>CM064489.1:27658454-28046869 GCA_032716605.1 Paralithodes platypus | reverse complement strand
AAGTCATAATTATGATACTTACATTATCAACTCTGCGTAAGCAGAGTTTGGTATCGCTCTCCCCCCCCCCCCCCCCCCCCCCACGTATAGTGGGTACCACTGGAAAAATATGTCTGTCGTCGTTGTCGTTGTCCGTCTGTCTCGAAACTCCTCCTAGACCGTTGGACGGATTTTCACCAAATTTCACACGAACATTTGTTGCGTGAATGCGAACGTCAGTCAAAAAACTGTTTTTGAATTTATGCAATAGTTATGATTTTAGGTCCAAAATATGGTTTTACCCCCCCCCCCCCCAGCAAGGGGGGTGGAGGTTACCGTATCAATACTATAAAGGGATAAGGTGGAGGTTACCAGTGGAGGTTACCGTACCAATACTATAAGGGATAAGGTGGAGGTTACCGTACCAATACTATAAAGGGATAAGGTGGAGGTTACCAGTGGAGGTTACCGTACCAATACTATAAAGGGATAAGGTGGAGGTTACCGTACCAATACTATAAAGGGATGAGGTGGAGGTTACCGTACCATACTATAAAGGGATAAGGTGGAGGTTACCGTACCAATACTATAAAGGGATAAGGTGGAGGTTACCGTACCAATACTATAAAGGGATAAGGTGGAGGTTACCAGTGGAGGTTACCGTACCAATATTATAAAGGGATAAGGTGGAGGTTACCAGTGGAGGTTACCGTACCAATACTATAAAGGGATAAGGTGGAGGTTACCAGTGGAGGTTACCGTACCAATACTATAAAGGGATAAGGTGGAGGTTACCGTACCAATACTATAAAGGGATAAGGTGGAGGTTACCGTACCAATACTATAAAGGGATAAGGTGGAGGTTACCAGTGGAGGTTACCGTACCAATACTATAAAGGGATAAGGTGGAGGTTACCATACCAATACTATAAAGGGATAAGGTGGAGGTTACCGTACCAATACTATAAAGGGATAAGGTGGAGGTTACCGTACCAATACTATAAAGGGAAAAGGTGGAGGTTACCGTACCAATACTATAAAGGGATAAGGTGGAGGTTACCGTACCAATACTATAAAGGGATAAGGTGGAGGTTACCCTATCAATACTATAAAGACAAAAATATAAGATGCTGTATAAAACCACTTGTTAAAGAGACATACACATCCTTGTGCACTCTCTCTCTCTCTCTTACAGAATATGATGTAAGGTCAATATAGTAAACGGTTGATAAGCGTACTATTGTAGTTTTTTTCTCACACACACTTCCACACAGGCACTAGTAAGTGTTAATTATGCCTCTGTACAGGTGTCAAGTCTGTCTCCATCAATACCACCATCCTCCGAGTCTCCATCATTACTATCACCGCCACAACCACTACCATCCCACCACAACCTACATCCTTCACCTCTTTCATCACCACTACGGTACTACCATCTCTAACATCACCACCATCGCTATCACCATCATCATCATCACCACCACCATAATCTTCCACTACCATCCCCGCCACCAGCCCCCACTAAATCCCACCACCACAAATTCTACCACCCCACCACCAAACCAACCCATCTCCTGTACTCCATCAAACCACCATCACCACCACTAGCCATCACACCATCACCACCACTAACCCTTTCCACCCCCACCACCACTATCCTATCACACCACCACCACCACCAAAACCAACCAATCTCCTGTACTCCATCAAACCACCATCACCACCACCATCCCAACAGACCCCCACCACCACTACCCCATTATACCACCACCACCACTATCCTATCACACCACCACCACCACCACCCCTATCCCATCACACCACCACCACCACCACTAGCCATCACACCACCACCACCACTATCCCAACACACCACCACCACCACTATCCCATCACACCATCACCACCACCACTATCCTATCACACCACCACCACCACCCCTATCCCATCACACCACCACCACCACACCCACACCCACCACCACTATGCCAACACACCACCACCACCACTATCCCAACACACCATCACCACCACTATCCCATCACACCACCACCACCCACTAGCCCATCACACCACTACCACCACTATCCCATCACCACCACCACCACCCCTATTCACACCACCACCACCACCACTATCCTATCACACTACCACCACCACCATATCCCATCACACCACCACCACCACTATCCCAACACCCACACCACCACCACTATCCAACACACCACCACCACCACCACTAGCCCATCACACCACCACCACTATCCCATCACACCACCACCACCACTATCCTATCACCACCACCACCACTATCCCATTACACCACCACCACCACTAGCCCATCACACCACCACCACCACTATCCTATCACACCATCACCACCACTATCCTATCACACCACCACTATCCCATCACACCACCACCACCACCACTAACCCATTACACCATCACCACCACTATCCCATCACACCACCACCACCACCACTTCACTATCCCATCACCACCACCACCACCACCATCACACCACCACCATCACTATCCCATCACACCACCACCACCACCACTATCCCAACACACCACCACCACCACCACTATCCCATCACACCAACACCACCACTATCCCATCACACCACCACCACCACCACTATCCCATCACACCACCACCACCACCACTAACCCATTACGCCACCACCACCACTATCCTATCACACCACCACCACCACTATCCCATCACACCACCACCACCACCACTACTCATCACACCACCACCACCACTACCAACCACACCCACCACCACCACATCCCAACACACCACCACCACCACTATCCCATCACACCATCACCACCACTAACCCATTACACCACCACACCACTATCCTATCACACCACCACCACCACCACTATCCCATCACACCATCACCACCACTAACCCATTACACCACCACCACCACTATCCTATCACACCACCACCACCACCCCTATCCCATCACACCACCACCACCACCACTATCCCATCACACCACCACCACCACTATCCCAACACACCACCACCACCACCACTATCCCATCACACCACCACCACCACTATCCTATCACACCATCACCACCACTAACCCATTACACCATCACCACCACTATCCTATCACACCACCACTATCCCATCACACCACAACCACAACCACTATCCCATCACACCACCACCACCACCACTAAGCCCATCACACCACCACCACCACCATCACTATCCCATCACACCACCACCACCACCAATATCCCAACACACCACCACCACAACCACTATCCCATCACACCAACACCACCACTATCCCATCACACCACCACAACCACCACTATCCCATCACACCACCACCACCACCACTATCCCATCACACCACCATCACCACCACTAGCCCATCACACCATCACCACCACTAACCCATTACAACACCACCACCACTATCCTATCACACAACCACCACCACCCCTATCCCATCACACCACCACCACCACCACTATCCCATCACACCACCACCACCACTATCCCAACACACCACCACCACTATCCCATCACACCACCACCACCACTATCCCATCACACCACCACCACCACTATCCCAATACACCACCACCACCACTATCCCATCACACCATCACCACCACTAACCCATTACACCACCAACACCACCACTATCCTAACACACCACCACCTCCACTATCCCATCACACCATCACCACCACTAACCCACACCACCACCACCACTATCCTATCACACCACCACCACCAGTATCCCATTACACCCCCACCACCACTATCCTATCACACCATCACCACCACCATCCCCTTGCACCACCACCACCACCACTATCCCATTACACCACTACCACCACTATCACCCACCCATCACACCACCACCACCACTATCCCATCAAACCACCATCACCACCACTAGCCCATCACACCATCACCACCACTAACCCATTACACCACCACCACAACTATCCTATCACACCACCACCACCACTCCTATCCCATCACACCACCACCACCACCACTATCCCAACACACCACCACCACCACTAGCCCATCACACCATCACCACCACTATCCCATTACACCACCACCGCCACTATCCTATCACACCACCACTATCCCATCACACCACCACCACCACCACCACCACTATCCCATCAAACCACCACCACCACCACTAGCCCATCACACCATCACCACCACTAACCTATTACACCACCACCACCACTATCCTATCACACCACCACCACCACTATCCCATTACACCACCACCACCACTATCCTATCACACCATCACCACCACTATCCCATTACACCACCACCACCACCACTATCCCATTACACCACCACCACCACCACTATCCCATCACACCACCACCACCACCACTATCCCATCGAACCACCATCACCACCACTAGCCCATCACACCATCACCACCACTAACCCATTACACCACCACCACCACTATCCTATCACACCACCACCACCCCTATCCCATCACACCACCACCACCACCACTATCCCATCACACCACCACCACCACTATCCCAACACACCACCACCACCACCGCTATCCCATCACCACCACCACCACTCATCATAACACCATCACCACCACCACTACTATCCTATCACACCACCACCACCACTATCCCATCACACCACCACCACCACCACTATCCCAACACACCACCACCACCACCACTATCCCATCACACCACCACCACCACCACTACTATCCTATTACACCACCACCACCACTATCCCAACACACCACCACCACCACCACCAATTCTACCACCCCACCACCAAAACCAACACATCTCCTGTACTCCATCAAACCACCATCACCACCACTAACCCATCACACCATCACCACCACTAACCCATTACACCACCACCACCACTATCCTATCACACCACCACCACCACCCCTATCCCATCACACCACCACCACCACCACTATCCCATCACACCACCACCACCACTATCCCAACACACCACCACCACCACCACTATCCCATCACACCACCACCACCACCACTATCCCAACACACCACCACCACCACCACTATCCCATCACACCATCACCACCACCACTACTATCCTATCACACCACCACCACCACTATCCCATCACACCACCGCCACCACTATCCCAACACTCCCCCACCACCACCACTATCCCATCACACCACCACCACCACCACTACTATCCTATCACACCACCACCACCACTATCCCAACACACCACCACCACCACCACTATCCCATCACACCACCACCACCACCACTATCCCAACACACCACCACCACTACTATCCCAACACACCACCACCACCACTATCCCATCACACCACCACCACCACTCTCCCAACACACCACCACTACCACTATCCCATCACACCACCACCACCACCACTATCCCAACACACCACCACCACCACCACTATCCCATCACACCATCACCACCACCACTACTATCCTATCACACCACCACCACTATCCCATCACACCACCACCACCACTATCCCATCACACCACCACCACTACTATCCTATCACACCACCACCACCATTATCCCAACACACCACCACCACCACTATCCCATCACACCACCACCACCACCACTATCCCAACACACCACCACCACCACCACTACTATCCTATCACACCACCACCACCACTATCCCATCACACCACCACCACCACCACTATCCCAACACACCACCACCACCACTATCCCATCACACCACCACCACCACCACTATCCCAACACACCACCACCACTATCCCAACACACCACTACCACCGCTATCCCATCACACCACCACCACCACCACTATCCCATCACACCACCACCACCACTAGCCCATCACACCACCACCACCATTAGCCCATCACACCACCACCACTATCCCATCACACCACGCCCACCACCACTATCCCATCACACCACCACCACCACCACCACCACTATCCCATCACACCACCACCACCACCACCACTAATCCCATCACAACACCACCAACACTATCCCATCACACAACCACCACCACCACTACCCCATCACACCACCACCACCACTACCCCATCACACCACCACTATCCCATCACACCATCACCACCACAATCCCATCACACCACCACCACCACCACTATCCCAACACACCACCACCACCACCACTATCCCATCACACCACCACCACCACCACTATCCCATCACACCACCACCACCACCACTATCCCATCACACCACCACTATCCCAACACACCACCACCACCACTATCCCATCACACCACCACCACTATCCCAACACACCACCACTATCCCATCACACCACCACCACCACTATCCCATCCCACAACCACCACCACCACCACCACCACCACCACTATCCCAACACACCACCACCACCACTATCCCATCACACCACCACCACCACTATCCCATCACACCACCACCACTATCCTATCACACCACCACCACTATCCCATCACACCACCACCACCACCATCACCACTATCCCATCACACCACCACCACCACCACCACTATCCCATCATACCATCACCACCACTATCCCATCACACCACCACCACCACTACCCCATCACACCACCACCACCACCACTATCCCATCACACCACCACCACCACTATCCCATCACACAACCACCACCACCACTATCCCATCACACCGTCACCACCACTATCCCATCACACCACCACCACCACTATCCCAACACACCACCACCACCACTATCCCATCACACCACCACCACCACTATCCCATCACACCACCACTACCACTAGCCCAGCACACCATCACCACCACTATCCCATCACACCACCACCACCACTATCCCAACACACCACCACCACCACCACTATCCAAATAGTCAAATTCTTTGACTATCTAAACTCTACAGTGGAACACATTCTATCCATTTCTCCTTTCTCAGAAATCTCCATCTTAGGAGATTTCAACGTTCACCACCGCCATTGGCTCTCCTCTCACACTACTGATCCACCTGGTGAACAAGCCTACGTCTTTTCTATCCTAAATGACCTAGAGCAGTTAGTTCAGCAACCCACCCGTATCCCGGATCGCATCGGAGATCGGCCCAACATTCTTGACCTGTTTCTAACTTCTAACCCTTCTTCTTATACTGTCGATCTTTTCTCTCCTTTGGGCTCCTCCGACCATAAACTTATCTCTGTCACCTGTCCTATCTCTCCAGTACAGCCACCCGATCCTCCTAGCCGGCGGCGCTTGTGGCACTTTGGCGCTGCCGACTGGGAGGCTCTTCGGCAGTACTTCTTTGATTTCCCATGGAATGATTTCTGCTTCCATGGCCGAGGACCCTCGGAGAGTGCTGAACGCATTACCGAGGTAATCCTATCGGGCATGGAAGCATACATTCCATTCTCTTTCTCTCAGACTAATGCTAAAAATCTTGGTTTACTCACACCTGTTCTACTGCTGTCCGCAATAAGGAGGAAGCATTCAAACGGTACCGACGCCTTAAAACTCAAGACTCTCATTCTTCATATGTTTCTGCCCGGAATCAAGCCAAATCTGTTCTTCGACTTGCCAAACACTCTTTCATCAATAATAAATGCACTGAACTATCCAACTCTAGCTCTTCCCAAGCTTTCTGGCATCTAGCCAAAAACCTCTCCAACAATTTCTCTTCCTCGTCTTTCCCTCCCCTTTCCCACTCTGATGGCACAACCATCACTTCTTCCTCTGACAAAGCTAAACTCTTCGCTCAAACTTTTGCTAGAAACTCCACCTTGGATGATTCCGGTGCTATTCCTCCCTCTCCGCCCTCCTCTCTCTTACTTATGCCTAATATCCTAATCTCTTCTAAAGATGTACTTTCTACCCTCTCTGGGCTTAACACTAATAAGGCGTACGGTCCAGACGGTGTTCCTCCTGTTGTTCTCAAATTGCTTCCGTACTGACTCCCTGACTAGGCAAACACTTTCGTCTCTGTCTATCCTCTAACGCAGTGGTTCTTAACCTGGGGGGCACGCCCCCCAGGTTAAGAACCACTGGGCTAGAGTAATGCCCCCCCAGGTGCCCCTAGAGGGGCATTTGACAATGCTAGGGGGGGCGTGGGGTAATCAAAGTTCAAAATAGGGTTAGGCCATTCAAATGCATACAGGGTACCGGTAATCGCAAAGATATATATAAATAAAAAACTTTGATAGGAAAAATTCACAACCGTCATTCCGAGCAACCACATGACATTGTAGTGTTGACATAAAACCATTAATCAGTTTTAATCCTTGCATGCAGATTAGTTATTTTGTTCACCCTTTTTACAGTATCTTGCGTCTTAAGCATCCATATGGAATGGATAACAAACAAAATTGATTTCTAGGCATCAGAGGCGGGGGTGGGCATCATGAATACAGTCCTGACCAAAGGGGGGCGCGGTGCTAAAAAGGTTAAGAACCACTGCTCTAACGTCTTCCCTTCATGCTGGAAGTTTGCTCACATTCAACCTGTCCCAAAGAAGGGTGACCGCTCTCAACCCTCCAACTATCGTCCAATTGCTCTTATCTCTTGTCTTTCTAAAGTTTTTGAAACTATTCTTGCTTCCAAATTTCTTAAGCATTTCTCTTCTCATAATCTGCTCTCAGATCGCCATTATGGCTTCCTTAAGGGTCGCTCTACTGGTGATCTTCTTTCATATCTTACTAACTCTTGGTCATCCTCCTTTCGGGACTTCGGTGAGACTTTTTCTATTGCACTAGACATATCGAAAGCCTTCGATAGAGTCTGGCATAAATCTTTAATTTCTAAACTACCCTCCTTCGGTTTCTATCCCTCCATCTGTGCCTTTGTCTCTAATTTCCTTTCCGGCCATTCCATAGCCGCGGTTGTGGATGGCCATTGTTCACTTCCTCACCCTATAAACTCCGGTGTTCCTCAGGGCTCTGTCCTATCTCCTATTCTCTTTCTAATTTTTATAAATCATCTCCTTAACTGTACCTTAATTCCCATCCATTCATACGCAGACGACTCAACCTTACACTACTCCATTAGTTTTTCAGAACGCCCCAGCCAGCAATCCCTCAACGACAAACGTAATGAAGCCATAGAACTCTTAAATTCTGATCTAAATACTATTTCCAATTGGGGCAGAGAAAACCTTGTTAACTTTAATGCTTCCAAAACCCAATTTCTCCATCTATCTACCCGTCAGGATCTCCCAGCGGACTATCCCTTATTCTTCAGCAATACAAAAATCAACCCTTCATCTTCTCTCAATATTCTTGGTGTCTCTTTTTCTTCTGCTCTCATTTGGAAGGACCATATTACCAGTCTTGCTAAGGCAGCCTCCCAGAAGCTGGGTGTGCTCAACCGCCTTAGGGGGTTCTTTTCCCCTGCACAGCTTCTTGCTCTGTACAGGGGCATAGTGCGCCCTTGTATTGAGTATTGTTCACATGTGTGGGGAGGTTCCTCTCACACACCGCTCTCCTAGACAAAGTTGAAAGGAAGGCCTTTCGTATCATTAACTCCCGTCCACTCACCAACTCTCTGCAATCTCTCTCTCTCCGCCGCAATGTTGCATCTCTCTCGCTATTCTATCGCTACTATAATAATCAGTGTTCCTCAGAGCTATCCCAGTGCATACCACCTCCTTTACGTAGGGCACGTGGTACCCGTCTTGCAACTCAATCCCACCCCTACTCTGTGCAACTCTCCAACCCAAGAGTGAAACGTTACTCTCAAACTTTCTTCTACTCAACAGCTGAGCTCTGGAACTCTCTCCCAGAATCAGTCTTTCCCTCTTCCTATGACTTAAATTGCTTCAAACTCCGTGTGTCCAGGCATTTTGGCTCGAACGTCCCTTGATTTTGGCCCTGTCACTCTTTCAACTATGGGGGAGGCACTCGCTATAGGCAGTTATGCCTTTTGCCTCCCTCAATCACATAGAAAAAAAAAAAAAAAAAAAAAAAAAAAAACACCACCACCACCACTATCCCATCACACCACCACCACTATCCCATCACACCGCCACCACCACCACCACCACTATCACATCACACCACTACCACCACCACTATCCCAACACATCACCACCACCACTATCCCATCACACCACCACCACCACTATCCCATCACACCACCACCACCACTATCCCATCACACCACCACCACCACCACTATCCCATCACACCACCACCACCACTATCCCATCACACCACCATCACCACCACTATCCCAACACACCACCACCACCACCACTATCCCATCACACCACCACCACCACCACTATCCCATCACACCACCACCACCACCACTATCCCATCACACCACCACCACCACCACCACTATCCCATCACACCACCACCACCACCACCACTATCCCATCACACCACCACCACCACCACTATCCTATCACACCACCACCACCACTATCCCATCACACCACCACCACCACCACCACTATCAACACACCACCACCACCACTATGGGTGGTGGTGGTGCCGTGATCAATAACTTAGCCCTCTTACCATCGAGTTAAGCATTTATATAGAATTATCTGATTCCTATACCTGTCTCTAAATTATTCATGAACAAGTGTTGCAGAACTAGAAAACAACTTCCTCCTCTAACTGTCGTTCACAATACCCCTGCACCCTTCCTATCAAACTAAATAAAATTTCTTCCAGTACCGACAACATCAGTTCTATCAACCTTCGCCCCCCCCCCCCCCCTTTGTGCACGACTATGTAAACTCTGAGTAGGGAGAAGAAAGACAAGTAGAAAGAATGTTTCTCCGGATCGGCACCCCGCTCTGAAGGAACATTGATTTTTACAGCAATAGTTATTGATCACGGCACCCCGAAAGTCTTTAATCTATCTGTAGATACAATTACTTGATTCTAGGAATCTTTGTTATTTGTGGCCACCCATTACTTAACATAGAATCCTAAAAAAACAGTTTTTGTATAATAGTGTACCAAGTAGACTATATAAATATACGTTCTTATTTCTGGCATCACTCAGAGATTAAGTTTGTTATATTTATTGGTTACATTTCTATCTAGTAGAACATTGAAAGAGTAAGGCAACACCTCCCTTTCAATATTTTGCTATTTAAAAATTATACCCACACTTCTCACGGAGATCTAGGATAGAAAGATCTTTTGTGTTAAAAGGGTTTAGCGAGATACCCTCACGGGCACTCTGCATATATAAATCCTAGGCTCAAATTGTCTGTGGCCTCCCACCAGAATTTGAGACTGAAAGGTTAACACCGCCCCGAGTTCTTTGAACCTCTTAAAAAGGTTAGGACAGTCAAGAAGAGCAATTATCTCAGCTCATCTTGCGTGCGTCCGATGATAAGCTAATCTGACAAGACCTGAAGCTTATACATTCACAACCCCAGTTCAAGAGTACCTTAACAGAACTTCATCAACGATTAATATAAAGGTCAGGATAGTCAAGATTCGTTGGAAGCTGAATGCTGAGAATACTTGCATTTGTCCGATGTGGTGACCAACTGTTATCTTTGTATAATAAGTTACGGAACCATATTTAAGACCCTAAGCCCATTAATCCAACTGTAACTTCTCCATACACCGGACAACCTGGACGGCCTACGGAACATCAGAAGACAACTCAACAAAGTACACCTCGCCAGCAGAATAAGAAATAATATGAAAACCCGGGAAACTAGTATCAGTGTCGAGATACTCTCAAGCGCGAATATAAAGTGATCGAAATAATCAGAGATTTTACCATCTTATAATACGTGGAAAAGTATAAACAAGTGTCTATGTAATTCAGAGATAACTAATAAGGAAGATCAAGGCCTCCTAACCTAATTGAACTTTAAGGCATCATTCTCACCCTTAGATAACATATATATTGATTTTAGACGGATTTCTACCTGTTCAGTAACTCAGTCATATTTTCCGCCAAGTGAAATATAAACAGAGTCCGTTCATCCCGAAAAGTCGAGTTATCTAAGCCAAGTGTAAAGTTATTCATTGAGCATTACCATCCTATTAGTGAAGTGTTCTTATAAGAATTATATCTATGATCCTTGCCTCCCGTAATTTTAAAATGTTTAATAATTAGCGAGAATGACTATAATTTCACGAACTCTGAAAAATATCGCAGTAGAGACTCATAATATTTTAGAGTCCACAATCTCGAGAAACTTTGAGAATACCTCGAGACTTGAGTTATCGTATTTAGTGCAAATAAATACGAGAATACGTATCCCCATAACCACTATCATTAGGGTATTAATTTCCTTCAATATTGGTGAAACTGTACCAAGTCTCCTTTTAGTGGTTTTCATTTGTTACTATATTCGCAACAAGAGAAGTGTACCTAATTCTCAAGAAGAATTAGAAGATATAAAGTTGAAGTGATATACCTGATTTCTATCCAGAGCCACGCATGTACTGGGAGATTTTAAACCGAGAAGTTGTACCACTTATGAGTACCCCATGTGTTAAAAAGTGTTTATACAATTCATCATATGTATTCTAGTGAATAAGTGAATAAAGCTGTATTACCAATTATCTTTTGAGATTATATAATTATGTCCTCTATTGATTCTTTATATGTACTTGCCTGAATTCCAATATCCCAGTCTAGAAGAACTCACCTTTACCGATTGTTAATCCTGTATAAAATCAGGGCATAACAGGATCTATCGCCCTTTTTTTTTTTTACAACTTTTAAAAAAAAGAAAAAAAAAAAAAAAAAAAAAAGCAATTAGCCTTGTACAGGCAGTTACAAGACAAGTACATTACTGACGGCTATAACCGTCGCTGGGACTGGGGAGTTACTTATCTACTGACGGCTTTAGCCGTCGCTGGGATTGTATGGGTTAACAAAACAGTTTTCAATGAATGAAATAGGGAAACCATTTGGATGTAAAAAAAAAATGAGATATTCGAGTTAATTGTGAAGAGACAAATATGAGAAACAAATGTGGTATGTACGGGTGACTAATGTTAAGATTAAATTTCGTTTGTACTGTATCGGGATAGATGAATTCAAAGTTGTCATTAAACCAGTGAAGGTCGGTTTCCTGTATATTGAAGTATTAAATAAGTCAATTGATGTGCTAATATTTATGTCTACGAAGGGGAGTTTGTCATTTGTTTCAGTGTCGGAAGTGAACTTTTTCATGTTGTGAATTTAGATAAGCTAAACATTTTGGAACGTGATCTGGAGACTGGAATAAAACGAATGTGTCATCTATGTAACATCTGTAGAACAAATGTTTGAATTCTATAGGACAGTTGTCAAGCCAGTGTTTCATGATAAACTAAGAATGAATTGGCGATATTGCAACACCCATTCCTAGACATCCTTTTCAGCCATTCGAGACCATTCTGAACCTTTAGGCCATTCCATAAACAACAAAATATTTTTCAGTAATTTTCAGTTGTTCTGGTGATACCACCCGTTTAATTGCAGAGTCCCTCCTCACTCACCACCTTGGGCACCCACGACTTCTCCACCAACCAATTATGTTTTTAAGGTACCGGTATTGTGTATCTTTTATCATACACTATCTACACGTAGTTTATATGTAGTTTAGCTGTTGCTGTTGTTTTTAAGGTACCGGTATTGTGTATCTTTTATCATACACTATCTACACGTAGTTTATATGTAGTTTAGCTGTTGCTGTTGTTTTTAAGGTACCGGTATTGTGTATCTTTTATCATACACTATCTACACGTAGTTTATATGTAGTTTAGCTGTTGCTGTTGTTTTTAAGGTACCGGTATTGTGTATCTTTTATCATACACTATCTACACGTAGTTTATATGTAGTTTAGCTGTTGCTGTTGTTTTTAAGGTACCGGTATTGTGTATCTTTTATCATACACTATCTACACGTAGTTTATATGTAGTTTAGCTGTTGCTGTTGTTTTTAAGGTACCGGTATTGTGTATCTTTTATCATACACTATCTACACGTAGTTTATATGTAGTTTAGCTGTTGCTGTTGTTTTTCTCTCTCTATTCGCGATTTCTAACTTTTAAATGTTATTCTAAATTATTAAATATATTGCTTTAAATGTCAACATAATATATTGCTTTAAATGTCAACATAATATATTGCTTTAAATGTCAACATAATATATTTATAAATTTACTTCCTTATTGCTTTTGGTCTGATGATGACAATGCTAATGACGAAACGTCACAAGAATAAAGATGTTCGTGTTTACCTTGGTGTTGCTTGCCCCTATATATACCGTATATATATAGGCTATACTATATATATATATATATATATATTGTCACGGACCTATAGGCTCTGACTGTACGGGTTCACTTCCACCCTTCAAACGCATCAACCAGTCTGAGATCGGGGTCGGGGCTTCAAGCAACCAAACCAACAGAGGCCCGAATCTTCGCATCCCAATATCCTTCTTACTTCTATCCCTCTCATTTTGATCGAGCAGAGTTTCGAAGTCTCACTCAATAAATATGTAATTCAAATTAAAGTTCAATGCTATCTCTGCTCATGAACACCAGGGGTGGATGTTTCTTTTCTGGTCACATTAAATCTACCGTAGTCAATGACTGGACGGGAATAATGAGTGGGGTCAGTGTTATCTTGGACTTTCTCGGTGCAACGTTCTCGGGAATATCGCTTCCAGAGAGCGCTGTTTTAAAACTCCAGGAACTACCCCCCCTTCGGTTTGACTACGGGAGATATCGTGACTATAACTTATATTTTCATTTTGATTTTCTTTTTGTTTTCATTTTGTATGAATTAAATATTTTGCATTAATATTAATTACCATTGTATTTGTTTTATTTTGTTTTATAACTTTAAATTATAATTATATAATACATAATGATTTTGTTATATTACTTAAATTTGATTTTATTATATTAACAAAAATTGTGTATTCTTTTCTTATCCATATATATTTATACCCTAATGATTAAATGAAGTGAGGAAGATTAACCCTATATAATATCCAGAAGACTACTTTGAAATCTGATTAAAATACGAGAACAACTCTTAAATTAAAATATCATCTTAGTAATAAATATTAAAATACGAAAACTACTCTTAAATTAAAATATCATCTTAGTAATAAATATTAAAATACGAGAACTACTCTTAAAGAGACTTTACCTTAATACAAGTACTAAATTAATAAAAGTACTTATCCATACTGAACACCCTTAAACTAAAGTTCAGTCTTTGTGTTCAACCTAAAGGTCACCCTCTAGACTCCTTCGGGGCTAAATCTTTTACTAAGCTAGTTCCACTAGTCTCTCCAAACTTTGGGTTGTAACATATTGGGTGCCTGTCCGGGATCTGTTCTGTTAATCTCTGCACTTCATTATATGAATTGGGTTTTCTAATATTCATAGTAAATTCATAAGTTTAATTATTTATCTTTACGTCACGATATCTTTAGCCTGAATTATTATATTACTCCTGATGCTTAAATACATTCCTTTCCCTTTAGTCGGTTTGTGCATTTAGAGGTAATGGCTCAGGTTGGTCATAAGTTGGGAAAGTTCTGTGGTTTACGAGATAGTCGGGATCACTCGTCATCTCAAATCCTCATATTCATCCATGTTCATTAACACTAGGCAGACGGTGGTGGACATTGTGTATCAATCTCTTAATCTTTTATGTGACGAAATTAGCGTTTTCGCACATCGGTCACCTATCTGAGTCACCCCTCTTTAAGTAGAATCTCTTCAGAATAGGAATGACCAGTTAAACTCGTCTTTTATAGCAAATCAAAACTATAGGAGACCATCCACGATCACCTAACATATATCTGTAACTAGAAGTAGGATCTCATAACGCACATAAATCTCATGCCTTCTTCCTTTAGTTTCGATATCAAGGGATCGTGTCTCACGAGGTTCACTAATGGTCAGGTTCTTGTCTGTCGTCCTTACTTATCAACCCTCCTGTTGTTGTCGACCATAGTTCGCTCAACAGGTGGGAGTTACTCACACTAATCATATTGATTTGGGATATTAGTGTCAACCTGACTATTAGGTAACCCGTCTCTACTAGGAATATCCCTAGTCCATATAGTATGCACTTGTTAATGGTTATCCAGTGTTAGTAATCTACCATTACCGGTAACTATAAAGCAAGTCCATATTAGTCAATATTGCCGTTCATTCCAGTCTTTATATTATACAGTATGTGAAGCTATAGTAACCCCATCCTCTATACATTAGCTGTCAGTCTAGTATAAATTGAGCGGTAATCTTCTCTACCTCATCTAGTCCTAATTAAAATCAAAATGGCAAAGTTTAATGCTAAACAATTTTGTCGAGAGCCCTCTATAGACAAACTTAAAGGTCAGGTGATCTCCAAGGATGATTGGAAGTTTATAGCTTATTCCTTTGACATAAGCTATGGGAGTTCACACACTAAGGAAATCCTGAAAAACACAGTCATAGAAGAACTGACAAATAGAGAAATCTTACCTGCTGAAGCTGTAGATTCACTTACTCCCATGAGTAGTTCAATGATAATGGCTGATAATGATGAAGATTCCCAGAGTACCATACAGGAAAACTCCCAGGGGAAACACTCCATCTCCTGAGCCGTGGTCAGAAGACAGACTAGATTTTGAAAGGGAGAAGTTTCGGCAGCAGCTTCTGCACGAGGTTCAGGAGAAAGAGAAGCAGTTTCTGCACGAGGTTCAGGAGAAAGAGAAAGACTGACAGGAGAAAGAGAAAGACAGACAGGAGAAAGAGAAAGATCGGCAACTAGAACTATTGAAACTTGAGACACAACAACGGGAGAAAGAGAAAGACAGAGAACTAGAAATTGCTAAAATTCAAAACTTGGAAGAAACAAAACGCCTCAAAGAAGAGAAATTACAGTTGCAGAAGACCGAAATGGAAGCCCAGAAGCCAAGATTCCAACTATCTAAAAACATCTCCCTAGTACCACCCTTTGACGAGAGTGACTCAGAGAAATCTTTCTCCACGTTTGAGAAAACTGCTGAACACCTTAAATGGCCAAAAGAGGAATGGCCATGGCTTCTCCAACCCAAACTCCTAGGAAGAGCTCAGAAAACTTTCAATCACCTGGAGGACGTTAATGACTATGACTTTGTAAAGAGCGCCATATTAGATGCTTATGCTATCACTGCTGATCATTACCGTAGAACTTTTCGGAACTACATCAAGCCAGAAAAACATACATTTTTGGAGTTTGCCATGGATAAACTACGGATGCTTAAAAAATGGTTAGCTGCTAAAAATGTCACCACCTTCACAGAGTTAGTTAACCTTGTTGTTCTAGAGGAGTGGAAGCATAGGTTACCGCCCAGTATGCTAGTATATATAGAGGAGAAGGGAGTGAATGACTTTACCAAGGCTGCTCAATTAGCTGACCGCTATGCTTTAATCCATAGGGTTGTACCAAGCTATGTTAGGACAAAAACCCCAAATGTGAGATTCTCCTCAAGCTATAACCCTGTGTCTAAAGTCATGTCGCAAACAAATGCTCCCAAAAGCCCATCTCAAAGTCAAGGAAAGTCTGAAGACTTCTGCTCATATTGTAAACAGACAGGGCATAACATCATGCAGTGTACACATCCTAAGTGTAAGACCTCTGCTGCATACAAACTCACACTTGCCACTTCTCAAAGACCTCAAAAACAAACAAAACCTTCTGGGGCACCTATAACATGTATACATACCCAGAATGCCTCTTCTGATCCTTTTTCTGCCTTTAAGGTACCTGGAACTGTCTCTCTTCCAGATGACCCACAGACTTACCCAGTTACCATCTTAAGAGACACTGGATCAGCCCAAAGCTTGTTGTGTAAGACTGCCTTGCCTTCAGTTGAGAACCACTACACTGGGGGAAAAGTTACACTTAAATCTTTAAGCTCTGGTCATACTGCAGACATGGCTGATATACAGATAGGCAGTGACCTGATCCAGGGGTCGGTTAGAGTAGCCGTCTTGGATACAGATCTTCCTATTCCGGGGGTAACTTTCCTTTTAGGAAATGACTTGGCTGGACATGGGATGATTCCTGACATGATAGTGAGAGACAAACCCATGTTACACAGTCCTACTGCAAAGCTAGATCAGGAGAAACCACATATTTTCCCGGTTTGCGCTGTCACCCGTTCACAAACTGCTGCAGTGTCTAATGACTCTCTCTCACCCTCAGGTCAGGATACCTTGTTCACCCAAATCATGTCTAGGGAAAACCTCATACAAGCTCAAGAGGCAGACACTTCACTTGCTAAGCTCAGGCACATTGCTGATGACACACCCATAAATGGGAAAAACCCTAACATCTACTATCACAAAGGGGTCCTTATGCGTAGTTTTCACCCGCCTGATAGGCCTGACTCAGATACTTGGTCTATAGTACATCAGGTAATCATCCCTACCTCCATCAGATCTGCTGTAATGGGATTAGCTCATGACGGAAACTCTGGTCATTTGGGACAGAGAAATACATACAGAAAGATCCTAGCTCATTTCTTTTGGCCTAACATGAAAAAAGATGTAACCAAATTTGTAAAGTCTTGTCACACTTGCCAGATAGTAGGAAAGCCAAATGAGACCATCCCTAAAGCTCCACTTGCTCCTATCCCTGTCACTACAGAGCCCTTTGAGAAAATAGTAATTTATTGTGTAGGGCCTCTTCCCAAAACTAAGAAAGGGAACCAGTATCTACTTACCGTAATGTGTGCTGCAACTAGGTATCCTGAGGCTTTCCCTTTAAAAGATATCAAGGCTAAGACTATTGTGTCCCATCTGTTGCATCTTTTCACAAAAGTAGGCATTCCTAATGAAATTCAGAGTGATCAGGAGTCAAATTTTACAAGTAATCTAATGAAAGCAGTACTGAGGGAGTTAGAGGTAGATAAGAAGATAGCCACTGCATACAGACCTCAGACCCAGGGTTGCCAATCAATCTCTGAAATCCATGATAAAAAAGTTTTGTTTTGAGACTGAGAAAGAGTGGGATGCCAACATTGACTGGCTTCTTTTTGCCGTTAGAGAGTGCCCTCAAGAGTCACTAGGATACTCCCCTTTTGAGTTGCTATATGGGCGTCAGATCAGAGGCCCTCTAAAGGTCTTGAAAGATTCTTGGTTTGTGGAAGTATCTGATCATCCTTCTCGCACAGTTGCAGAGTACATAAATGAGTTAAAACTTCAGATGTCAAATGTAAGAGCGCTAGCACTGGCCAACCTTGAGACGAGTCAGTCAAGAATGAAAACCCACTACGATCGCAAGTCTGAAAGTAGAACATTTAGTCCTGGAGACAAAGTCCTTCTCTTCCTGCCCATTCCTGGGAGTCCATTAAGAAGCAAATTTTGTGGCCCATATGTAGTTTCTCAGAAACTTTCAAAGCTAAACTATGTTGTTCGCACTCCTGATCGAAGGAAGGATCAAAGGATTGTTCACTTAAACCAGATGAAGGCGTACATAGAAAGGCCGCTTGAGGAGAATACCCCAATACTAGCTGTAAATACTGTACCACATTCTGTACCAGAGTCGTGGGAATTGCAAAATGTAGGAGACTCGGATGTGATTGAGTTTGGTGATCTTCCTTCACCTTGTGGAAGCCCAAAGAACAGCGAGCTATTATGTACCTTAGATCAATATTTGTCGGACATGTCGCCATCACGTAGAGATGATCTTAGGAAATTGCTTGTAAGTTACCCTTCAGTCACATTGGATGTCCCTGGCTTTTGCAAGGACCATCATCACGATGTTATCTTGACCTCACCAGAAGTAAGACCTATCAAACAATCACCATACAGACTAAATCCTCAGAAGCAAAAGATCATGAGAAAGGAAATTGACTTTATGTTGGAGAAGTCCTTAGTGGAACCAAGTCATTCCCCTTGGGCGTCACCCTCTTTATTAGTCCCAAAACCAGACGGTAGTAGTAGGCTGTGTACTGATTACAGGAAAGTAAATGCAGTGACAGTCCCTGATGCATATCCACTACCTAGAATTGATGACCTAATAGATAAAGTAGGGGCTGCTAAGGTAGTATCAACCATAGACTTGCAGAAGGGGTATTACCAAATTGGGATGACCGATAGAGCTAAAATCATCTCGGCTTTCACCACTCCTTTTGGGCTCTTCCAATATAGAGTCATGCCTTTTGGCATGATGAATGCTCCTGCCACATTTCAAAGAGTCATGTCATATACTATTCAGGATTTAGAAGGTGTAGACACTTACTTAGATGACATCGTGATTATTTCAGATACTTGGGAGGATCATCTTTCCAGACTGGACGGGCTGATGGAGCGCTTGGCTGCTGCTGGATTCACCATCAACCTAGCCAAGTCCTGCTTTGGACGTGGATCAGTGACCTACCTTGGCCATGTGGTGGGTCAGGGTACTGCACGTCCCAAGGAAGCTAACGTGGAGACCATCACCGCCTTTCCCCAGCCAACTGACCGCAAATCCATCATGCGGTTTTTAGGGATGTGCGGATTCTACCGCAGATTCTGTCCGAACTTTGCAGCCATATCAGCGCCCCTCTCAGATCTTACAAGCCCAAAAATTACGTTTGTCTGGACTCCCACCTGTACTGCTGCCTTTGACCACCTGAAGTGCCTCCTTTCATCCTACCCGGTACTTCATGCTCCTGATTCCGCATTGCCTTACCATCTTCAGGTTGATGCGAGTGATAGAGGAGTCGGGGCAGTACTTCTGCAACCAGATAAGACAACTGGCGTCCTACATCCTGTCTCATACTTCTCCGCCAAACTGAAGAGACACCAGAGGAGTTATTCCACAGTGGAGAAGGAGTGCTTGGCGATGGTATCAGCGGTGAAGAAGTTTGAATGTTATCTCCCTCAGCACTATCCACCAATCATCATCTATACTGACCACAACCCTCTTACTTTTCTGCACAAGATGAAGAACAACAACCAACGACTTCTCCGGTGGGCTCTAAAGTTACAGGAGTACCATCTCATTGTTCGCCATATCCGTGGGGTAGACAATCAGATTGCTGACGCCTTGTCAAGAGATCTTCCACCTACAGCGGATCCTATTCCTCCTCTCGCTACCTAGTCCTCTTCGCTCCCCTTCGAGGACTTTAAGGGGGGAGGTGTCACGGACCTATAGGCTCTGACTGTACGGGTTCACTTCCACCCTTCAAACGCATCAACCAGTCTGAGATCGGGGTCGGGGCTTCAAGCAACCAAACCAACAGAGGCCCGAATCTTCGCATCCCAATATCCTTCTTACTTCTATCCCTCTCATTTTGATCGAGCAGAGTTTCGAAGTCTCACTCAATAAATATGTAATTCAAATTAAAGTTCAATGCTATCTCTGCTCATGAACACCAGGGGTGGATGTTTCTTTTCTGGTCACATTAAATCTACCGTAGTCAATGACTGGACGGGAATAATGAGTGGGGTCAGTGTTATCTTGGACTTTCTCGGTGCAACGTTCTCGGGAATATCGCTTCCAGAGAGCGCTGTTTTAAAACTCCAGGAACTACCCCCCTTCGGTTTGACTACGGGAGATATCGTGACTATAACTTATATTTTCATTTTGATTTTCTTTTTGTTTTCATTTTGTATGAATTAAATATTTTGCATTAATATTAATTACCATTGTATTTGTTTTATTTTGTTTTATAACTTTAAATTATAATTATATAATACATAATGATTTTGTTATATTACTTAAATTTGATTTTATTATATTAACAAAAATTGTGTATTCTTTTCTTATCCATATATATTTATACCCTAATGATTAAATGAAGTGAGGAAGATTAACCCTATATAATATCCAGAAGACTACTTTGAAATCTGATTAAAATACGAGAACAACTCTTAAATTAAAATATCATCTTAGTAATAAATATTAAAATACGAAAACTACTCTTAAATTAAAATATCATCTTCGTAATAAATATTAAAATACGAGAACTACTCTTAAAGAGACTTTACCTTAATACAAGTACTAAATTAATAAAAGTACTTATCCATACTGAACACCCTTAAACTAAAGTTCAGTCTTTGTGTTCAACCTAAAGGTCACCCTCTAGACTCCTTCGGGGCTAAATCTTTTACTAAGCTAGTTCCACTAGTCTCTCCAAACTTTGGGTTGTAACAATATATATATTATTATGTTCTCTCCACCAACCAACTCTACTCCTAAAATCGATTAATGAAATTAACAACCACATGTGGCAGTCCGGGGATTCGAACCTAGGATGCTCACAACGAAAATCAACACACTATGCACTGCACCACGAAGACAGTTAAAGAATACTGCACAAGCCTACGATTTATTATGCAGTTTCGAATCCTGCATAGCAATCTTAGCATGTATATAGATATATATATATATATATATTATATATATATATATATATATATATATATATATATATATATATATATATATATTTTGTTTTTCTTTTATTCATCTACAAGTAATATCTTCCAACATCTCCACAATTATTTTCACCTTAATCCTCCATATTATGCATTATCCACTTAATAGCCTATACAGTATGTCTCAATGAAAATATCGTAAATATATTTCTCCATGTGTATTTTCCATATCACTATTATCCAAAGAAATATTCCCTAAATATATATATGTATATAAATATATATATATATATATATATATTCCGATTCTCCTACATGAATCTTCCACCGTACATAATTTCAATGAAATCTTCCAAAACATAATTATTCAATTTCTTTCTCTTCTATTTGTGATGTCCATTAGAAAATTGCAAAAATATTTTCCAATGTTTTGTTTTCAAAAATATTTTCTCTTTCAACATGGGTCCCAAACAGAGGTATTCAAACATTCAAATTAATCATGTCATCTTTCCAGACAATTATAAATGTTAGATGTGAACCTCGGGACAGAAAAATCAGCCATTTGTAATACTATAAAACGGTTGTTAACCCGGCAGCTACGGGAAGACTTAAGAGGTCCTACTGGGCGGCTGAGGGAAGACTCTTAACCCTTGTCTAGCGGGGTGTTTTGGGCTCATTTGGGCATATTCAGGCCCTCCTGCATGATAAATCAAGCATCTGCATGAAAAAAAATTATTTAGCAAAGAACTAGGCACTAAAAGCTTCAAAATGAGACCAGAACGAGTTACGTAGCACTCGTGGTTCTCTTGCAGTGGTGCCACGAACATGGAAGTTTAGCATATATCGGTATATTTTTCCCAGCTATGCTCACTACTGGCTACACTGCCGGCCTCTCGAGAACACAGGGAACATGAGTTAATGGGCGGCGGTAAGCCCTGGGAGTCGGCTGTCTGGCCCGCTGCGCTCCCGGCCATTTGCACTCTATTTTAACCCTTTAAAAGCCTTAATAATGCTCCTAACTTGCTGCAAATTGGTGCACGACTTAAGTCGAGCGCTGCTCTTTAAGGGTTAAGATCCTAGGCCTAAACAAAAACATTTATAACACCCCAGTGGCACTCAACAAAAATTAATTTGTGTTTAGGTGAAATAATTTCCCTCCATTACTTTCTACCACTCCTACACAGGTGTCCCAACATGTATTTCCCCTCCTCAAGTATCAGGTATTTTCTCTATTATTCCCGATAATTATAGAGTATTTTCGTGGGAGAACTGGTGGGAGAGGGAGGACTGAGGAAATGCTACTGGGGCCTTTTAAAAGGCTTTTTTTAGTCCTTATCTCTTAAGAGGATTGTCGCCTTTCCCCACCAAAACCTCTTCTTAAGAGTGTTCTCTCCGTTCCCGGGTTAATCCTGCTTGTTTGAGTCGGTCTCGTACTATCCATGAGATACATCAAACGGTAGTGAGTCTCGGATGGCCTTGGCATTGTTAATTGACCATTTGCGAGTTTCGGTCTATAAGGAAGTTGGAGCTGTAGATATCGATAATTAACAGAATTATCACCTAAATTGTGGTTGTAGTGCTTAAATACATACATACAACTCAATTGTGGTTGTAGTGCTTAAATACATACATACAACTCAATTGTGGTTGTAGTGCTTAAATACATACATACAACTCAATTGTGGTTGTAGTGCTTAAATACATACATACAACTCAATTGTGGTTGTAGTGCTTAAATACATACATACAACTCAATTCAACATACTTTTTATCCATTAGAAACCTACAATATTATTGTATTTCTGTTTAATATCGATGTGTACGGCTCCAACTTCCTCGTAGCCTGAAACTCGCAAGTGGTCAATTGGCGTGTTGGTTGCCTCCTGGATGATTATCTGGTCTTGTTCTGGAGTGGTTTCTTTAGTTCACCAGCTCTTACTTTGTCACGCACATCTCCCACCTTGTCCACCACTTCCTAATAGTTGGCCGAAACATTCCCAATGCTCTTGCAGAGTCGTCCGTTGACATACCCAACCGCTTCAGTCCAACTATTTGCCCCCGAAGAAGAGATCGTAGGGAATTATTAAGAGGAGGTGAATAGATAAGACAAAATGTTTATGACTCCACCCTTTCCAGAATTGTAGTATGGGTTGAACCTTCCCACAAATGCAGACAATACTCGATACGTTAGAGCAAGAAGCTGTGCGGTGAGGAAACCACAGAAACAGTTGAGCACACCTAACTTTGGGAAGCTATTTTAGCAAGAGTGGTAATATGATCTTTCCAATAAAGGTCAGAAAAAAAAGAGACACCAAACATATTAAGAGAAGATGAAGGGTTGATTTGTATATTGTTGAAGAGTAAGGGATAGTCATGTGGAAGATTGTGACGGGTAGATAGATGGAGATATTGGGTTTTAATTAAATTTCCTCCTGGTAAGCATACCTGTAGAGGTATCATTTATTTGTAGAATATCTGACTGATACGTGTGAGTTACATGAACAAATGTTTAAGCCTCAGACAGGAATCAAACTGCAGTCAATCAGAATGACATCTCACGATTTAACCCACTCACACGGCCTCGAATCCTGGCTGAGGATAAATGATTTCTTTAGCCTATATTTGTTTTTTATTGCTCTAACCTCTTGTAGATAAATGTCCGAGAGAGAGAGAGAGAGTATGTGAGAGTGAAAATGAATATGTGTTATAGTGGGTATTTGAGTATATAAGTTTATCTATCTATATATATATATCTGCATTTTTCTGTCATATTTTTATCTACAGGAGGCTACAGTAATATAAGCACAATTATATGTATCGTACAAGAAGCGTGCAAGTTGAAATCGCACCTGTTTTGGCAGAAATCTTCAATAAATCACTAAAAAATTGAGAGGTCCCTGAAGACTGGAAACTGGCCAATGTGACCTCAATCTTTAAGATTGGCCAATGGGATCATGAGTGGTCGAAGAATTATCAGTCAATTAGCTTGACGTCTATCATAGTAAAACTTTTGGAAGGGATAGTAGTAGAACAAAATAGTTGACTATTTGGAAATCCACAACTTAATTACAGATTCTCAACATGGTCTCGGGCAACACTGCTCATGTCTTACCAATTTGTTGGAATTTTGCCATGAAATGCTGAGTGAGTAAGACAAAAGTAGAGCCATACACATCCTTCACTTAGATTTTCAAAAAGCTTTTGACAAAGTGCCTCATTGTAGGTTATTGTCAAAATTGAGTGCACTAGGTATCAATACAGATGTCACAAATTGGAGAGAAAGTTGGTTAACAGGTAGACAGCAATGAGTGGTAATTTATGATGTTTCTTCTTGGTGGACTCTAGTTACTTCTGAAGTTCCACGAGGATCTGGTCTTGGCCCATATATGTTAATGAAATCGATATTGGTCTGTCGAGTGTGGTCTCCAAGTTTCCAGGTGACATTAAGCATGGAGTTGAACAATCCAGGATGGATCTTAACAGATTGTGTAAAATGTCTGAAACTTGGCAGATGCCCTAAACTTGGAAAACTGCAAGGTGATGCATATTGACCAAGCAAACCTCAAGTTAGGCTACTCGCAATTAAGAATTACTCTGCAAGTGCCCAACTTGGACAAGGATTTGGGTGTTCTGATTACCTTACCTTTGGATACCTTTGGATGTGTTCGCTGCTCCTCTAGCGGCACCAAGGAGCTCGACGCCCCTCGTTATGGGTGGTAATTTGGTGCAGTAGACTGTTTGAAGCGACAGCTCGCTCCCTTGCGAGGATGGGCTCGTCTGGCACTTTTTGCAGTTCGACATCTAGGGCTCTCTTGAAGTTGTCTAACGAGATGTCCCTCATGTCTCTTACTCGCCGTGGGAGTTTGTTGAAGAGACGTGGGCCTCTGTGTGATAACCAGCCCTCTCGCAGAGAGCCCATAGCACCCCTGTTATTCGTCCGGGGGATTTCGCATTCCCAGCCTCTCCTATCACTGAATTTCATGACTATCGGAGTATGTAGGTTTGGTACTAAACCCTCTGCGATTTTCCACGTGTATATTATTAGGTAACGTTCTCTTCTACGTTCCAGTGAGTACAGATTCAGTGCTCTTAAACGTTCCCAATAGTGTAGATGTTTTATCGAACTTATATGCGAAGTGAAATTTCTTTGTACACTCTCTACGTCATTTATTTCACCTGCTTTGTATGGGGATGTTAATACGCTACAGTATTCAAGCCGCGGTAGCACTAGAGATTTGAAGAGCGTTATCATAGGCAATTCACCGCATGTTTTAAAAGTACGCAGAATCCAACCCGTTAGACGTTTCGCAGCCGCCACTTTGACCTGGTTATGTACTTTGAAACCCATATTTTCAGACATTAATACCCCAAGGTCTTTCACACTGTCTTTCCGTTCTATTATGTGGTTAGATTCTGTTAAGTAATTTGTAATTTCTTTAACACCATTATTATCTCCGTACCGTATTAATTGGAATTTTTCCTCTTAGCAGTGACTTAATGTTTTCCAAGCATTGCATTGAAGTAGGGAAGACAGCTTAGATATTATTGGGCTATATTAAGAGACAATTTAAATATAGAAATAAGAAAATAGTCCTCACAATCTACATTTGTTTTTGTTTTTATATACAGCCTATTCTGGAATATCCTGTTCAATTCTGCTCTCCAGCACTCGGGAAAGATATATAGATATAAAGCGACTGGAAAGAGTACAAGCTAGGGTTACAAAGCTTATTCCATTGATTAGAAAACTGAGCCATGCAGACCGGTTGAGAGCTCTTGATCTCTTTTCGTTGGAAATACGC
The DNA here is from genome assembly GCA_032716605.1 of Paralithodes platypus. NCBI lineage: Eukaryota > Metazoa > Arthropoda > Malacostraca > Decapoda > Lithodidae > Paralithodes > Paralithodes platypus. Next base: position 28,019,711 of record CM064489.1, on the reverse strand, counting down.
AGACTATGAGGTCAACTCATCGAAGTTTTATAAGTACATAATGGGTGTGACAATGTGGATTATAGCAAAACATTTAGCCTCAATATGAGTACAACATGCAACCATGGGTGGAAGTTAGAATTATATAGATTTAGCACTAGTATTTGTGGAAAATTTCACATATAAGATCTGTTCTACTCAGAACCAAACAGAAGTTGTAAATAATTCTTCAGTGGAGCAGTTCAAAAATAGAGTAGATAGTATTTTGCGCACTCTTCAATGAGTGTCGTGCATGACACAATCTCTCTTTTCACTTTGAGTTCCTCCTCGGAATGGACGGCAAGATCTTTGAAATACTAACTATTCCCTGTAACTCCTCGTAACTTTATCAATGGCAGGTGAAGGTTGCATTGTGAAAGAAAAAAGTGGATTTATCGAGGTGGAAGGACGCCCCACGAGGAGATAGAGAAAGAGCTGGGGATAGACTTTCGAATCGAATTGAGGGTAAGATTTTTTCGAAAGAGAGTGAGATAGTGTGTGTGAGAGTGTGTCTTTTAAACCAAAATGAGAGAGTAATAATATGTAAACACTATTGTGTGTATGGAAGATAGAGATAGAGGGTGGAGGGAAGGATTATTCTTTAGAGTCAGATTGAGGGAAACTATATTCCGAGAGAGAGAGAGAGTATCTTCGGAGCAAGATTGAGTACTGTGAGACTATATACTGTATATACAGTATGTATATGTATATATATATATATATATATATATATATATATATATATAATACTGTATATACAGTATGTATATATATATATATATATATATATATAATACTGTATATACAGTATGTATATGTATATATATATATATATAAATATATATACTGTATATACAGTATGTATATATATATATATATATATAATACTGTATATACAGTATATATATATATATATATATATATATATATATATATATATATATATATATATATATATATATATATATGGTTACGTAGTCGATGAGCTTTCAAAAAGGTGTTCTTACAGTAATGGTAAAGAGGTCGTTTGTATAAGAGGCAGCAACAAGTAGCAGTCCAAATGGTCCAAATGGAGAGGCATGCGAGATCCATATTTAGAGAAATAATCACAAATACACGTGAGTAATACATTTCTTATACTTACTAGGAAAATGAAATACGGAGCTGCAAGCTTTCGTCTGCATTTCGAGACATCTTCTGGCAGATAGAGAAGAAGGGATGGGAGTCAAGTTATCTCTCCTAACCCGTGACAGTTACCAATTAGTAAGACAGAATTAATTAATGTGTGACAAGTATCACAAAGCAACACATACTAAAAGGGCATAGCTCATAGGGCAGCTATCCTCTTTATCATAAATGTTAGTGAACAGTATGTCGAGAACAGAGTTAGTCGACATGAATGAATCTTCTAGTGAATAAAGAATGTAAATAAAGGCTAGAATAAGATATATACCCACTAACGAATAAGGAATTGAAAGAACACTGATAATGGAACAGAAGATAAGGATCCGAGAGTCTCATTATCTATATCAGCCAATGTATACAATAGCCAGAACGTACCTGTGTATATCTGTGAGTAATCATTGATCAGCTCTTATTTACATAATGAATTTATGATTTATAGTTTATATTAGAAGTTAATATATGTATCAATAGATTAAGTGATGGACTAATAACTCAGTTTTAAAGTGTAAGTCAGGTATCTACTGTGGAAGTAGATCAAGTAGCACTATATGTTAAATAAACACTACCGTGTTAGTAAACACTGGAAATATATCCAAGATTACAAGTCCTAAGAGATTACTTCCGAGTCCAGAGTTTAATTACATAGAGTTATATATATAATTTAAACACGTGAGTGTAAACGTGGAAGCTATTCACACGTGAGTGTGGACGTGGACATATTCACTTGATCCCTATATAAGCTCAAGATTAAAACTCAAAAAGTTAGTACCAGTACCAGTACCAGCCAGTAGACACCAACAACCTTCAGTCTTACGAAGTCATCATGGACTCCAAAAGAGAGAGTCCCAGAAAGATACCACATTTAATCCAAGTGAGTACAACTTAAATATAAATATTAGAAGTGCTAGTTGTGGTTGGAACTTCTAGGAAGCATTTATTAGTTATCATACAAGCTACATTAAATATAACCAAGTATATAATATAATTCAATACGTGTTATAACAATCCAAGTCGTCTTGGTAAATTATTCAGTCATTTACAACTCTGTGAAACTCTGTGAAACTATTATCTGAAGTGTAATAATATTTAAACTATATACTGTATAAATAAAAAGCTATAACAAAAAGTTAAAATAAACAAAATTCATAACTTTGTTTTTATAACCGAAATATATTCTTATAAATATATAACGATACTCCAACTATAGTAAAACTATCATAATTCTTATATATCAATAAATATAGCAATTATAACTAGAGCTAGAGTAAACAAAGAGACTTAAAGATACGATAGATATGAGTATCTATCTATATCGTGTGGAGTATGGTTATCAGCCTGTAACTATAACATAGTAAGAGATCCTTCATAGTCACAGGAGCATAACAAAATGTATTTCTATTGTTATTCCCTTATAGCCTCTTGGATATTGATAATAAAGTAATTAGCATTTAAGCTACCACTGAGACTTACATAATAAAGTAATAAATAGATAAGGGTTAATACGAAATACGATAATGGTGGCAGCGATAAACGATAATGGTGGCAGCGATAAACAATTATTACGGGCGGAAACTCGTTTTATAGTAGCACCAGACGATAATGGTAACAGCGATAAACACGATATTCATTCCCCCTGTACGTTAATGGTAACAGCGATAAACACGATATTCATGCCCCCTGTATGATAAAGATAATAGCAATAAAGCGGAAACACGGACAGAGTGATACTAGCAACAGTCGACGATGGTCGCAGCGGTAACTGATTTTTTGTTTTGCCCTGGAAACTATATATTTTTTGTTTTGCCCTGGAAACTATATATTTTTTGTTTTGCCCTGGAAACTATATATTTTTTGTTTTGCCCTGGAAACTATATATTTTTTGTTTTGCCCTGGAAACTATATTTTTTGTTTTGCCCTGGAAACTATATTTTTTGTTTTGCCCTGGAAACTATATATCTTTTGTTTTGCCCTGGAAACTATATATTTTTTGTTTTGCCCTGGAAACTATATATTTTTTGTTTTGCCCTGGAAACTATATATTTTTTGTTTTGCCCTGGAAACTATATATTTTTTGTTTTGCCCTGGAAACTATATATTTTTTGTTTTGCCCTGGAAACTATATATTTTTTGTTTTGCCCTGGAAACTATATTTTTTGTTTTGCCCTGGAAACTATATATTTTTTGTTTTGCCCTGGAAACTATATATTTTTTGTTTTGCCCTGGAAACTATATATTTTTTTGCCCTGGAAACTATATATTTTTTGTTTTGCCCTGGAAACTATATATTTTTTGTTTTGCCCTGGAAACTATATATTTTTTTGTATTCGCTCTGCCGACGATAGTGACAATGGTGAACACATGTGAATCTTAAACTACTTTTCTTTTTGCCGACTCGCCAATGGTAGCGAGCGGTTAACCACAGTGATTTTTGAGTTGCCCTGTAGTAACTAACGCAGGCGGTGTGCGTATAACTGTTTTTTTCTTTCTTGCATATCGACGTAATACCAGCGGATTTTTTTTTTATATTACCCAACATACCAAGTGAATTATTTTTTATATTACTAAAAAACTATGGTGGGTGCAACTTTGGGAAAACAGATTTTTTGGGAAAAGCTGGGAAACTGAGATCTTTTGTGAAATGATTGATGTCTGAGTTTGACGTCTATTCTGTGTCTTCTCTTAGTAGTGATAATAATACGGATTCTGAAGGAAGTCTGTCCACTTCCGATTTAACTTCTAATAGCGATACTAGTGACGGTGAAGACGAAGCCATGACAGAACAGGTAATTGCTCACTTAGCAGAGACCATAACAGCTGGTCTCTCGCTAGCTAATGAAAATAATTTTGCCAAACTCACGAACGTTTCATATTTTTGTGTCGGTCCCGTGAGCCATTCTGATAAGCCAGAGGTTAATTGTAATCCTTCTGCAAGTAACTGGATAAAGGATCTAGATTCCAAAACACCTGTCCCATTAGAATGGAGTATTCAGGGTAAGCTGGAAGTTGCAAGACTTTGCAGCTTAGGTCCTGCTAAAACTATCGTTCAAACACTCCTTGATGAATTAGGCACTGTTCCTGAAAATAAAACAGAATGGGATGTGTTCAGGGATAAAAAAAATGCTTTCTTTCCCCCTGACCGTACCTTAGATAGAGTCATGGGTGACCTGATGAAGGCAACACAAACTGCCGACGAGACGTATCTAACTTTCTTTTCTCGTTTGAATAAGTTTGCAGCAGAATTAAAGAACTTAAATTCTGATGCACGGACGGTAAACTCCTTAGTGGTGGCGAGTTTCCTAAATAACGCCCCCACTGCTTTCGTCATTCATATTAAGGAATCAGATAGGGAGGATTCACAGAAGATCTGGAGTAAGTTTTTAAGGTTTCAGGAGCGAGATCCGAAATTATCAGCAGCAGAGAAAGAAGGAACTGGTCTGGGAGTTAAACGTTCGGTGTTAACCATAGGTAGGTCCGAGGGTGGTCTACACACTGACGTCCGTAAGCAAACCCAACACAGACAGTATAACACACCCAGTAATGGTAAACAGGCTGTTAAAATACTTTGTAACAGGTGTGGGAAGATTGGGCATAAAGCGAATCTTTGCCGCATGCCTTCGCACAAAATAGCTGGTTTTAGTAGAGGTCTGAGGAAAGGTCCTGATATCAAATGTTCCCGTTGCAAAGGCATGGCACATTTTGTAAAGAACTGTTCCACACCATGGTAGGCTATTGGTCAAAGGAATGGAGGAATAACTAGTGCTAGACCTTATAAGCAGTATACAAGACAATCCTATGCTACATCCGTGGGGTATCAATCTGACCCCCTGGAATTGCCATATCGCCCGCAGGTTATGAATAGCCCGCACTATGGTGGTTACAGTCAGTACTCAGTCACAGTACTATGCCCCCTACCAACCCCCACCACACTTGTCGCGCGGTCCTAGGCATGTGCCGGCGCGCTCGGAGTCAGGTTATGTAAACACTCCTTCGCATGCACATCTTTCGGGAGAAATGGAAAAAAACAAAAAAACGATGTAGCTCTGCAAGTCCTTAGCTCATCTCCGGACGTAGTTTCTAAATTAATTGCAATTCAAACTAACGTAAATAACGAGGAGATGGTAGCTATGATAGATACAGGAGCGACTACTAGTTTAATTTCTGAAGCAAAATTGAAGGAAATATCACATTCAACTGATTTGGTAATGGATACAGCAAAGCCTTTGTATGATGTAAATGGACAGCCCCTTTCTGCAATAGGGTCTGCTAACTTGAGGGTATCTATTGGAGGTTTGGTCATACTTCACGACTTTACGGTAGTAAAGAACATGTCTATTCCTACAACCATCCTCCTAGGTACTGATTTCCTCTGTAGTAATAAAATTTCCTTAAATACAAACCCTCTATCTTTTCATATCAATGGAGTTCAAGCTAACATTTCTAATTTGGAAGAGGAAGCCATACAGTCAGTACACACTCAACCAGGTAGGACAAATAAACTGGTTAAAGTTACTGTAAGGGAGGTGACAAAAGTCTGCCCTTGGGAATATGGCTCCGTACTGCTATCATGCGAAAGAGGGAACCAGAAAGGAGAAGAGGTTAATGATACAGTCTATGGAGTTTACACGCCATTTGAAGGGTTGACACAGGCATCTGCGTTTTTTCAAGGTATCATTGCATTATCAGAGGGTACATTTGCAATGAAATTTGCCAATTTCACTCCAGATATAATAGAAATTAACCAGGTGATTCATTAGGATATGTAGAAGTTTGTGAAAAGGTAGACTTAGATATCTCGGACGAGATATCTCCTACACAGAGAGATAATATCTGTACTTTGACGCCTAACGAACGAAATGATGGCTTAGTAAAACACGTGGAGAAACATTTTGCACATTTATCAGTGGAACAGAAACAAGCTTTGAAAACCATGGTAAGGGAGTTCTCTGACATATTTTCTTTGGAAAGTGATCCCCTGACAATCAGTCCGTATTTTTTTCATAATATAGAGACAGTTTCGGACCAGGTTGTTTACAGACGTCCTTATCCTAAACCTCATAAATATATTCAGGATGTCAAGGACCAGATTCAAACCTTAATGGAACAAGGAATAGTACGACCATCCCGTTCTTCTTTTAATAACCCGGTAGTCCCGGTAGCGAAGAAGGAAGGAGGATTGAGATTCTGCTTGGATTTCCGTAATTTGAACAAGCTAATTAAGGATGATAGATATCCTTTACCTAACATAGACCGTATTCTAGCTCAGCTTGGGGAGAGTCAGTTTTTCACTTGTCTTGACTTACGCAGGGGATATCACCAAATTCCCTTGACGGAGGAAAGTAAGCAAAAAACTGCCTTTTCAACCCCAGATGGTCACTATGAATATAATGTGATGCCTTTTGGATTAAAGGATGCACCCTCTAGTTTTCAAAAGATCATAAATCAGGTGCTGATGGGTTTAGTGGGAAATAAGGCACACGTATATCTAGATGACATAGTTGTACCTGGGAGGACCTGGGAACAACATATAGACAACCTGACTACTGTCCTAGAGAGACTACGACAGTCCTCTCTCAAGCTAAGGCTGGATAAATGTAGTTTTTTCGCTGAGCAAGTACATTATCTAGGTCATGTCGTAGCTACCGACGGAATCAAACCACAACCTGCAAAAATGCAGGCTATAAAGCAGCTAACTCCTCCGCAAACCATGCATGAACTACAGAGTTTCCTAGGAATGTGTAACTACTATAGGAAATTCATCCGACAATATTCTGAGAAAGCCGCACCTCTTACGAAATTAACAGGAGGCAGGACAAATAAGAGGAAAGATAAAACAGTCATTAAATTCACGGAAAGAGAAAATGAAGCTTTTAATGAGCTCAAACATATATTATAAGACGAACTGGTATTAGCATATCCAGATTTCACAAAGCCTTTTGTTCTCACCACAGACGCGTCAGATATAGCAATAGGTGGAGTACTTCAGCAGGAAGATCAACATAATAGGTTTAGACCTTTAACCTATTTCAGCCATAAATTAACCCCTGCTGAACAGCGATATTCTACAGTTGAGAAAGAAGCATTAGCTATAGTCTATGGATTGAAATACAATCGTAGTTTAATACTAGGATATCAGATAATAGTCAATACGGATCATAGACCTTTAATTTGGCTTCTCACTACATCTAGTCCTAGTGGTAGAGTGGCACGATGGCAATTTCTCGTAATTGAATATTATATGCAGCCAAAATATTTACCTGGCAAGGATAATGTTGTAGCGGATGCACTAAGTCGCTTAAGAGTCGATACAGAAATAGAAGATAGAGTACTAGCAATTACAGGTATGAGAGTTCGTGTTAGTCAACGCACAACGCCCACAATCGCGGCTATACAAAATACAACCCAGTTAAACACGAGTCATACACCTAGCCAATGGACTAAGGTACATGACAATAATACACCTAGCAATGGACAAATAATAAGGTACATGACAATAATACACCTAGCAATGGACTAAGGTACATGACAATAATACACCTAGCAATGGACTAAGGTACATGACAATAATACACCTAGCAATGGACTAAGGTACATGACAATAATACACCTAGCAATGGACTAAGGTAAATGACAATAATACACCTAGCAATGGACTAAGGTACATGACAATAATACACCTAGCAATGGACTAAGGTACATGACAATAATACACCTAGCAATGGACTAAGGTACATGACAATAATACACCTAGCAATGGACTAAGGTAAATGACAATAATACACCTAGCAATGGACTAAGGTACATGACAATAATACACCTAGCAATGGACTAAGGTACATGACAATAATACACCTAGCAATGGACTAAGGTACATGACAATAATACACCTAGCAATGGACTAAGGTAAATGACAATAATACACCTAGCAATGGACTAAGGTACATGACAATAATACACCTAGCAATGGACTAAGGTACATGACAATAATACACCTAGCAATGGACTAAGGTACATGACAATAATACACCTAGCAATGGACTAAGGTACATGACAATAATACACCTAGCAATGGACTAAGGTACATGACAATAATACACCTAGCAATGGACTCAGGTACATGACAATAATACACCTAGCAATGGACTAAGGTACATGACAATAATACACCAAGCGATGAGACATTGGTAGACGACCACAGAATTGAGTGGAATTTAATTGATATTGCACGTGAACAGAAGCTTCACCCTATATATGGCAAAGTTATTTCCCTACTACAAAGTAAACCACTGGCCAGTGTAACTACAAAGGAACGTAAATATGTAGAGTCAAATCTCAAGGCCAAACTTGAATATTAATTCTTCAAGACGAGACAAATCTCTTATATATTCGTCCGTTTAACGGGAACGAGAAAGGCAGCTCACATGATCGAGTTATTTGTCCAGATACACATATTTTAGCGGCCCTGTATCTAACGCATGATCATCCAATGGCAGGACATGGTGGGGTTAGAGCAACGATGCATCGGCTTAAATAATTTTGTTATTGGCCCAGTATGCGCAAGAGTGTCACAGCATACGTTAGCGCGTGTCGGAACTGTATCCTTTATAAGGCCCCAGTGGACGCACAAGGTCCCTATAAAAGATACCCAATACCCGATGCCCCATTTGAGAGAGTTCATATTGACTTAATTGGGCCCCTGCCTGACTCACATGCCGATTCACCAGATGAATCACATATTTCAGGATATAAGTATATCATGACTATCATAGACGTGTTTACACGTTATCTTATAGCAGTGCCTTTACGTAACAAAACTGCTCAATCCACTGCTCAAGCATTTGTGGAAAATGTCGTACTAAAACATGGTACCCCTGTGTGGATTGTATCAGATCAAGGAAAATAATTCACAAGTACGTTTGATCAAGTTGCAACGCTCTTACATATTAAACATACCTGTACCACGGCTTACTGACCAAGCGCAAACGGCGTAGTTGAACGAGTAAATCAAACTGTTGTGAGGATTCTGAGGACACTCGTAGATGATAATTCAGGAATATGGACTTCAATGTTGCCATATGCAGTTTTTGCTTATAATTCTGGATATAATCGAGTGATCAAAGACTCACCATTTTTCTTATTGTATCATCGTGATCCACAGATGCCATATCAAACGATCTTGTCAAGTCAAACTTTCAGTTACAACCTCGAGGACTACAAAAAATGAAGTAGCAATCAAAATGAACAGGACGTATGAAAGATGTAAGAAGTACCTAGAAGAGGGTCAAGAGGAAAACGAGAGAAACCAAAAGAGAAATAAAGTAAAAGCCGTAAAGGAGGGAGACCGAGTATATATAAAAGTTGTTCCAAGAAAAAAGTGAAAGACAAAAACTTCAACCAAAATACAACGGTCCGTATAGATTGGTAGATAAAGTAAGGGAAGTAGTAATTAAATTACGGCGCATTAAAGATAATCGCCCAGTGACTAAGCACACTAACCGTGTCCGAGTTGTGCCGGAAGAGGCGTTGTTAGCTCGCGACAACCTAAATGTAAGAAGTGTTTATCCAATACACTCGGATATATCCGAAACTGATAGTTCTAGCAGTATAAATGATCCTCACTTAATTCTGGATGGCAGTGAGAGTGAAAGTGACTGTGAGGATGATAAAGTAGGTAATAATATTGATGATGATACTGTACATAATATACCTAGATATTCTCTACGATCACATAGTAGAGTACAACCTTTTCCGTATGTAATGCCCCGTCCCCTTGAATATAGAAAATAGTAGTGAAAACAAAATAGTGAGATATTGTTTAATCCTGGGTTACTTGGCGATCGTCTGTCCCGCAGCAGATACGGGTGAATTAACATTAAGTAATCCAGTCATCTTTACTGAAGAGGCGAGATTGGTGGTTACGGGAAATACTTGTTATTCCCTACCAAATTGACACTACAACTGTGTTACACCCACTACGTTTAGCTCAAGTTTACATTTATGACATTATACTATATTCTGAATCTCATAGTCCTAAGTTAGTAAAGGAAAATGGAAAATGGGATGTCTGGATCAACTCGATAAAAAATGAATTGTATAGGATTGAAAAAGATTTTCATAATTACATACGTTACGTCATGTCCGAAAGTCCGGTAGAAAATATATCATCGACATCCAAGCGAAATAAACGAGGAGCAATAGATTTTGTGGGATCTCTAGCTAATTCTCTTTTTGGTATTGCAACACAAGATCAAATTGATGCAGTTCACGATAAATTAGGCAACTTACAAGTCCTTACAAAAGAGGAACGTGAACAATTAAATGTACATACTAGAATACTCAATATTACTACTCGACGTATGGAATCTTTAAATTATGCAATTGATAGGCTACATAATAGCACTCGATATATTTTAAACATTGTCGCACGAGTTGGAAATAAGTTGCAAGAGTTGGAGGATGAATCAGATTTAATTGGTAATTTATTATCATTACAAATAGTATTGTCTGATATTTATGATGACGTAAATAACGTTAAAATTGGATTGGATCAGATGTTAGAATCTAAAATTTCTCTATATTTAATGCCATCAGCTAAATTGCTTGAAATTTTATCAGAAGCTTCATTGAATTCACCAGGATTATTGTACCCAGCAAGACCAGAATATTTAAGTTTATATAGAGATACAATAATAGTTGTTTCCAAACCAACCATTGCTAGTCACATCTTTTATTTTTATTTAATTGTACCCCTTCGTGGACAACCAGCACATACCTTTGATGTTTTTAAAATACATACTATACCTTTTCCAGCACCTTGTACTTACAAGTGCACCTTGTACACACTTGTACTAACAAGTTGACATAAATAATCAATTTTTAGCCATTTCTGAAGACCGGAATACGTATGTAATGTATAATTCTTTTTCCCATTGCAAGGCACATAACAATTTTTTTAGATGCCCCCCAACCGGTCCTCTTTATAGTATTCACACCCCTAATTGTGAAGTTGCTACATTTATTAATGATAAAGTACACCCGACACTATGTCATACTAATATAATACATAGTTTCACTCCTATTTTTATTAAACTCAATGAAGGATGGATATATTCAACCCCTATTCAAATTCCTTTTACACTTGCTTGTCCATCAACTACACTTGAATTAAAAAAACAGATAACACATAACCTGGGACTTCTCACACTGAATGAAGGTTGTGGTGCACATAGCCCAATTCTTCAATTACCGGCTATGGGGAAGAGACGGCGAGAAGAGACATATATAAGAGCTACAAACTTCAACGTGTCCCTTCCAATATCACGGCACACCCACAACTTACTTCAAGAAATAAACTCTACTCTACTCCAACTACGAGATCTACTTACTCCGACATTATCTACAAGCGATCTACTACAACTAGCAGTAATAGCCAAACGTATCGAGATACACCATCCTCTTCAACAGAAAATAATCCAGAATACGACCTTGGCGATAGCTGCTATCCTCATCCTGGTAGGAGCAGCCTATGCCATCTACACCGTCGTGTTAGCCCGTACACGTCGAGCTGCGGAGATCAAGAAGCAGCACACCTCCGAAGCGACGATGCAGCCGTCTGTGATCAACATGCACCAAATTACATCATCTACACCCATCACTTCCGTTCCTGCACTGTCGGGGCGACCCTCAGCTGACGAGGGTCCCCAACTGTCGGGGCGACCCTCAGCTGACGAGGGTCCCCAACTGTCGGGGCGACCCTCAGCTGACGAGGGTCCCCAACTTACTACAACGATTGGCCAGCGCGGACGCAGGCCTCTAAAAAAAACAGGGAGTGATGTCGAAAACAGAGTTAGTCGACATGAATGAATCTTCTAGTGAATAAAGAATGTAAATAAAGGCTAGAATAAGATATATACCCACTAACGAATAAGGAATTGAAAGAACACTGATAATGGAACAGAAGATAAGGATCCGAGAGTCTCATTATCTATATCAGCCAATGTATACAATAGCCAGAACGTACCTGTGTATATCTGTGAGTAATCATTGATCAGCTCTTGTTTACATAATGAATTTATGATTTATAGTTTATATTAGAAGTTAATATATGTATCAATAGATTAAGTGATGGACTAATAACTCAGTTTTAAAGTGTAAGTCAGGTATCTACTGTGGAAGTAGATCAAGTAGCACTATATGTTAAATAAACACTACCGTGTTAGTAAACACTGGAAATATATCCAAGATTACAAGTCCTAAGAGATTACTTCCGAGTCCAGAGTTTAATTACATAGAGTTATATATATAATTTAAACACGTGAGTGTAAACGTGGAAGCTATTCACACGTGAGTGTGGACGTGGACATATTCACTTGATCCCTATATAAGCTCAAGATTAAAACTCAAAAAGTTAGTACCAGTACCAGTACCAGCCAGTAGACACCAACAACCTTCAGTCTTACGAAGTCATCATGGACTCCAAAAGAGAGAGTCCCAGAAAGATACCACATTTAATCCAAGTGAGTACAACTTAAATATAAATATTAGAAGTGCTAGTTGTGGTTGGAACTTCTAGGAAGCATTTATTAGTTATCATACAAGCTACATTAAATATAACCAAGTATATAATATAATTCAATACGTGTTATAACAATCCAAGTCGTCTTGGTAAATTATTCAGTCATTTACAACTCTGTGAAACTCTGTGAAACTATTATCTGAAGTGTAATAATATTTAAACTATATACTGTATAAATAAAAAGCTATAACAAAAAGTGCAAATAAACAAAATTCATAACTTTGTTTTTATAACCGAAATATATTCTTATAAATATATAACGATACTCCAACTATAGTAAAACTATCATAATTCTTATATATCAATAAATATAGCAATTATAACTAGAGCTAGAGTAAACAAAGAGACTTAAAGATACGATAGATATGAGTATCTATCTATATCGTGTGGAGTATGGTTATCAGCCTGTAACTATAACATAGTAAGAGATCCTTCATAGTCACAGGAGCATAACAAAATGTATTTCTATTGTTATTCCCTTATAGCCTCTTGGATATTGATAATAAAGTAATTAGCATTTAAGCTACCACTGAGACTTACATAATAAAGTAATAAATAGATAAGGGTTAATACGAAATACGAGAAGTATACCTCCTATGTGCAATTATAGTAGTCGGAGTTTCTTATATATGTAAACATACATAAATTTGTGTTTTAGATGGTGGTGGCGAGAGGCATTTCCGAGCTTTTGTGACGTTTGGGCATTGGGGTACCCATAGAATAACATAATCGGTCAAAGAGTTTCAGGAATCAGGTCACTGGCCACCATTTTGATTATCAGTATCTCTTTTAAGTACTCTATGCTGTGAAAACAGTTACAAAAATGGACAGATATTTATAGAGGTATGAGTAATTGTATGAGCATCATAAGCTTAATAATGAAGTGTAGAAATAATGGCAAACTATCGAATAATGCACTTTGAAATTGAAAATCAAAATGGAATATATTGATACGGTGGCCATACGCTATTTAGAAACACCTTTTTACCGTTACGGTCGGTAAGATGGTCGGTACCATCAGTGTTGCCATATGGATAGAGCTGCCAATACGCATTTATTTATGATTAACGAGACCAAACTATGAATAATTGTATTGATAGATACTTAACCCCTACTGTACAATAGCGTACAGTAATAAAAGTCCCCCCAGTCCCAAGCAATGTGGCCAAAATGGTAAGATATAACAACCTCCCACCTCAAAAGATGGAGGAATACTGGCTCTCCCAGCCTGTAGAGGCTTGGATATAAGCTGAGAAGTGTTGCCAACTCTAGAGCAGTGCTCAAACGGTCGTGGTACCAGGCACTGCCTGATACTGGCAGTTACAAGGAAAGTATATTACTGACGGCTCTCTGCCGTCGCTGGGACTGGGGAGTGATTTATCTACTGACGGCAGAGAGCTATCGCTGGTACTGAACGGGTTAAGGATGGACAAACTTTACACTCATGAGATATAAATATCAAATACTGCCTTCACATTACTTCATCACATATGAAATATATCAGGGTAAGCTAGATCAAGGCAATATAAAAACAGATTAGAATTTCGCGGTCAAATACCTTTATCATTAACAAAAGAGTGTCGACAGGGGCTGCCATCAACTTTCTAAGCTTGAAATATCTTACATGGCTTTGTTTACTATTTTAGATAAAAATATATGGTAAACCAAGACAACTGTGCAGTATCAATCATGCTTTAACATGTTTTAGACAATGATATTATGGAAAGGGATATTGCTATTAATATATTTTGTTATTAAAAAAACAAAAAACAAAAAAACTTGACAACAATTAAAATAATAAAACTATAAACAGGTATGTCACCATATCTCTCTCTCTTTCTTTCTACCTCTACCTCTCTCTCTCTCTCTATGTATCTATTTATCTATCCCTTACTTTGTTCACAAAAATTATTACACTCCAATACAATATTTATCACGTGTATTTGCGATCGTTTCTCTAAATATGGATCTCGCATGCCTCTCCTTGCTGACTGAAACTTTTTGCTGCCTCTTTCCTTATATATACCGTATATATATATATATATATATATATATATATATATATATATATATATATATATATATATATATATCACAAATACACATGAGAAAAGACAGACTACTCATGCAGCCCTGACCAAGTTATCAATTGTACTAGGAGCAATCTTAAGTTTGGTGGAGGTAAACTTGACGCTACCAGTGGTGGACTTTACGACACCAAGAACTCACTCGAAGCTGTTATAGGTAGGTTTGACACTACCAGAGGTACTTTTGATGCTGCCACATCAAAATCTGCAATAACCAGTTGCCTGATTCCAAAACATACGGAGAGGTTCTAGACTCTCCCAACAAGACAAAAGTCCAAGGAGAAGGTTTGGGACTCTTCCCATCATCAACCACTGAGGGTACCAAGATCGATGACCCAAGAACACGCTAGAATATTACACCGAAGAAGAAAACCATATTAGAAGAATCAAAGAGCCTTCCCCCAACACCCGGAAAATCCCAGACGAACAAACTCACGTGATGACTCTCGTATGTTCGAATCCCTTCTTTAAACTCGTTAACATTCCTCTTGAGAATAACATACACACAACTGCAGTCCTTGTATCTCTTATTAAATTTCAAGTGTTATTATCGGTTCTTCTATGACAAAGATAATATTAAGAATATAATTTGCCACATCCATGACTTCCATACGTAATTCAGACTCGCTGGGGCTATAATACAGTTTGTCGTAGTAACCCGTGTTTGGCTACCATAGACAATGAGCACTCCCCATTCTCTTTTGTCTCAACTCTAGTGCGTAACCTATAAGTTCACTCTTGAAAGTAAATAATTAGTATCGAGTGTCCTGAGGACTATTTCCATGTTATTTATTGTTCTAATATTCATATGAGTTTCGACTATATATGTAATTTATTACAGTATATAAGTATTGTGTAAGCCATAAGTTCATATTTCCATACAGTAGTATATTTCCTGTGTAATGATTTATTACAGTATATAAGTATTGTGTAAGCCATAAGTTCATATTTCCATACAGTAGTATATTTCCTGTGTAATGATTTATTACAGTATATAAGTATTGTGTAAGCCATAAGTTCATATTTCCATACAGTAGTATATTTCCTGTGTAATGATTTATTACAGTATATAAGTATTGTGTAAGCCATAAGTTCATATTTCCATACAGTAGTATATTTCCTGTGTAATGATTTATTACAGTATATAAGTATTGTGTAAGCCATAAGTTCATATTTCCATACAGTAGTATATTTCCTGTGTAATGATTTATTACAGTATATAAGTATTGTGTAAGCCATAAGTTCATATTTCCATACAGTAGTATATTTCCTGTGTAATGATTTATTACAGTATATAAGTATTGTGTAAGCCATAAGTTCATATTTCCATACAGTAGTATATTTCCTGTGTAATGATTTATTACAGTATATAAGTATTGTGTAAGCCATAAGTTCATATTTCCATACAGTAGTATATTTCCTGTGTAATGATTTATTACAGTATATAAGTATTGTGTAAGCCATAAGTTCATATTTCCATACAGTAGTATATTTCCTGTGTAATGATTTATTACAGTATATAAGTATTGTGTAAGCCATAAGTTCATATTTCCATACAGTAGTATATTTCCTGTGTAATGATTTATTACAGTATATAAGTATTGTGTAAGCCATAAGTTCATATTTCCATACAGTAGTATATTTCCTGTGTAATGATTTATTACAGTATATAAGTATTGTGTAAGCCATAAGTTCATATTTCCATACAGTAGTATATTTCCTGTGTAATGATTTATTACAGTATATAAGTATTGTGTAAGCCATAAGTTCATATTTCCATACAGTAGTATATTTCCTGTGTAATGATTTATTACAGTATATAAGTATTGTGTAAGCCATAAGTTCATATTTCCATACAGTAGTATATTTCCTGTGTAATGATTTATTACAGTATATAAGTATTGTGTAAGCCATAAGTTCATATTTCCATACAGTAGTATATTTCCTGTGTAATGATTTATTACAGTATATAAGTATTGTGTAAGCCATAAGTTCATATTTCCATACAGTAGTATATTTCCTGTGTAATGATTTATTACAGTATATAAGTATTGTGTAAGCCATAAGTTCATATTTCCCTACAGTAGTATATTTCCTGTGTAATGATTTATTACAGTATATAAGTATTGTGTAAGCCATAAGTTCATATTTCCATACAGTAGTATATTTCCTGTGTAATGATTTATTACAGTATATAAGTATTGTGTAAGCCATAAGTTCATATTTCCATACAGTAGTATATTTCCTGTATAATGATTTTTGTCTACCCCTTATGTTTCATATAGAAAACCCGAATCAAGATATTACCACAGACTTACCTATTTTATTCTTATGAACAAATCACATGTATGTCCCATATTGAATGTATTATATACCTTGTTTCTACCCTGTGCATGTAGCCTATATTGAATATCCTTCAATATATTTTGTTTGTGAACTTAATTTACCCATTTCAGCCCTACATAACAATATATATACAGTATATATATATATATATATATATACATACATATACAGTATATATCTTTGTGCCTCACTCACACTGAGAGTAATCCAGTTGGCTCTCACAAACACCTCCTCCTCCTATCTACTTCACTACACTAAACATGCATACCACACTTCATTCTTCCATAATAACATTTTCTAATGCAAATGATGAACCTTGGAGTCCCGGGGGGGGGGGGGGGGGGGGGGGATAAATGCCGCCACACCCGTCCAACCAATCCCTCAAAATTCTCTGGACCTCGGCCTGTTACTCTTACTTACCTGGAGTTGTTTCGGCCATCCTTCAGTGGCCTCGGCGAGAGCTGCTCCCCCCAAGACTATTAACTTCTGCATCATTTGTGGCCTTTCCTCTAATTTTCCCTCTGTTGAACACTATCTCTCCTCCTGATCTTCTTTTCCTCACTGAAACTCAGGTGTCTGAAACAACTGCCAGCAGCCCCTTCTCAGTATCCTCCTACTTTCTCTATCCTAGTTTTAAAGCCAAAGGCGGATGTTGTGAATACGTGCAAAAACAAACTCACTTGCTTTCGTGTTCTCGATTTTTACTCCTCTGAATTCTCAACTTTATGGCTCAAACTATCCTGTCATTCTCATACTAAATATTTCTGTGCTGTCTATCTCTCCCCCAACTCTACCGACTTTCCCAAATTGTTTGACTATCTAAACTCTAAAGTGAAACACATTCATCCATTTCAACTTTCTCAGCAATCTCCATATTAGGAGATATCAATGTTCACCAACGCCAATGGCTCTCCTCTCATTCAACCTGGTGAACAAGCCTTCATCTTTTCTATCCTAAATGACCTAGAGCAGTTGGTTCAGCAACTCGCCCGTATCCTGGATCGCTTCGGAGATCGGCCCAACATTTTAGACTTGTTTTTAACTTCTAACCCTCCTTCTTATACTATCAATCTTTTATCAACTCTGCGTAAGCAGAGTTTGGTATCTCCCCCCCGTATAGTGGGTACCACCCGAAAAAAATGTCTGTCGTTGTCGTCGTTGATGTCCGTCTGTCGCTGAACTCCTAGACCGTTGGACGGATTTTCACCAAACTTCACACAAACATTTGTTGGGTGAATGCGAAAGTCAGTCAAAAAAGAGTTTTTGAATTTATGCAATAGTTATGATTTTAGGTCCAAAATATAGTTCCCCCGCCCCCCCCCCCCACCCACCCACCCAGCAATGATGGTGTGTGTGTCCCGAAGGGGCTCACACACAGAACGTATTCGTTCTGGGGGCGAAAACATCTCGCTCCACATTTGCTAGGTTAAGTTAGTTTAGTTGACATTAGAAGTGATGGTAGTAATAGTGGGATTGATGGTGATAGTAGTGATGATGGTGATAATAGTAGTGATGATGGTTGTAGTTGCATTGATGCTGATGACAGTAGTGATGATGATGGTAGTGATGATGACAGTAGTAGATATGATGGTGACAGTACTAGTAGTAATGATGATGGTGCGATGATGTTAAGAGTAGTAGTGATGACTATAATAGTAGTAGTGCTGATGATAGTAATGGTGATAGTGATTAGTAGTGATGATGGTGACCCATCGCAGAGTTGGGTATGCCGTTTTGATTTTGGGAAAAACGGCAAGTCTACTTTATTATTATTATTATTATATGAGATGCCGAAGCCTCCAACCAGGGTGCAGAAACACCAGCAGGATGAATCCACACAAAACACCCGGAGGCACTGGAGAGACTACGACAACTAAGAGAAAAAAAATAAATAAATAAAAATTGAACACAAATTAAATTAATAATAAAAGATTACGCAATGGAGGATGTCGAGTATAAATAAAATACAATAAAATAAATACAATAAAATAAATACAATAAAATAAGTTTAAATATTAAAATTAATGCTGCAAAAAAGCATTAACTCTAAGACTTAAAAATGGAGATATGAGCTGAATTGACTAGCTCATTTGGCAACTGATTCCAAAAGTCAACCATGGCCGGCACAAAACACAGTGAAAACTGTGTAGTAGAAAAATGTACACGGCTTATAGGCAAGATCATTAAGATTGCTAGTGAATCTAGTTGCACGAGCCCGGACATAGGGCCCAGGCAGAACCCCATGTAAGGGATGCTGAGGATTGTTAAAAACTTCAAACAAAAGACTAAGGGCACCAACTTTACGCCGATGATACAGATCAAGAGACAAATGAGGTAAAATAAAACTAATAGAATTCAAGGGCCTGTCAAGCAACTCGACAGGTTCCTCCGACCATAAACCTATCTCTTGTCACCTGTCCTATCTCTCCAGTACGGCCACACGATCCTCCCAGCCGGAGGCTCTTGTGGCTTTTTTGCGCTGCCGATTTGGAGGCTTTCCGGTAGTACTTCTTTGATTTCCCATGGAATGATTTTTGCTTCCTTGGCCAGGGACCCTCGGAGAGTGCTAAGCGCATTACCAAGGTAATCCTATCGGGCATGGAAGCATACATTCCATTTTCTTTCTCTCAGACTAATGCCAAAAAAATCCTGGTTTACTCACACTTGTTCTACTGCTTTCCGCAATAAGGAGGAAGCATTCAAACGGTACCGACGCCTTCAAATTCAAGAATCTAATTCTCCCTATGTTTCTGCCCGGAATTAAGCCAAATCTGTCCTTCGATTCGCCACACACTTTCATCAATAATAAATGCACTGAACTATCCAACTCTAGCTCTTCCCAAGCTTTCTGGCATCTAGCCAAAAACCTCTCCAACAATTTTTCTTCCTCGTCTTTCCTTCCCCTTTTCCACTCTGATTGCACAACCATCACTTCTTTCTCTGACAAAGCTGAACTTTTTGCTCAAACTTTCGCTAGAAACTCCACCTTGGATGATTCCGGTGCTATTCCTCCCTCTCCACCCCCCCTCTCTCCTACTTGCCTAATATCCTAATCTCTTCTAAAGATGTACTTTCTACCCTCTCTGGGCTTAAGTCCAGACTCTTAAGAGGTTCTACTGGGCGAATGCAGCTAGACTCTTAAGATTCAAGGCCTAAAATAAACTTTTTAAAACACCCCAGTGGCACTCAAAACAAAGCAATTAGTGATTAGCTGAGATCATTCCCCTCCATTACTTGCCACCACTCCTACACATGTGTCCCCCCCCCCTCCTTCCCCCCCCCACCCCCCCCCCCTCCTCAATTATCCGGTATTTTCCCTATTATTCCCGATATTTATCAAGTATTTTTGTGTGAGGACGGATGGGAGAGAGAGGGGAGGATGGAGGAGTGTATCTCCGACCCTCTAAGCCAATCTGAGAGCTCTCCTTGTCTCTCAGTACCATGCCAGACACAAGAGAGGGAGGGTGTTTCTCTCTCGCCGGTCAAGCTCAGATTACGACCGTGGGGCTAAAATATACGATTTTCACCAGCCAATTGTTGTTCTATCTATCTATCTATTGCCTGATGCCGTAATCCCCGAAGGGGTGGCCACGAACGAACCGCCCCCATGCACCTCTGTCCCTAGTCAGTCGACGCCCCTCCCCCCAACCAGCACCGCCTTCGTTCATATACTAGTAGGGTCATTTGCTTGGAATCCGTGACCATTTTGTTCCTACCTTTTTCTCTCGATGGATTTGACAACCTGAACCATTTTAAAGGAAAATTAGCTCCTATGCCCCTCTGAAAAATGACGGCTAACTCTGCTAGAGCCCAATATTCAAAATGGCCACCAACGCCATCTTGAAAAACATGAAATGTAATATCTCTGGCATCAGATGAGCTACAAGGATGAATGAGGTGTCCTTTTTCACTAATTCTGGCATTACAAATCCACTGGAAAGGTTATTGTATTGTATTGTATTGTATATTGTATTGTTATTGTATTGTATTATACTAATTGTACATACTAATCTGCCACTTCACTGTCACTACATGATTCACTGTATGAGCCACTATCAGAATCACTGTCCTCATTTTCGCTGCTATCATCACTGTTGTTCTCTGCCTGCGGATTTGTAGGTAGTGGTATGGATGGGGGAAGTGGGGACTGGGTTGAACGGACAGGCAGACATAGGCCATTTACAAGATGCCATCCATGGCCGATCGGTGAGGGGTGACTTTTGGAGCTGGTAATGCTTTTGCAAATATGCAAGATAGTTTTCACGCTCCAAGTGTGGACGGAGACTGTCCAAGTCAGGCACAAGTCGGATAGTGCTTTTTTTCTTCTGAGCTCTCCACTTCGCTGCCCTCGCATCTCCCAGGGTCTTGCTTTTGGTATCCCCATAGACATATCGAATGACAAACCGCTCCAAATCACTGATGGCCTGTTCTGTGACTAGGAGCTGTGTACCACATGCTGCTAGCAGGTCGTGTGCCTCTTTAGACTTCTCCAGACGATCTGCGATGAGCTTCTTGCTTGCTCCATAGAAGCCAGAGTTGTGGTCACACCCAGTGAGGACATGAAGTGGTATGATGGATGCAGCCATTGCCTCACTGCACAAACATCGGGCATCGATAAGCTGACGTTTGCGTTTCACACACAGGATTCCTGTTGTCTTCTGAGCAACATATGCCGCTTGCACGTAGTTGTCTGTGTCCTCTGTGTCAAGAACGACAGCTGCTGTGTAGCTGTCTGAGCGGAGCACACTATATATGGTGATCATTGTCGTATCTGCCTCTGCATGGGAGCATGTGAGCTCTGGCACAAGCTTGCCTGTGGTGAGATTCTTTGCAGTGCTGCCAACTACACAGTAGATGATCTCGGTGCTAGTTGTTGCTGCTGTTCTCTGGAATTCCGTTTGAAGAAATGCCTGAAGGCGGATTTTGTTCTCAGGTTTACCCAGGAGAGCATGGAAAACTTTACTAGAAGGAAATTTATCTTCTGTCTTCATGAAGACATTACTGATTGGCAGGGTTTTTTGGCGCAGTATTCTCTCACTGTCCTTGATCGTGTAATTCTGATCATATGAATCATTGACGCAAATGATGCGCTCAGCATGCTTGTGTCTCGTTAGAACGAAGTGCACCAACTTCTCTGCATAATCTCCCCAGGTATACTTGGTACCATCTCCCTTCTCTCTGTCTTCAATGGTAGGAGTTGTTAGGCGCCAGATGAGGCCCATATCAATAATAGACATGTATACATCAGGCTCTGGAATGACAGTCATAGTTAGTTTTTGTTGAAGCTTGCTTTTCTGTGCCTTACGGATGGTTCCATTGACGTTGAAGATGGAAAGGCACTCGGCTGTAACACGATGCTGCAGGACTTCTTGAAGTTTGAGGGCACCACTCGTTTCAACCAGTCCGAGAACAGAGGCCAAGGCATTATGCTCCATTTCCTCAGTCTTTCCCTTCAGGTTCTCACCATCTGCTTTCTTCAATTCCTGAGTTGAAAAGTTCAAACGCTTGCTACGGGGAACTCTGTCGTTGAGAGACTTGGTCTTGGAATACACTCTCTCATTCAAGAACTGCTTCAGTTTGCTTGTGCCATCCTCCTTTGCCGATTTCAAGTCGGCAGCGAGAGCGTCTGAGGCTGGGATTCCTGACTGTAGGGATCGAAGTGTCTTGTTTGTATGGTCAAATGGATCACACTTGAATTCAGTGAGACATGCGCTTATATCCTGTACAGCTTGTTCATCCTTCTTCATTTTACTCGACGAGCAATCAGCATGCTTCCCTTTTCCTTGTTTCTTGCGATTAGCATGGCGATGGACCTTTGTTCTCACCCGATTGATGTTATTCACATTCTGAGTGTTTGAAAGGAGCTGCTTTTCATTGTTCAGAATGGCCAACCAACCAGACTTCAGCTTAGAGCCCTTATTCATTGTTGACTCCATGTGTCAGGAGGAGGAGTACTTTGATCAGCTGGTGGCTTCCTGAGAGGTGGTTCCCCACGCTTCGCTGTCTTGTATGGGTTGACTTTTTGCATTTCACTTTCGAGCTCTTTGAGAGTTGTCGAGAGGTTTGATGCAAAGTTGGCACCGGGAACTGGTCTATCCTTGTGATTCTCGGAAGGAAGTTCTGTATCAAATGATTCTGGCTGCACAAACATGACATTAGTGCGGTGTGACTGGCCAGCACCGGTCAGTGTGTCGCTCTTGAAGTCATCGTTGTCGACTATAGCGATAGCAGGCTTACCCTCAGCTAGTTCGAAGGGGCAATCAGATTAGCACTTGAGGTCATTGACCACCCAAAAATCTCGCAGCATAAGTACGTCATTGTAACTGATGCCCAGTCCATCTTTGTGCATTATGTCGACTATCTCCCTACTCTTGGTCAGTCCATGTAGCAACACAGAGAGATTTATCTCAAATGCAGTGCGTTTTCCAGTGATGTAGCTTGTGAGGATAGATGCAGTCGATCGGACGGATGGACTGTCATCAATTGCAGACTTATTTGGGTGTTTCAGCCATGTGAGCAGCTTCAGCAGGAGCTCACTGAGGTCTTCTTCTCTCTCCAACTCGTGTATATATGGGAGCCAGGGAATAGTATTTGTCCTGATGACTTGCTCTTTGAGTCATGCCGCAACATTCATCACCAACTGATCATTGCTGACACCCAATGAATATATTGCCGCCTCGATGTATGTACCTGCTGCTGTTGTATCATATACCAGTTCACTCACATTCTTTTGAATGCGTTCATGAAATCCGATGTCTTCCCCAAATTCATTGACGAGAATTTCCTTTAAGTAGCTGGATTTTACTACTGAGTTATGTCCGTGATTTGAGATAATGCGCTTATAGTCCTGCAGCAGGCCTTGCAGTGTGCGAATTTCATGGTCTTTGAAGATGACTTGACGAATATGATGAAAGAAGAGAGCTTGGGCCTCTCGGAGGTTTACACGCTGCAGATGTTGAGTGCTTTCATCTGAAAGGGGCTTGTGGTCGCTTACATATTTGCGCCAGCACGCACGATGGTAGCGGATTTCCAACCCAAATGCTGTTTGACTATCTGGGATGGATGCAATCAGAGTGTCAAGTCTCAATCTCATGACTCATCTTCCAGACGGACAGTATGTAACTTGAATTTAGTCCAGGCATCTACTGTTGATAAGAGTAAAATCTGCTTGTCACGATCACTACTCTTGTATGCCCCTTTCATGCACCACACACATAGAGTCTTATCGTGAAGGACACCCATACTGGAGCGGAGCCTTTTAGGTGCACTGGCCTCTGGGAAAGGGTCTTGTTGATCTGATGCTTCATCTCTTTCAAGACGTTCCTCGGATTTGTGTTTGCGTTTTTTGGCTTGAGAGAGCTTGTGTTTGCTGGATAATGATGCGTAACAAGTGCTACGCATGTGGTGACCCTTTGGTCCCTTCTCCCAATCCACATTTTCATGTATATGTTGAAACTTATCAAGTTCTTTCCATTGTAAAGACTTTTCCCGGATGGATTCCCACTTCTCAGGTGTAATGTTTTCCAAACGATCATCTGCGGTACATCGCTTACCACAGAGTAAAATGCACTCGTATTCATTTAATGTCTTGTCTGGTAACTCTTCACTCTCTCTTCTATTATCCATTATTTCGGTCACTTCACAAGTCGGCGATTTTCATCAGATGGGCATGCGATCCATCTGAAACAGTAAAAAATAATATTAGATATACACCGCAGGCAGAGAACAACAGTGATGATAGCAGCGAAAGTGAGGACAGTGATTCTGATAGTGGCTCATACAGTGAATCATGTAGTGACAGTGAAGTGGCAGATTAGTATGTACAATTAGTATAATACAATACAATAACAATACAATATACAATACAATACAATACAATAACCATTCCAGTGGATTTGTAATGCCAGAATTAGTGAAAGAGGACACCTCATTCGTCCTTGTAGCTCATCTGATGCCAGAGATATTACATTTCATGTTTTTCAAGATGGCGTTGGCGGCCATTTTGAATATTGGGCTCTAGCAGAGTTAGCCGTCATTTTTCAGAGGGGCATAGGAGCTAATTTTCCTTTAAAATGGTTCGGGTTGTCAAATCCATCGCGAGAAAAAGGTAGCAACAAAATGGTCACGGATTCCAAGCAAATGACCCTACTGACCCCTAATGACCCTAATGACCCCTACAGGGGAGGTGTGGTGGAGTGGTCTTGCCACTGGCCTGGTAATCCAAAGGTCCCGGGTTCAAATCCCGATGTATCAATGGGAAGATATTATTGGGATGGAATTTGTGCTGTACCTAGTATCAGTGCATTACCACAAAGCCCACCGAAACGTCAATACAATACCCTCATTGTTCCCTGATTAAATAGCACTGTATGAATATTCCCATATTCAAAATATGCTATAGGGGTGCAATGCCTGGTGAGTTATCTGCTCAACAGGTGGCGTTGTGTGTGTGTAAGTGTGAGAGTCCGAGTGTAGTGGGTGAGACAGTGAAGCACGGGAACGAGATGGCTTCAGGGATGGGGTCGTTTCGGGCCATGAGTGAGCACCGTGCCTCATGTGAAGGCAAGATGGCAGGTGCTCGTTGTGCTCTACGTGCTTCACATGTCTCACTCCCTAGACTGGAACAAGACCTCACGGGCTTCACTGTTCATTGTAAAGCGGTGAATGTTAAGGCTCTCAGCCTATGCCCGAGAGGAAGTAAGTTGGAATATAGAAAAAAAAAAAAAGAAAAAAAAAAAGAAAAAAAATATATATACTTCCTCACTCCATCCTTCCACCTCTCTTTCGGTCTACCTCTCCCTCTCTGTCCCTCCACCTCGCTCTCGTACACCCTCTTAGTCATTCTCTCGCTTTCCATACGTTCCATATGGCCGAACCATCTCAAGTTGTTCCTTTTCACACTTTCCAGCACATCTACCTCCACACCACACCTCCTTCTTACTTCCTCATTAGTCTGTCTATCCCTCCATGTAACTCTGCACGCACTTCTTAAGTAATTCATTTCCACTGCTCTCACTCTTGGTCTGAGTCTTTCAACCAACGTCCATGCTTCGCTTCCGTAAGTCAGTGTCGGGATTACCACACTGTCATGCAAGGACTTCTTCACTTCCATACTGACCACCCTATTTCTTGTTACTGCTTTCAGCGTTCCTACAACCCTCTTCCCCTGTTGTACCCTCTCCCGCACTTCTTCATCCATAGTCCCATCTTTACTCAACACACTGCCCAGATACTTAAAAGAGTTGACGATCTCCATAGCCTGACCGTTCAGCTTCACCTCACACTCTGTGACTTCACCCCTTTCGAAGACCATAACCTTGCTCTTCCCCGCATTTACCTTCAAATTCCGTTTTTCGCACACTGTTCCAAACTCATTTACCAGACCCTGCAACTCCCATTCATTATCACTCATCAGAACTGTATCATCTGCAAACAGCAGTATAGGTAGCTTCCACTCAATTCCCTCCCTTTTCAGCGATACACCAACATCCACTGCTCTTGATAGTATTTCTTTCATGACTCCATCCATATATAAAGTAAACAACCACGGGGACATCACACACCCCTGTTTCAAACCAACATTCAGGTCAAAGAACTCGCTCTGCTCACTCTCCACAGTACTGCCGCCTTTGCACCCTCATACATGCTCTTCACTGCTTTCAGCAACTTGCCATCTACTCCATATATTCTAAGTACCTTCCACAAACTTTCTCTATCCACTCTGTCATAGGCCTTCTCCAAGTCCATAGAGGCAACATACACCTTTTGTTTCTTCTCCAGATATTTCTCCACAACACACTCCTCTTTCCCCTTTGCCCTTATATAGGAGGACTATTATGCCAGTCTTCCAGTCATCGGGTGCACTCCCCTTCTCCCATGCTAGTTTACACATTTTCCATACCCATTCGATCACTATCTCACCACCATACCTCAACATTTCCCCACACACTCCATCTGTTCCTGGTGCTTTCCCCAACTTCACTCTTTTCATGGCTTCCCACACTTCTGACCTCCTGATCCCCACCTCCTCCTCCACTACATCTCTTCTTCTACCTCCCATACCATATCCAGCTATGTTTGCTGGCTCTTCATTTCTTACATTTAGCAACTCATTGAAGTACTCCCTCCATCTTTCGACTCTTTCTTGCTTCTCGGCTAGCATTCTCCCATTCTTATCTTTCACACCCTTACTGTTTTCCTTGCTACCTTCCCTAACTTTCTTGACTTCTTTCCAGAACAGTTTCTTACTCTCCCTCCATTTTACACTCAGATTCCTTCCAAATTCCTCATCTACTCTTCTCTTACTTTCCTTCACTACTCTCTTCACCAATTTCCACGTACCTTGCTCGTTTCTGTCTCTCGAAATCTTCATTCCCTCTACTACCCAACCACTCTCTATATGCTTTCTTCTTTTCTTCCACAGCTATTCTCTTCCACAGCTATTCTTACCTCTTCTGTCCACCATGCTGTACCTTTCACTCCCCTCCCTCTTCTCCTCATTCCACACACCTCCTCACATGCTGCACAGATCTCATCCTTAAACACCTTGCTCATCTCCTCCACTTCCTCCATAACTTCCAGGTCGAACCCACCTAGTCGTCTTTCCACTGCTCTCCTGTACTCCTCCCTGACTTCCTCCTCCTGCAACCTCTCCACCCTCCTCACCATTCCACCCTCCTCTCGCCTCCCTCCAGCTCTCCTTACCCACTTCTTTTGTATCCTAACCTTAGCTACCACTACATAATGATCAGACAGACCCCTCCAATATTGCTGTTATCCCTTGTTTTTTTGCTTTCCAATGTTCATATGTTCATATTAAAAGTAAAATAGGCGCATATGGATAAGTAATAATTATATATATGGGAAATTGACAATTTTTGTAAGGAATGTACCAAATACCTTCGCATGGCGGTCACTTTCAAATACCATAGTTGCGCATCTTAAGGCGGCGTACGATCCAGATGGTGTTCCTCCTGTTGTACTAAAAAACTGTGCTTCCGTGCTGACTCCCTGCCTAGGCAAACTCTTTTGTCTCTGTCTCTCTTCTAAAGTGTTCCCTTCTTACTGGAAGTTTGCTCTCATTCAACCTGCCCCAAAGAAGGGTGACCGCTCCAATTGCTCTAATTTCTTGCATCTCTAAAGTTTTTTAAACTATTTCAAATTTATTGAGCATTTATCTTCTCCTAATCTACTCTCAGATTGCCAGTATAGCTTCCTTAAGGGTTGCTCTACTGGTGATCTTTTTTCATATTTTACTAACTCTTGGTCATCCTCCTTTCGGGACTTCGGTGAGACCTTTTCTATTGCGCTAAATATATCGAAGGCCTTCAATAGAGTCTGGCACAAATTTTAAATTTCTAAACTACCGGTACCCTCCTTCAGTTTCTATCCCTTCATCTGTGCCTTTATCTCTAATTTCCTTTCTGTCTGTTCCATAGTTGCGGTTGTGGACGGCCATCATTCACTTCCTCATCCTATCAACTCCGGTATTCCTCAGGGTTTTGTCCTTTCTGGCTGTTCCATAGTTGCGGTTGTGGATGGCCATCATTCACTTCCTCATCCTATCAACTCCGGTGTTCCTCAGGGTTTTGTCCTATCTCCAATTCTATTTCTAATATTCATAAATGATCTTCTCAACTGTACCTCCAGTCCTATCCATTCATATGCTAATGACTCTACCTTACACTATTCAACTAGTTTTCCAGAACGCCCCAGCAAACAATCCCTCAAAAATAAAAGTGATGAAGCCATAGAATCTTATCTTCTGATCTAACTACCATTTCCAATTGGGGCAGAGAAAACCTTGTTGCCTTTAATGCTTCCAAAATCCAATTTCTCCATCTATCTACCCGTCCAGAACTTCCAGAGGACTATCCCTTATACTTCAACAATACAAAAATCAACCCTTCATTTTCTCTCAGTATTCTCTTTGTCTTTTTCTTCTGATCTCTCTTGGATAGACCATATTACCACTCTTGCTAAAACGGCTTCACAGAAGCTGGGTGTGCTCAACCGCCTCAAGGGGTTCTTTACCCCTGCACAGCTTCTTGCTCTTTTAAAGGGGCACAGTGCATCCTTGTATTGAGTATTGTTCGCGTGTGTGGGGAGGATCCTCTCACACAGCACTTCTAGACAAAGTAAAAAAAGAAAGACTTAGGTATCATTAACTCCCGTCCACTCACCAATTCTCTGCAGTCTCTCTCTCTCTTCGCCGCAATGCTGCATCTCTCTTGCTATTCTATTGCTACTACAATAATCAGTGTTCCTCAGAGCTCTCTCGATGGATACCACCTCCTCTACGTAGGGTATGTAGTACCCGTCTTGCAACATAATCCCACCCATATTCTGTACAACTCTTCAACTCAAGAGTGAAACGATACTCCCAATCTTTATTCTATTCAACAGCTGAGCTCTGGAACTCTCTCCCTTAATCCATCTTTCCATCATCCTATGACTTAAATTGCTTCAAACTCCGTATGTCAAGACATTTGGGCTCAAGCATTCCTTGATTTTGGCTCTGTCACTCTTTCATCTCTGGGGGAGGCACTCGTCACAGGCAGTTCTGCCTTTTGTCTCTCTCATCCACATAGAACAAAAGAAACAATAATAAATATATATATATATATATATATATATATATATATATATATATTATATATACTGTATATATTTTATTTTTGTTTTTGTTTTTATCACGCCATAGTAGAGTTGATAAAGCCTCCTGAACATTCGTCCTGACTGTCGGTGGTTCGAGCGCGGCTGAGAGTAAAAACATTAAGTAGCTCACATGTATTTATGAGAAATACTCAATATACAGTATATATATATTTGATTTATAAATGACAGTTGCCCATCGTACTAAGAGTCTTAAGTACATTGAGGTTGTGACCCCTTCGGGGATCACGGCGTCAGGCAATAGATAGATAGATAGATGAATTATTGAGTGTGAGTGAGGATGAGTCACACGAACACCTTTCTGACGTTTTTCTATAAGAAACTTTTTCTGTCAAGGTTCTGGGCTCTTGCTTTGGTATTGGAAACTAGACTGACTATAGAGTGTTTGGGGTGCCTGAATTCTTATAGCACATTGACCTCTTAATAATAAATAATAATAATAATAATAATAATAAACGGTTTATTGATACTTGCAGCCGTAGGCTGAAAATGTACAGAGGAATATTGTGTAGCTTAACTCTAACTTATATTATCTTATAATAAGGACCAAAGCATGAGGTTGTATAAGAGCTGTTTGACGAGGTCAATATTATGTACTAGGTTGGCAGATGATTTTCCAGATTGATATATTAGATTGCATAGGAGCTATTTGACCAGTAAACATAATGTACTAGGTATGCTGAACAAAATAATAGTTTCGCATATATAAGGGTATAAGGGTTTGTTGGAAGCTATTTAGTTGATATACTGACAACTTTACTGACTATGTTTACTGTTCGCCTAGTTACTATGCAACTGCTGATAATAAAAGTAAACGGATTATTAAGAATTGCCGCAAGAGGCTGAAAATATACCTGTGTGAAATTCATAGATATGCTGACCTATATTTAACGGTATTATTGTAAGCTTGATTAAACTAATAATGTGGAACCGTACTGTATACTTGCACAGTACATTGTGGATGTACGTATCGCTACATACACATACACTGCATGTACATACACACACAATGCACACAGCTAAGCGTAACAACATGCAGTTTATGCATATTTATACATATATGAGTGCATATACACACACATACACATAAATCCACATATGCATAATCATACACATATTGTGCGCACGCACAGCCGTACACTTACAAATATATGTATTTGTATATACATACCTCTACACATCCATATACTCACGTATATACATACCTCTACACATCCATATACTCACGTATATACATACCTCTACACATCCATATACTCACGTATATACATACCTCTACACATCCATATACTCACGTATATACTCGTGCGTGAGTATATATGTACATAAACATACATATATACCAGAAAACAGTTATAATCACACAAAACAAAACACAGAATATTATGGATTGGTGTGCAACATACCGTATATGGTATCAATATTGGGCCTGATTCATTTAGTATTTTGGAGGAATATAGAGTGAGGGGGGGGGGGGGGGGCTGGAGGAGTAGTATGCGTGTGTGTGTGTGTGTGTGTGTGTGTGTGTGTGTGTGTGTGTGTGTGTGTGTGTGTGTGTGTGTGTGTGTGTGTGTGTGTGTGTGTAATAATAACAAAACTAAGAAACAGAATATTATGGATTGGTGTGCAACATACAGTATACGGTATCAATATTGGGCCTGATTCATTTAGTATTTTGGAGGTAACTTTGTGTATACGTATAGCCTGTGTGGTGTGAGTTTAGACCGGGGAATGAGCATATTAAGCGTAGCTATATTAACACGGGAAAAAAGGGAGCACATTTACTTTAGTTTTACTTGGTGTGAAGTATGTTTTATTTGCTTGTGATTGTGATTGTTTGCTACATCACTTATTGTTGATCAAGTTGACGATGCTAGGGATGGGGCTGTTTTTATACCTTTCGGTTCTTGCTCGAATTGGGACGAGCGTGTTGTTGTGCCTGGTCGCGTGTCTGTGTGGGGGGGCTGGTGGGGGTAATAGGTGTCTGTGTTTGGGGGTGGTCAGAAGTTGTTCCCCATATTTATGGGTGAGGTTCTTGTGCATGCTGGCTAGTTGTTTTAGACCCAAAGTGACTAGTGCTTCGTGATAATGTATGTATGCGGGACCAAGGATGATCTTACTAAATAGGTATTGAAACCATTTACCTTACCTTATGATACCTTATGATGTGTTCGCCACTCTTCTAGCGGCACCAAGGAGCGCGACGCCCCTCGTTATGGGTGGTGATTTGGTGCAGTAGACTGTTTGAAGCGACAGCTCGCTCCCTTGCGAGGATGGGCTCATCTGGCACTTTTTGTAGTTCGACATCTAGGGCTCTCTTGAAGTTGTCTAACGAGATGTCCCTCATGTCTCTTACTCGCCGTGGGAGTTTGTTGAAGAGACGTGGGCCTCTGTGTGATAACCAGCCCTCTCGCAGAGAGCCCATAGCACCCCTGTTATTCATCCGAGGGATTGCGCATTCCCAGCCTCTCCTATCACTGAATTTCATGACTATCGGAGTATGTAGGTTTGGTACTAAACCCTCTGCGATTTTCCACGTGTATATTATTAGGTAACGTTCTCTTCTACGTTCCAGTGAGTACAGATTCAGTGCTCTTAAGCGCTCCCAATAATGTAGATGTTTTATCGAACTTATATGCGAAGTGAAATTTCTTTGTACACTCTCTACGTCATTTATTTCACCTGCTTTGTATGGGGATGTTAATACGCTACAGTATTCAAGCCGCGGTAGCACTAGAGATTTGAAGAGCGTTATCATAGGTAATTCACCGCGTGTTTTAAAAGTACGCAGAATCCAACCCGTTACGACGTTTCACAGCCGCCACTTTGAGCTGGTTATGTACTTTGAAACCCATATTTTCAGACATTAATACCCCAAGGTCTTTCACACTGTCTTTCCGTTCTATTATGTGGTTAGATTCTGTTAAGTAATATTGTAATTTCTTTAACACCATTATTATCTCTGTACCGTATTAATTGGAGTTTTTCTTCATTGAATTGCATGTTGTTTTCCCTGGTCCACTGGAACACTACATTCATGTCTTCCTGCAGTCGGCCCGTGTCCTCTTGTGTGTTTACTATCTTGCTTAATTTTGTGTCATCAGCAAAAGACGCCACCGTACTGTGTCTGGTGTTGGTATCTATGTCGCAAATTAGTATGAGGAACAGAAGGGGCGCTAGCACTGTTCCTTGGGGCACTGAGCTTTTGACATCCGAAGGCTCAGATGTGACTTGGTTTACTGCTACTGATTGTTTTCGGTTTACGAGGTTTTGTCATGCTCATCAGGTTTATTCCATAAAGACAATGCTGACAACTGAAACAACAGAATACATTCATTAGATAATGCCGATAACATACAGTAACCGTAATATGACCTAATATGACAATAAACATAATCTATCTATCTATCTATCTATTGCCTGACGCCGTGATCCCCGAAGGGGTGGCCACGAACGAACCGCCCCCATGCACCTCTGTCCCCAGTCAGTCGACGCCCCTCCCCCCAACCAGCACCACCTTCGTTCATGTACTTCCTCACTCCATCCTTCCACCTCATATTCGGTCTACCTCTCCCCCTCTGTCCCTCCACCTCGCTCTCATACACCCTCTTAGTCATTATGTATAAACATAATACATCCTTATTATGTCTCCATTAATGTACCTGCTTGTAAGGCTAATAGCACGGGACTGAGGCGGCTATGTTGACGTCGCTTACACTCCACGCGCTCTCCCTGATGGGTAACGGAAAACGGTATAGGGAGTATTATATCAATATGCTCTACCTCCCCCAAGTTTTTAGGCCCTGAATAAAGACTGACAAAGAGTTACAAGTTCACATGATATAATCCTTATGCCATGTGGGGGGACGGCGGGTTCTCTGGGGCTTGGCTGGGGTCGATGATTGCTGCTGAGTATGGTCATCTACATCTACCATCCTGGGTGCTTCCTGTGACGGGGTTTGATAAGCAGTTGGAGCAGCGTCGCTGGGGGTTAGCGGTGTGTTTTGCTGCTGTTCTGTAGGTTGGGTGTTGCCAAGGGGCACAGCTATTGTTGGAGGGTGACCCGTATAAGACTGCGGAGAGGGAGTCACCGCTGCTGCTGGTGGGGGCTGTAGAGTCTGATTGATCCTGCTCGTCGGAGTGCTGTGTGGACCAGTGATAGTTGACGGTGATGACCCGGGGCGGGGTGACACAAGACGTATGTCCTCTTCAATCTTCCATAGTCGCTGTCTTGGTGGGACCACTGGTTCATATAGGCGAAGGAATTTCCTGTTTCTGAGTGTAACGCGTCCTGAGCCATCCACACGAACAACGTATTGGTCGAACTGTCGTACTTCAACCACAACCCTTGTCTTGTCCCATCGGTTTGGGTGTGGGCCTGTCTGATTCTGTATGCGTACATGATTACCAACTTTGAGAGGGGGTAGGCGTTTGGTGTGCTCGGTCCATCTCTCAGCCATTTTCATATGTCGATTTCTGAGTGCCTCTTCCCTTTGTTCCATTGTCTCTCGCCAAGTGGGGTGAGGTCTGTATCGCCCAGGCAATATGGGGATAAAGTCCTTTATTGGCCGACCAAAGATGCACATAGCGGGCGATATCTTCGTCTCAGGGTCCGGGGTGTTGCGGTATTGCAGGATGGCACGCTGCAAGGCATCTGTGTCCAGTTCACCACGTGGTCCCGTATTGCTAGTGATAAGACACTTGACAGTTTTCACGCCCACTTCTGCCCTGCAATTGGAGTGGGGAAAGGCAACGGAACTGAGGCGATGGTGGACACCCCAGTTTAGTAGGAATGCCTTCGTAGATGCTGCAGTGAACTCAGGTCCTCCATCGCTTGCCAACTCATCTGGAATTCCAAAGGTCACAAAAGTATGTCGCAGGCAGTTGATTAGCCCCTCGTGGCCACCTGTAGCTTCGATTATGGGCCAGTTCGAATAGCGGTCAACGATGATAAGGTAGCTGCGTCCATTGTATTGGAAGTAGTCAGCGCATATGCACTGGAAGGGATACAGAGGAGTAGTGGTTGGCATCAGGGGTGCACTTGGCTGGGAAGGTAATTGATCTTGTTGTGTTGCAGTAAGTGAAGAGGCCCACTCTGGGCAAGCATAGGTGAGTTTTGGCAGAATGAATAGAGAGTATACATATGTGAGATCAGGTGAGGGGGCGCCAAGTGTTCTGAGGCGACGGAGGAGGTATAGTTTGAAACCTGAGATCTTGATAACTTCACCGACATGGGGTTTCCAGTTTTGCTTATTGTCTATCTATCTATCTATCTATCTATATGCTCAGGCCCAATCCCCATTATGGGGGTAGCCGACTCAAGACAGAGCAAGAACAGGGAAAACACAAAAACAACATAAAACAACAAATAAACACAGATAAAAAGCACAAACTCACACACATCCAGGTCACCCAGGAGAAGACCCAGAGACCAGGGTCACAAAGGTCGCTCCAGCACTCCCCCGGCCCCCGACCACCCAGAGAGGTTCCGATCTCGGCAGGCAGACATGCAGCGGAGCCAAAGCCAGAAGCCCTCGCACCACACTTCCAGGCGCACCCTTCATATTAATCGTCTCCCCGGGCCAGGCGCCTGATGGACTATTATCTAGTCCAATTTGCGCCCGACCCCTTACTCCAAATGACCACGTGTTCACTCAACTATTCACAAGCATTCTCCATTCACTCCTGGCCACCACCACTTCCCCTGCCTTATCTATAGTCATTCCTCTATCATCCAAAGCCTTTCTTACACAGTCTCTCCATCTCAATGGGGGTCTTCCTGCCCTTCTATCTCCCCTTGTACCTGACTCACATATTCTCTTTGTAAGCCTTTCATCTCCCATTCGTTCAACATGACCATACCAGCTCAGCACCCTTCTGTCCACTCTGGCTGACAAATGTTCCTGCTGCCCCACTCTCCTACGTATCTCTTCATTCCTCAATCTGTCTCTACGAGTAACTCCACACATACTCCTCAAGCAGCTCATCTCCATCACATCCAGCCCTCTTTTCTCCTTTTTCTTCAGAGCCCATGTCTCATCCCCATACATCACTGTTGGCACAACAATTCCTTGATACAGTGCACTTTTTACTTTCACTCCGAGATTTCTCGTCTTCCACATACTTCCCATTGCTCCGAAAACCTTCCTTCCTTCACACACTCTCTGTTTTACCTCCACTTCCATACCTCCACTCCTGCTTATCGTTCCTCCTAGATATTTAAAACACTCTACTTGTTCCAATATTTCCCCATCCAGCCTCACATCTAGATTCACACTATGCTCTCTTATAGTCTATGATAACCCTTAATAGTTTGAATGTGTTCACTACATGTAGGACGTTTGATTCGAGTGTGATGAGAGGTGGTTCTATGTTCTCTGAACCTACACTGATGTACACTCGGTCAAAGACGTATCTGCACCCCTATGCTGATCATCTGGTGTGTACAGCTCGGTAGGGTTGGCATTTCTGCCTGCAACTATATCCATGTGTCAGAGACGATCGTCTCTGACACATGGATATAGTTGCAGGCAGAGAGGCCAAACCTATCAAGCTGTACACACCACATGATCAGGGTAGGGGTGCAGATACTTTTTGGACCGAGTGTACATCACTACCATTTTATCACTATTGATGGTCACGTCGTTTGCTGAAGTCCACTCCTGAAGTCCATTCACGTTGTCCTGAAGGGTGCTGAAGTCGGGGGCGGTGTTATCAATACTGATTGCGATGGTAGAGTCATCCACATATGACACATCTTCAGCATGATGCCACGTTTTGGCTTTTAATTCTGGCTAAAATTAGACGATTATATTCAGTTTAAGAAGAACTGATGTTATTCAGATGGTTCATTTAGATCGTATGTATCCCTTTGAGCCCTGAAATTAAATGTATGTATGTATGTATGTATGCATATGCTCAGGCACATGCCCCATAGCTGGGAGTGGCTGACTCGAGGCAGAGCTCGATCAAAAACAACAAAATAAATAAACAAATAATATTCACTCACATCTAGGTCTTCCAGGAAAAGACCCAGTGACCAAGGCCCATTTGGGGTCCCCAGCAAAAGACTCCTAGGTCCCAGACTTCCCGGAGAGGTTGTTGTCTCAGCAGGCAGACACGCAGCGGAGCGGACCACAATGTCCGCCCACATTACTTCCAGGCATGGCGCTTCATATATAGCCTACAGTACACCTGCTTCCTATGCTGGGCGCCTGACGGACTATTATGTAGACCAGCTGGCGCCCGACCCCCACTCCCTACGACCGCTTTATCACTCATCTATTCACAATCACTCTCCATTCATTCCTTTTCATCACCACTTCTTTTGCCTGTTCTTCCAACGCTTTTTTCACACTATATAATTTAAAAATATTTGTCTGAAGGGGTTAACCCTTTCATTATTGATGACGTCCTTTTGTACTACTATTAGCCATTTTTTTCAGTTTAGAAAGGACCTCTAGGGATAAAAAGGCTACGAACTATCTCACATAACTCTTTAATTAACACATATCCTTTCTATACTGCATAATATTGTCTAAATGTACTGCATATGTAGATTAGAATAACAAATAAACATCCTCCACACCGAAATAGTTAATTAACAGGCTGTCAGAGAACAAATGCCAGGAATTCTTCTTGTGAGAGAGAGAGAGGCGGGAGACGGGTTCCTTAACCCGGCGAGCGCGCGCAGTGTGTAGTGAACACCACAGTTCTGGGCGGCAATATTAAGCTCCATTCCCGCCTATAATTGTCATTTTACGATAAATATAATTTTTACTTATTCATATGCGCCCAATTTACCTTTAATATGAAGATAGTAACCTGTAACAACAATAAAACAAGTGGGAATATCATTTGAATGGTCAAAATCGCGAATTGTTAGCGAGCGGTTCATTCAACAATTGTGAGCCAGCCGGCCTCACACCCTCTTCTCTCGAGGGTTGAAGCAGTACTGAGCTACTCCCTCACACTCTCCCATGTCTCTACCTTACGTAACACACACATGACCACAGCCTAGGATCAGTTTGGAGATGTTTACACAAAAATATACCAATGAATAAGGGAATAACAGGGAAAATAGATGATAATTAAAGGGGGGGGGGGGGGGGGCGGAAGGAAAGGATGTGGAGGAGTGATATGAGGTATGGATTTTATTTTATTTTTTTTAACCCGGGAACTGCGGGAAGACTCTTAAGAGTTCCCCCGGCGGACTGCGGGAAGACTCTTAAGAGTCAGAGAGGAAAAAAAATCAACTTTAAACATCGAAAACAAAAAATTATTTGTATTTTTTATTTGTTTTATTTTGTTTGGGCCCCTGGGCCATGCAAAATATCACTCCTCTACCTCCCCTCCTTCCCCACTTTCCTCCCCTCCTTCAGTTATCACCTATTTTCCCTGTTATTCCCTTATTCTGAGGTATATTTTCGTGCTAACATTAGCGAGTTGCAAGCAGGGCATTGTCATCTCTGTTAGCAAGCGAGTGCAAGAGAGAGAGAGAGAGTATCGATCGACTGTGTCTCAGTGGCCTTGGGGGAAATTGGCGGGAAAGCAGGTTGCCTCACCCATACATTATATAACTCGTGGGCTATATCTCCGATTTTGACCATCCAAACGCTGTTTTCACTCGTTTTATTGTTGTTTCAGGTTAATACCTTTATAATCAACCCATAATAGGCGCGTATGGATAAGTATTAATGCTATTTATGGTAAAATGAATATTTTAGTGATGGAAACAGCTCAAATACGTCAGCACAGGGGGACGTTTCTAATTACCCCCATGCGCACTTCTTAGGTTAAGTGCTACTTGGGCCTTTTAAAAACATTTTTTAAGGCCTTACCTCTTAACTCCCCCAGACATATATGACGCGATCGCGTCATATGGAACTTATAACCAAAAACTCATATGACGCGATCGCGTCATATGGACTTATCTCCATGCCTCTCCAATAAGTTTATGACGCGATTTTGCGTCATATGAGCTCAGTAAGTCCGATAAGTTAGCTTACGATAAAACCGTTGGTGGCAACCTCAGCCTCCTCCGATAATTCTAACGGCCGCAGTGTTGTTGTGAGTGTAGTGCAAGGCAGTGGCAATGATCCCGGGGCTCCCGCCTCCTCGGACTTATTGGAACATAATATGTCCGAAGGAGTTAAGAGTGTTCTCGCCGTCGCCCACCAAAACCTCTTAAGAGTGTTCTCGCCGTTCCCAGGTTAATACCTTAACTTGTACCCGGATCTCTCTCGCATTTCTATATATCTATCTATCTATCTATCCATTCACCCACCAGATTGACCTCCCTCCCTCCTTCCCTCTCTCTCTCTCTCTCTCTCTCTCTCTCTCTCTCTCTCTCTGTCTCCCTCTCCCGGTGCTATATTGACTGCCTCTTTCTCTCCACTTAACCTTATCATTATTATCTATCTTCTCACCAGTTTTACCTCTGAGTTTTATCCCCCCTTCTTCCCCCCCCCCCCCCTCTCTCTCTCTCACCTTAACTCTGTACTCGATTTTGATATGGCCACCGTACGACAAGGATGTATTATGGTATACCCTCAGTCCCTGGGATGTGAGAGAACATTCCATGATTATTTCTGGCCCACGTGAACCATGGGCCCCGTACCTAAAGAATGCTTAACCCTATGAGTACCAGCGACGCATGTTATGCATCGCCTATGTGTGTAACTCACAGTCCCAGAGATGCAATGGTTGCGTCCGCCTTAATTACTCTTGTCTTATAACACCTAGAGGGTTCAGATTTGTATGGGAACTGCTTTAGGATCCCATGGAACAATACCGATGGTTGGCAACCCTCCAAGTCCAGCCGTGTGCATGTGGGCGCGCGCGGGAGTGATTTTCCAGTATTTTGCCTACCCATCACCCCATGTTAATTGTGACGTTCCCCCCCCCCCCCCCAGGACCCCTAAATGACGTAGGTGAGCGGTTTTATGTTGTTTTTACTTCATTACTAACCCATCCCATGTATTTTCAGGAAAAACAAAATTGACAAATGGCTGATCCTGGAGTGTACTTCTTTATTAAATCGCTTGGGGTCCACCGGGTTAAGTAGGGTGTTGATATGCCTGACACGGGAATAACAGACCCAGTGATGACATTGATTGAACTTCTAGGCATACAGGGGTGTACAGCTGCCTTCTAAAATACATGTACATTAATATTTTCATTACAAGTATATTACTTAACCCTATGAGAGTAGTATTAATGTATCCTATATATAATCCCAAGTATAACGTGTATTATGCTCTTGTTTAAACCTGACAAAAAGTGTATACCATTGGCAGCTGATTTATCGATATTTATTGGACAAATGAGAAACTGCCTTGACTCTTGATTTATATTGAGGCTACAGTTTCTCAATCAACATCATAATTGGCTAAACAACTTTGTAATAGCTGAGTAATTAATATAGGGATAAGTCAGATGCTCGCCAACTATCTGTCCATCTCTCTCTCTCTATATATATATATATATATATACAGTAAAAGTCCTTTAATCCGACGACCGATGATTCGAATCTCCCAATAGTCCGAATTTTTCAATTTGAGGCCAAATCCGAATTCACCCGATGGTCCGAATTTGAAGAAGTCCCAAAGTCCCCTTTTTGAGGCATTAGTCCACTCAAATGACACATAATGGAGCACACACATATCATATGTTCATGAATTCACTTTAAAAGTTTACCATTGTCATTGTAGCCTATTACCTACTTCAAAACATTCAGATTAATGGTCAAAGGAAGCTACTGATATAAACGTAAACACCACATCGTCTGCTAGAGAGTTTGTTTTGCTCTTGAACGCATCCTTGGGACGCTCCGATGCGCTACTGGCTTGCACCGCATTTTCTGCAAGCGCATTCAGTCTTGAGCTTGAAAACGCACCTTTGGACGTTCCGATACGCTACTATTTATAGTTAAGTGATCGGAGCGTCCCAAGGGTGCTTTCAAGACAACAAGACAAGGGTGCTTTCAATACAATATAATATAACAGAGCACGTCACAAAAGGAAAATCACAAAAGGAAAATTACAAGAACCTCTCAGGGAAGTGCCGTTGTTAAGGCATTACT
Organism: Paralithodes platypus; assembly: GCA_032716605.1. NCBI lineage: Eukaryota > Metazoa > Arthropoda > Malacostraca > Decapoda > Lithodidae > Paralithodes > Paralithodes platypus. The sequence continues at coordinate 27,978,745 of CM064489.1, read as the reverse complement.
TCCCGAACCACATCTGATCTGATCTTCAAGAGCAAGACAAACTCGCTAGTAGACGATGCGGACATATGGTGTTTAGAAGAAGAAGAAGACGTTTATATCAGCAGATTCCTTTGACCATTAATCTGAATGTTTTGAAGTAGGTAATAGGCTACAATGACAATGGTAAACTTTTGAAGTGATTTCATGAACATATGATATGTGTGTGTCATTTGGGTGGCCTAATGCCTCAATGTTTTCGTCAGGCCATTAATACACAGGTTCATAGGGGTAAAGTCCGATAATCCGAAAAATCCACTAATCCGAACGAGGGCCGGTCCGCTGCCCTTCGGATTAACGGAAGTTTACTGTATATATATATATATATATATATATATATATATATATATATATATATATACCCCGTATATATATATTAATATACTCCCAGCCGGACTCGATCCTCCGACATTCAGAACAAGTGTTCAAGCTTTTAATCCACTACACCACACGGCGTGGTGTAGTGGAACGCTGAAAACAGTAACAAGAAATGGGGTGGTCAGCATGGGAGTAAAGAAGTCCTTGCATGACAGTGTGGTAATCCCAACATTAACTTACGGGAACGAAGCATGGACGTTGGTGAAGAGACTCAAACCAAGAGTGAAAGGGGTGGAAATGAGTTACTTGAGAAGTGCGTGCGGAGTTACATGGAGGGATAGACAGACGAATGAGGAAGTACGAGAGGTGTAGTGTGGATGTAAATGTGCTGGAAAGTGTGAAAAGGAACACCTTGAGATGGTTCGGCGATGTGGAATGTATGGGAAGAGAGAGAATGACTAAGAGAGTGTACCGTACAAGAGTGAGGTGGAAGGACAGAGAGGGAGAGGTAGACCGAGTGAGTGGTGGAAGGATGGAGTTAAGAAGTATATGAGTGAAGGTGGTACTGAATGAGAGGAGGGGCGTCAACTGACTGGGGACAGAGGTGCATGGGGCAGTTTTGTTCGTGGCCACCCCTTCGGGGATCATGGCGTCCGACAATATATATATATATATATTCTGACATACGGAGCCCTGTATGTTTATTTAAGAGTTAGAATTCAGAGTTGAAGGAGTGCCAAATTACCCAGGCGGCGAAGCAGACTAGCGAGCGAACCAGTGAGTGGGAAACCAGCTCGTCCGCATACCAGCAAACAAGCCTTCACACCTGCGTGCGTCATAGGGGACCCTGCAAACTACTTCGATGACCCGACGCTATGACGATGATCGACGCCAGGAGACTCCATTGGACCACGCACCTGCTACGCAACTCGAGGAGCTGTGATTGGGGCGCGCACCACCCCCCGCCTCCTGATTCGTTCCTACACCATTGCATAGTATATAAGACCCGAGTAGTGGGCATTCAAATCAGTCTCATTTGGAGTTGGGAAGGTGAACTTGCAGCTGGAGGAAGACGGGGTGAAGTATTATAATGGGATTGTGACTGTCAGTCAGATTATATAAGTGTGTGTTAAGTGTGTTCGGTGTAAACACTTACGTTATGTTGGTTAGTGAGATATGTGATTGGGAATTAACGTTAACGCTACTATTATGTACTTAACTATTTTAGTTGACTGACTTGTGGACTAAAGCAACTCTTCAAGTAATTGGGTTATGATAAAAGTAATACTATTGTTTTATATTAAGACTTACGAGTTCTTTCATTTTCTTTTAATTAAGCTTACATTGCTTAACGGTGCTTAGTACGGTGATACTATTGTCTCATATTAGTAATATCGCCTTAGACTAACATGGCTGTTTTAATGTTACTTCTAGTGATTTCCTAAGCTGAAGAAAATTCTTTTAGCTTCAAAATATTATTTTTGCTTTTCATATTATTTGAGTGAGACCTGAATCGAATCTATGAAGCGATCCTGTAACTTAATGTACCGGTACTCATAATCAACCCTCAATGTTACGTGGTTAAGAAATACATTTAACTAATTATTAAATATATATCTAACATTTTATGTGACTTTGATATTAATCCTGATGATAATAATAATATAATACTATTAACGTAAGACAAGAACCAAGAATAATAACTACATTAAATATAAATAAAAGGACATGATATAAGAAAACTATCTATTCATTTCAAAAAGGGTAAGAGACAGAAATATTCTTACTTTAATATTTATCTTTCAAGACTTTTTATAGAATTAATAGTCCTTCTTTAGATATAACTTCTTCGGTTCATAACCATAGCCGACTAAGCTTCGGTTAAATAATAATTCTTTATAAATACTACATGACTTTAATTAGTTTCAGTATTTGTTCATAATTAAAGAGTATCAGTCAATAAAGGATACCAAGTCCTAAGATCCAAAAGGAGAGGAAGCAACAACAGGAAATAATTTTATTAGATTTTACTTTTGTTTTGCCTTCAGCTGACTGATACCTTAATATATATCTCTGTGCTATCTAGATTCATCAAGTTAACCACTTGAGGATCAAGATACGTAACAATATATACAGTTATATACCTAAGCACAGCCTGTTTAGATGAGGTAAGCTGAGTTGGTTAGGTTATTTTAGGCTAAATGAACCCATTTTATTATAATCTCCCCTTTCCTCCTTCTTTATCAGGTACCCTTCCCCCGCTCCACCCATATCCCCAACCTCACCCCACCCCTTCCTTCTCAGACCGTCTCAGAAGTTCTTTTTGCTCACTAATTAAATTATCAGTCAGTCCCCCGTCCCTAATTCTCCTTGGTCATGCTAGGTTAACCCCTTTCAGCGCGATGGCGCCTCATTTTACATTAGACGATTTTATGCAGTTTATGAAGGTCGTATTTAGAAGATTATTGAGATATTGTATACCTCATTTAGTCCTAGAAGTAGATAATAAGCTAAAGAGAATCGTTTAATGCTCCAGCACGTCATCGTGCTGGAGGGGTTATCTTAACATCTTTGAGGACACATTATTGCACTCTATTTTGTTTAATAATAGATTATTTTAAGGAATTTAAGGAGGATCTCTAGGATTAAATGGGGTAAAAACAATCTCCATTTAATTTGTAGCTCCCACAAGTTCTTTCTAAACTGAATACAATCGTCTAATAATATTGCCAGAATAAAGTGTCATAAAGGGGTTAACTCACATAAACTAGCCTTATTTCCATTCTTTATTTTATTATGATTGTTATGTTCATAGTAGTTTATTATGATTGTTATGTTCATAGTAGTTTATTATGATTGTTATGTTCATAGTAGTTTATTATGATTGTTATGTTCATAGTAGTTTATTATGATTGTTATGTTCATAGTAGTTTATTATGATTGTTATGTTCATAGTAGTTTATTATGATTGTTATGTTCATAGTAGTTTATTATGATTGTTATGTTCATAGTAGTTTATTATGATTGTTATGTTCATAGTAGTTTATTATGATTGTTATGTTCATAGTAGTTTATTATGATTGTTATGTTCATAGTAGTTTATTATGATTGTTATGTTCATAGTAGTTTATTATGATTGTTATGTTCATAGTAGTTTATTATGATTGTTATGTTCATAGTAGTTTATTATGATTGTTATGTTCATAGTAGTTTATTATGATTGTTATGTTCATAGTAGTTTATTATGATTGTTATGTTCATAGTAGTTTATTATGATTGTTATGTTCATAGTAGTTTATTATGATTGTTATGTTCATAGTAGTTTATTATGATTGTTATGTTCATAGTAGTTTATTATGATTGTTATGTTCATAGTAGTTATTATGATTGTTATGTTCATAGTAGTTTATTATGATTGTTATGTTCATAGTAGTTTATTATGATTGTTATGTTCATAGTAGTTTATTATGATTGTTATGTTCATAGTAGTTTATTATGATTGTTATGTTCATAGTAGTTTATTATGATTGTTATGTTCATAGTAGTTTATTATGATTGTTATGTTCATAGTAGTTTATTATGATTGTTATGTTCATAGTAGTTTATTATGATTGTTATGTTCATAGTAGTTTATTATGATTGTTATGTTCATAGTAGTTTATTATGATTGTTATGTTCATAGTAGTTTATTATGATTGTTATGTTCATAGTAGTTTATTATGATTGTTATGTTCATAGTAGTTTATTATGATTGTTATGTTCATAGTAGTTTTGACAATATAACTTTTGTCTTCAGTGTCCTTAGTATTCACCATGGTTATTAATTTTAATTATTTGTTTTTAATATCGTCTGTCTATCTACATGGCCTTCAGCCACAACGTTTCCCTAAGTGTTGGGGCTTGTGCTGAAACGTAAATGAAGGATAAATACAAAATATGAAATCAAATATTAATTAACCTAGCCTTCTCAACAAACCGATCCAACCCTAAACTCTGGTGGTGATGGGCTTGTCTATCAGAGTGAGAACTGAGCGATCTCTGCCATACCCATAGCTTACTTTGACTGTTCCTTTACTTATATATTTTCTAGATCTCAAGTGGATTGACCTCCCAATCTACTAAGATTGGAAGCCAAAGCATCACATTTTTCCTTTGCCCCTCAACTTTCTCTTCATAATTGCTGAGGAGCACAGGGCCCTGGGTGGGGCTTTGGTTTCCCGGGCGTTTCCGCACCCTCCTCAGCTCCCCGCAATGGAGTGGCTTCGGTCACCCAGGCTTTATTGTGGTCGGCAGGGAGGGTTCTGGGGTGGCGCTCGGTTGGCCTTGCTCGGGGCGTTGGGGCTGTTCGGCCAGGCAGCTTGGGGAACAATAACAACAACAACAACCCTAAACTCTGACAAATTATTGGCATCAAAAGGGTATGTAAAGTGTCCTTAATAATCTACCCTTTTAAAAGTAAATTGGTAGTAGTAAACCCATCTTATACCAATTACCGGTATAAAGGTAAATCGCTATCTATATACCCAATAATCTTATATACCTTTTTCATACCCTTTTTATACCCTATAATTTTTAAAGTGTAACATTCGTAGCGTGATGACTCTTATTACCCAAATTTCCCATTGTTTTCCCTCTCCTTTCCTTGATCATTAATGGGCGACCTCACACGTAGCCCATTGACGCAATATTTTATCCTATTCATCTGATTGATGGCTAAATATGGGCCATTGCGGACACTCTAAAAAAAAATCCAGGGCCCACCAATGTCACTAAAATTCTTACTTCTTTTTCCTGATGATCTTGGATGGCACTATTGAGCAAATGTAAGCTTTTGAATGATGTCAACACGTATTTGTACCACATTTTAAGGCACTTATCATATCACTCGAACACAAGATAAGTCTGTGTGAGCTCGCCCATTGGTCCCCTCTCTCTCTCAGATCATCTCCTGAGTCCTATTTTGAAGCTAATTGGATTATTTGTCAGTCCCCGTCCCCCCATTCCCCATTGTTTTTGTGTGGCTCAGTAAGGATGTACATCTCTGTAGTTGGGAGCAGTGTTGTGCTCCCAACAGTCTCATTGAAGTAACGGGGTTCAGTAAGACTTGCAAGATTGCCAGCCTGCAGGAGAGCAGAGAGGACAGGAGGAGACGCCAACAGGAGCAATGGGAATATCAACAAGATTCCCATGCTTTAAAAGAAAACGGAGCAGAAGAGTTCCCCATTCCCTCAGGTCATTCCCGTTCTCTAATGACCAGGAAGCTAGGCCAGTCTCCCATAAAAAAAGAGTGGGAAGCAGGGCCAATCACCGACGAGCTTTCAAACCATCTCGACCTATCACCAGCCTCCCTTCGACCAACAACCTGATTTGCAGTATGGCGAGCAAATGTTTATGCAAGTTAGGCATCAGGGACCGGAATGCTATAGGAACAAATGGAGATGTTAGGACCTCTCTTGCAGTACTTTTTCGGAGAACTGAACATAACCCGGAGAACCCAGAAACTCCCGGAGATATAAACTTCACAAAGAATAACCCCTGATTCTCATAAAATCACGGAAGTCACAGTTATATCTTACCTAGGCCCCTTAACAACAACGGGGGTATTAAATAAAATACTTCAATTGATTATGTATAAACTTATAACTACCATGTATTTTTAGAATAAGTATTACCTTTGCAAATTACATCACAACCATTCACTATGTCCATCTAAAGCTGAATTACTATAAATTAAACCTAGGAAATAACCCGAACATAGTCTCACCGAAATTAAAGAAAGTAAGCACCTCTACCTAAGTAATATTCCTAAGGCTGAAAAGTCTGGGATATCTATCTGAAGTAGAAACCGCCTTCCCCTCCCCCTCGAGACTACAGCTAGACCTGCTGCCTTCCTCTGACGTCAGGACCCCTGACCCCTGCCTGTGAGAGGCAGTTCCCCTCGATGTCTAGCCAGCCGAATCTACGATCCACGTTGGCCAGACTTGCACTCGAAATGCTATCCTCTTAACCCTTTCACGCATTTATGACGCAGAGGTTGCCAGATTAGCAATAAGAAATAGAGTTCTCTCACTCTTATAATTACCTCTCCAAAATTAGTGTTCTGCCCACAGCTAACTCAAAGACAACTGCAGAGGTTGAAGTAACTAAACTAAAGGTTATCTCTGCCATACCCATAGCTTACTCTGACTGTTCCTTTTACTTATATATTTTCTAGATCTCAAGTGACGGCGTCTCTTCCGTGGATTGACCTTCCAATCTACCAAGATTGGAAGCCAAAGCGTCACATTTTTCCCTTGCCCCTCAACTTTCTCTTCATAATTGCTGAGGGGCACAGGGCCCTGGGTGGGGCTTTGGTTTCCCGGGCGTTTCCGCACCCTCCTCAGCTCCCCGCCATGGAGTGGCTTCGGTCACCCAGGCTTTATTGTGGTCGGCGGGTAGGGTTCTATGGGGGCGCTCTGTTATGGCCTTGGCCTTGCTCGGGGCCTTGGGGCTGTTCGGCCAGGCAGCTTGGGGAACAACAACAACAACAACAACTAAACTAAAGGTTTCTAAATACCCCTGATGGTAACAAAGGCTTTAAAGTATCCCCAATAGGCTCAAAATTGTGTCGCTGAGTATCTTACATTGTGATTATTGATGTGAAGGTAAGGTAAAATATGCGAGTATTCCAGTGCTAATTCTTACCTAGATCTGTGCCCAAGATCGATATATATTATGTTATGTGTTAATCCTTCAGAAGCCCTAATTAATTATTGAACTAGATCTGTGCCCAAGATCTATTATTAACTTATGTTAAACATCTTACATAATCATTATACGCATACGTTACATACTCGTGTCAACTAATATCTAGCCGAATACTCAGATTTTCCTTGTATATGTCCATTCTATTGTGTATGTAACAAGTCGAAGTTGAAGTGTATAACGTGTATCTATTCCCTATTCAAATCTAGCTTTTACCTAGAACCTACGCCCAATTTCCTAATTAATTATATTCAAATTCTACTTCTCGAGAAGAAATAGTATTGTTTGCTACTCTAAGTAAAATCTAACTTCCTCGAAAACCCAACTCATGCTCTGCGATAATTTTAATTAGTTTGTTCCGTTGTGAATACAATATTTACTTTTTCTGATATGAAATAGATAATTTCGATTCATCTCATCTAGGAATTCTAGTTCTATATAGATCTATTATCTAAACCTTTTATAATCTCGAATACAACGTTAATTCGTTCTGTATCCCTTATAGGAATCTGTTAACCAGTTCAGAACTCCTTCATACCTTACCAGGTATTTACATAAGTGCAACTTCGTTGTGTACGTCATTTTACGCTATTAGTATATATATATATAACTATTAGTACACGCTATTTTATCAATGCATTTCTTAACCTATTGAGTCAAAGTATTATATGATTCATGTTAGGTTGTATTCAATATCGAATCTTTATTCAGTATATCTAAATAATTAAATCTGAATTCCTCGACCCGTGAGACTATTATTTCATATGCAAGTTAAGTAATTGTATGTTTATAATATAAATTTTCTCACAATAAACTAACTACATAATTAATTGTCAAAATAATTCATCTCCCTACTCCTTTATAAATTCAAGTATTCCTCCCGCATTCAAGATAAATATCGCATTAACCGCAAAAGTTATTTTCCGGACCGCAGTCCAACAGATGACCTGCTCACCTATCTTGCCCTGTATATTTACGCGCGGCATCCTTTGGCGCATCCTGGGCACATCTCGCTACGCGCTCCTGAGTGATTACTATAGAAATCTTTGTGCGTTTAACCATATTGTTTAGTAAGCAATTCTAGATTTCAACTTAACCTTTCTTGAGATTATCAGAATACCTCACGATAGACACTCAACTCACATAGATATTATTATCAAGGAGTTATTCTATGTATATGTATGTCTATATAATTATAATTGCATATTTCCCCAATAATACTATCCAATATTCCATGTTCATTTGTATGTTAATAAGAGACATCTTGTACTCTAACTATATCCAGTAAGTCACTTACTATTATTGATAGTAGCTAAGTGAAACTTACATCACATTCTATGTCCATATATACGTTATTAAGAGACATCTTGTACTCTAACTATATCCAGTAAGTCACTTACTATTATTGATAGTAGCTAAGTGAAACTTACATCACATTCTATGTCCATATATACGTTATTAAGAGACATCTTGTACTCTAACTATATCCAGTGTTTCACTTGCTATTACTGATTAGTAGCGAAGCGAACTTTAATATCACCTTCTATGCTATTGAATAAATAAGAGTATATATATATATATATTTTTTTTTTAAAGAGACAATGAACGGAGGAAGGAAAAACACAGATAAAACAAAAAGGTCCATGTGCCTAAAGGCATCCTCCATTCATAAAATGTTTATAACAACTGGATTTAAACTTTTGTAGATTGTAAGTTTGTGGAAAGCAACTCGAGGGAAGTGAATTCCAAAGAGTAGTAGTTCTAGGGATAAATGAATTTTGATAAGCAGAAGTTCTGCATTGTGGAGGAGAAAGTGTAAATTCATGGGCACTCTCAGCTGCCCTAGTTCTACGGAGAAAGATGTGGAGAGGCGGCACAATTGAAGCAAGTTCCTCGGAACAATTGCTGTGAAAATATCTGTAGAATAATACAAGGGATGCAACGTTTCTTCGTATGGATAATGTAGGAAGGTCCTGTGTGATTGCAGGGTTATTGAATAATCTAATAGCTTTATTTTGAATTTTGTCCAACTGCCTCAATGCAACCACTCCACTTCCACTCCACAGAGGTGAACAGTAATCCATCTGAGAACGCACATGACTTTTATATATTACGGCCAACTGCTCGTCAGTGAAGAATTCTCGAACTCTGTACAGCAGTCCCAGTTTTTTAGAGGCATTCTTAGCAATGCTTCTAACATAATGTGTCCAGCTCAAGTTAGTAGTTAATGTTACACCGAGAATGTCAATACTAGGGGAAGTGGGAATATTTACATCATTAATAAATATATGGGAGTCAGTGAGATTCTGTCGGTTAGAAAATTGAATGTACTTGGTTTTCTGTGCATTAAAGGAAACTAGATTCTTTTGTCCCCATTCATTAATTCTACAAAGGTCCTGGTTCAGAGAAATTGCAGTGTTTATTTTTGAATTTATAAGATCGGGTTGGGTGAAAGAATTGGTAAATGTGAAGGAACTGTGGAGTGTTGAGTCATCTGCGTAGGAATGTATTGGATTATGAGTGGTAGATATGAGATCATTGATATGAATGAGGAACAGAGTTGGGGCCAAAACTGATCCCTGGGGAACACTAGCATTTATTGAGTTAAATTGAGAATAAAGGCCTTCTACCATTACACATATTTTTCTGTTATGAAAATAAGAAGAAATTAGTGGAACTAATGATGCAAGGCCGTAGTGTGACATCTTCGACAATAAGGATTGATGCCAGACTCTATCAAATGCCTTTGATATATCCAGTGCTATTGTATGAGTTTCACCATGTTGGTCTGTAGCTTGGTTGATTTGATGCGTAAGAAGGCAAAGACTGTCTGCAGTTGATCGACATCGTCTAAAACCATATTGCCTATCACTGATTAATTTATTATTCTCAAGATGCTTAATTATGTGATTATTTAATATAATTTCAAAGACTTTACCAAGAGTGGAAGTTATAGCTATTGGCCTGTAGTTTGATGGATCTGAAGAGGCACCTTTTTTAGGAACTGGATGGATGTTTGCTTCTTTCCAGGGTACTGGGAAGCATGAGGTATGAGTACACAGATGGAAATTTTTTGCCACTACAGGAGCGAGCACCAAGGAGCAATTCTTAAGTATTATTGGAGGAATTTCATCTGGACCAGGAGCCTTATCTACTGAGAGATTCTGCAAAATAGTTTTGACATGTGTTACCTACTGTATGTGTGTTCATTGTGTTTATTATAACCTGATTGAGTACATAATTGTGTATATGAACGTGTTAGATGTGTCCCTGTTAGGCTGTTGAGCATATATTGAGTCTAAAAGTCCACAGTTGGATTTGAGTAAAGACAATAACGAAGCTAAGTTGTATTACAACCCTCATAACTCATATTAGTCAATGGTGGTGGTAATGTGGTGCTGGAGCCAGGGACTCGCACATATTTGCTGTGTTGTAGTTTGGGATAACCCTTTCTGTTTCCACAACCACCTTTGGGTGACCACGGCTCAAACATGCATGCGTTTCTGTTATGTGTGCGTGTATCTAGGCATTTTAAAATATATTATTGATCTTTCCTAGTGGATTATGAGCAGATCCTCCTCGGAGTATTTTCCTCACCTGGTCACTTTCATGGGTGGGTTCTTGCCTTTGAACTTGACCATGAGGGGATTTCATTTGAGACTGGTATTGTATCAAGACTGTTGGGAAGTTAATTATTGATTTCAATTAACGGTATGTATGTTTACATGTACCCCCTCTCTCATTTAATTAACCTGTCGTCCTTTTCGATCCAATGACAATATTTTCATATAATTTTATCGGGTAAGGGTAACGATAAGGAGTCAAATATGTACTATCGTTAAAAAGAAAATATCCTTACTCACATAAATGCAGGATTCTCCAATGTGTAGAGTGGTTTGTGCTCACACATTAATTTCCATATTTGGTTTTCTGTTGTGTCATAATATCAAAGCGGGCATCACTCGAGGGCATATATCCGACACTAGGCTCGGAGTTACTTTATCATATTATAATTATAGTAGGGAAAGGCTGTTTTTCAACTAATACTACTTCCATTATTATCTTGTATTAACGTTTGTTGCTTACATTCAGGAACAAGCACCTTAAAACACGAATATATGATGAAATGCTAACAAACGGACTATTGCATTTTTGCAGATAACAAAGTCTGATGCAGATTATTGGATACAACTACTCGTGTGACACCAGCTTTCTACCCCCCAATAGATAAATAAATAAATAAATAAATTATATATATATACATTATATATACAGTATATATATATATATATTGTACTCACTAGGGAAATGAAACAAGGAGCTGCAAGCTTTCGTCTGTATTCAAAGATATCTTCCAGCAGATAGAGTTCTCTATCTGCCGGAAAATGTCTTGGAATGCCGGAGAAATCTTGCAGCTCCATGTTTCATTTCCCTAGTGAGTACAATATATATATATATATATGGAGTGTACAGCTGAAGCATTAGTGCCATGTTTCATTACAGTGAAGCAGATGTGGCTTCTAATTACAATACTACAAGGCTTCATGTTATCCTAAGTGACAAATCCATACTGTACAATGGCAGTTTAGAGTTATTACCTTATTCAAAGGTATCATGGCATAACGAAAAAAACAAGAGTAAAATTCCTCATAGTGTCACCAACGTACTCCGTCCCTCCCTCCCACCTTACACCACCTCACTCGCTAACCTTCAAATTTAAATGACTGATTACCAAACACTCATGCAGAAAAAAACATATGTATAGGGCCTATACATATGTATAGGGCCTATAGATTTTTTTTTGCTTAGAATTGCATGTTTCATTTCTGAAAGTATTTGACATAACTCGCGGGACACCCTATATATATATATATATATATATATATATATATATATATATATATAATTATTATTATATATATATATATACAGTATATATTTATTTATTTGACATAACTCGCGGGACACCCTATATATATATATATATAATTATTATATATATATACAGTATATATATTTATTTATTTAGTTATTTATGTATTGGTTACTAGTTCCACAGTGTAGGCTATATAAGACTGTATCTTTGGCATACCGGTACTGACTAGGAGTCCCATTTTCTCACCATTGTGCTGTATCTTTATGACTTATAATACTACCCCTCCTCTCTCACCTTAATTATATCGACGTCCTTTCCATGAATATTCTTTCCTCTCACTTAAACAGTAGGCTACCATAGTGCGGTTGGGAATATGAACATGATTAGATTAATATCCAGTATTCGAGAATGGATAATATGTCGTAGGCGTGTGCATAAACCTTTAACCGTCCTGGTGGTGTAATGGTTAAGGTGGCAAAAATATGTGTGTGATAACCCGGGTTCGAATCCCGGTGGATCATATATACTTTAATTAATTTCATTGGGGGTGTGGTGGTGAGATTAATAAAAATAATATTATCTCAGTTTGTCAAGTATCTAATGAGGTAAAAATTATTGGTCGTCAATACAAGGCTATTATTTATGAACATATTACTTTTTTCGATATCTAGATGTAATTTCTCCAATCTCAGTATAAGATTGTATTCTAATCATCTCTGTTATGCCACACCTTTACGAAACGTGATATATTCTGATTGTTATTCCCGGACTGGGAATGTGCAGGTATCTTCAACTAAGGATCCATCTTCTTGTTAGATCCGTGCGAAGCGAGGACCTCTAGTCACCACTCATATCGTTGTTGTTGTTCTTCTTCTTCGTGTTGTTATTAGGGCGATCAATATCGAAAAGGGCTATTTCTGAACCAAATTTAATTATTTTTTACATGCATATATGCTGATCTATCCTCTAGGCCGCAATAGAGCCCTTTTTTCAAATTTTGGCCTGGGCGCCCCTCAAATCGCCACCTTCTGCAGTAGGGCGACATTTATATATAATTGCTATTTCTCGGTTATTGCTGAACCAAATGTAATGACCTTACACATGCATATAAATTATCTATCCTCTAGGCCATAACTGAGCCCTTTGTTTCAATTCCTGCCAGGGCGCCCCCCCCCCCCCCCCCAAATACCCTACTTCTGCAGTAGTGCGACTTTATCAAAATTTGCTATTTATCGGTTATTACTGAACCAAATTTTATGAGCTTACACACGCATATACTCGAATATATTCTCTAGGCCGTAACGGAGCCCTTTTCTTAAATTTAGTTATGTGCTCCCCGCTAATCGGCGCCTTCTGCAGTAGTGGTAACAAATTAAATGGCCACCTGTTTGGAAATTGCTAAGGCATATTTCATAGAACTCTTTATGCATAGACTCTTGCTTATTGGTCAGGCTTTAAGAGGGCACTATTAAAATACTTCGCCCTTGGCGGTTAACTTTAGGGCCCCTTCTACAGGAGTAGATGGAAAATTTAATCGGCTGTCTTTTGGGTCTTTGCTTTGATCATTTCATTCATATGCATACTGTATACTGTAACGTGACCATAACGGAGTCCAATCTCCAACTTTAGCCCAGGGTGCCTCGCTACTGTCTCCCTTCTACAGGAGTGACGAAAAATGAGATAGGATATTTCTGTGATTAATGAACCACACATAATGTAAGGTACATACAGATACTTTCAATGAATAATTGGATCCAACATGTCTGCCATGGAGCCCTACTACATGCCCCCTTCTACAGGAGTGACTGAAATTGAAAACGGTTATAGTTTGGGGATAGTACTCATTTTTACTTGAACATGTACACTCGGTCAAAGAAGTATCTGCACCCCTATTTTTTTTTTTTTTTTTTTTTTTTCTATATTCCAACTACTCCCTCTTGGGCATAGGCTGAGAGACTGTACATTCCACCGCTCAACACGGTGAAGCCCGTGAGGTCTTGTTCCAGTCTTGGGAGTGAGACATGTGAAGCAACCATCATGGCTCGAAGCAGCTCCATCTCTGAAGCGGCCGGTTGCTTCGCTCAAGTGCTTCACCGTCTCATCCTCCAGACTCAGACCCTCACTCTCAGAACGCCACCTATTGAGCAGTGAACTATGCTGATCATCTGGTGTGTACAACTTGATCGGTTTGGCACCTCTGCCTGCAACTATATCCATGTGTCAGAGACGATCGTCTCTGACACATGGATATAGTTGCAGGCAGAGGTGCCAAACCTACCGAGCTGTACACACCAGATGATCAGCATAGGGGTGCAGGTACTTCTTTGACCGAGTGTACATAATCTCATCTATTTCGTAGACATAATGGTCAGAGTCCTATTTTCAAATTTTCAAATTTTCAAATGTTGCTTCCCTTCTGCAGGAGTGACAGAAAATGTGATCTGGTGGTAATGAAATACATTACGTACAATGGCACTATATATTAATTACCTCCGCCAACGAAGTTGGAGGAGGTTATGTTTTTGCCTCCATGTGTTTGTCCGTTTTTTTTATTTGTTTGTAAACAAAATATGCCTATCAAAAAGCTATGAACAGATTGTTACGAAAGTTGGAGGCCAGATAGGATATGCACCAAGGAAAAATTCGTTTAATTGTGGAGGTGATTGGTAGAGCTCATACCTTCCCCACCGTAGACGGCTCACAAAGTTATGAACCAATGTTCACGACACGTGGGCAGATGGGATATGCACCAAGGGAGAAGCAATTAAATTGAGGAGGCAATCGGTAGAACTAGAGCGCATACCTCCGTCAGCTTAGGAGGAGGTACGGTACAAGCTTTCCAGAGTGCCCTTCATTGTTACCTCCACCAACGAAGTTGGACGGATGTTATGTTTTTGCCTCCGTTTGTCTGATTGTCTGTAAAAAAAGATATAGTATCTCAAAAATTATGAACCGATGGTCACGAAATTTAGTGAGTAGATAGAATATGCTCCAAGTAAGAAGTGATTAAATATTGGAGACGATCAATAGAGCGCATACCTCCACCAGCGTTGGCAGCTCTCAAAGTTATGAACTGATTTTCACTAAATTCGGTGTACAGTATATTATTGAACCTAGTTAATGAAATTCCATATGCATATACTCTAATTTATCCTCTAGGCCGTAACGGAGCCTATTTTGTTTACATTTCGGCGTTGTGCCACGCGCCTCGAGTTAACACGGCCGCACGGACATATAGTCCAGTTTGGACTTGTTCTTTCGTTTGTCTCTAGGGATCCTGTCCTTGCCTTTATGAGTAATTTAGAGTAATTTATCTTCCAGGCCGTAACGGAGCCTTTTATTTTACATTTCACCCTGTGCGTCGCGCCACGCGCCTAGGAGTTAACACGGCCTCACGGACCCATAGTCCAGCTTGGACTTGTTTCTTCGATTGTGAATTCCCTTTCTATTTTCACCCTGTCTACTGTAGTTCCAGTAATCTTCTCTCTCTCATTTCCAAATTCCATTCCCCCCCCCCCCCTCCCCCCTGTACTTTCCTCCCAGTATCTTTTTATTTCACTTTATATTTCTTCCTCTGTCTTTATTTTTCTGTCTCCTACTATTAGTTCCACGGTTTCTTACTTTCTGTTGTTCTCCCCCCCCCTTAGCATCCTATACCATTCCTTTTGTCCCTCCTTACCCCTGTTTCTGATCTTTTCCACTTCTCTCTCATGCTTGCATAAATATTTTCACCTTCTTTTTCTTCTCTTCATATGTCCTTACGGCTTGTAATACTTCTCTTTTCTTCTCTTTATATGTCCTTACGGCTTGTAATACTTCTCTTTTTCTTCTCTTCATATGTCCTTACGGCTTGTAATACTTCTCTTTTCTTCTCTTCATATGTCCTTACGGCTTGTAATACTTCTCTTTTTCTTCTCTTCATATGTCCTTACGGCTTGTAATACTTCTCTTTTTCTTCTCTTCATATGTCCTTACGGCTTGTAATACTTCTCTTTTGCTTCTCTTCATATGTCCTTACGGCTTGTAATACTTCTCTTTTTCTTCTCTTCATATGTCCTTACGGCTTGTAATACTTCTCTTTTTCTTCTCTTCATATGTCCTTACGGCTTGTAATACTTATCTTCTTTTTCTCTTCATATGTCCTTACGGCTTGTAATACTTCTCTTTTTCTTCTCTTCATATGTCCTTACGGCTTGTAATACTTCTCTTTTTCTTCTCTTTATATGTCCTTACGGCTTGTAATACTTCTCTTTTTCTTCTCTTCATATGTCCTTACGGCTTGTAATACTTCTCTTTTCCTTCCTCCGCCTTCCCTCCTAGTTCTCTTTATCACCCTTCTCCTCTCCCTGTTATTTTTTCTACGCGAGTGAGGGAGACGAAAGGCAGAACTGCCTGTGACTAGTGCCTCCCCCAGAGTTGAAAGAGTGACAGGGCCAAAATCAAGGGACGTTCGAGCCTGGGCACACAGAGTTTGAAGCAATTTCAGTCATAGGAAGAGGGAAAGACTGATTCTGGGAGAGATTTCCAGAGCTCAGCTGTTGAATTGAATAAAGATTGAGAATAATGCTTCACTCTTGAGTTGGAGAGTTGCACAGAGTAGGGGTGGGATTGTGTTGCAAGACGGGTGCTATGTGCTCTACGAAGAGGGGGTGGTATACACTGAGAGAGTTATGAGGAACACTGATTATTGTAATAGCGGTAGAATAGTGAGAGAGATGCAACATTGCGGCAAAGAGAGAGAGAATTGGTGAGTTGACATAAGTTAATGAGACGGAAGGCTTTCCTTTCTATTTTGTCTAGAAGTGCTGTGTGAGAGGTTCCTCCCCACACGTGTGAACAATACTCAATACATGGATGCACTATACCCCTGTACAGAGCAAGAAGCTGCGCATGTGTAAAGAACCCCCGGAGGCGGTTGAGCACAACCAGCTTTTGGGATGCTGTTTTAGCAAGAGTGGTAATATGATCTTTCCAAGAGAGAGCAGAAGAAAAAAGAGACACAGAGAAAATTAAGAGAAGATGAAGGGTAAATTTGTATGTTGTTGAAGATTAAGTCATAGTTTTCTGGAAGGGGGCGATGAGTAGACAGATGGAGAAATTGAGTTTTGGAAGCATTGAAAGTAACAAGGTGTTCTCTGCCCAAATTAGAGATAGTAGAGAGATCAGAAGATAGGTGCTTTATGGCCTCCTCACGTGAATTTTGGAGTTTCTGCTTTGAATGATGTTGTGGAAAGCTAGTGGAATAGTGTAATGTAGAGTCGTCAGCATATGAGTGAATGGGGCTGGAGGTGCAGTTAAGATGGTTGTTGATGAAGAGAATTGGAAATGGGAAAGAACCCTGAGGAACACTGGAGTTGATAGGTTGAGGAAGTGAACGGTGGCCGTCCACAACCGCAGCTATGGAATGGCCGGAAAGGAAATTAGAGAAATAGGCACAGATGGAGGGATAGAAACTGAAGGAGGGTAGTTTGGAAATGAGGAATTTGTGCCAGACTCTATTGAAGGCCTTTGATAAGTCTAGCGAAAATAAAGTCTCACCGAAGTCCCCATTGGAGGATGACCAACAGTTAGTAAGATAAGAATGAAGATCACCAGTAGAGCGGCCCTTAACCCATAAATGGCAACTATCCTCAATAGAGGTTTTTGTGGTGCACTGCGACCGTCCTCAATAGATCCAGAGCATAAAAAAAAATCTTTAAAACACCCCAGTGGCACTCAAAACAAAGAAATTTGTGATTAGGTGAGATAATTCCCCTCTATTACTTGCTACCACTTTTACATATCCCCCCCCCCCTTCCCCCGCCTTCCCCTCCTTTTCCCTCCTCCTCAATTATCAGCTATTTTTCCTCTTATTCCCCCTTTTATCTGGTAATTTTCGGCGCGAATTTCCCTTACGTGGTCTCTTTAACACGGGCGAGGCAACAAAGAGACTTCTACTCGGAGCCGTCAGTGTCGCTCCAGAGCTCGGAGGGAACGGATATTCGCCGCCCCGGCTCTCGCCTCGTGATATGACCGGGCGGCAATAATACGTCTTTCTCACCCCCCAAATGCTATTTCCACTTCTGTTATTGCTCTTAAATGTTCATATTAAAAGCAAAATAGGTGCATATGGATAATTAATAATAATATATATGGAAATACGACGATTTTCGTCAGAATAGAACCAAATAGCCTACCTTCGCATGGCGGGACCCTTTGAACTACCACAGCTTCGCACTTTACGAGTTAATCCCTACTGTACCAGAGGGTATTACTATAAATGTAACCTCCAGTACCAGGCATTGTGGCAAAAATGGCTTCAGAGTCAAGAGAGAAAACCCTCTTACCCCGAAAGTTGGAGGAATACTATCTCAGCTAGCTCCCACAGGCTTGAATACAGGCTGAGAAGTGTTGCCAAGGTCTCGGAACAATGCGTATAAGTCACGGTACCTGGTACCGCTCGATACGGGCAGTTACAAGGACCGCATAGTACTGACGGCGATCTTCCGTCGCTGGTACTGATGAGTGACTTTATTACTGACGGCTGTATACTGTCGCTGGTACAGTAAGGGTTAAGGAAGCCATACTGGAGGTCTGAGAGTAGGTTATGGGAAGATAAATGCTTAAGAAATTTTGAGGTAAGAATAGTTTTAAAAACTTTAGAGATGCATGAAATGAGAGCAATTGGACGATAGTTGGAGGGTTGAGAGCGGTCACCCTTCTTTGGGACAGGTTGAATGAGAGTGAACTTCCAGCAAGAAGGGAAGATGTTAGAGGAGAGAAAAAGACAGAAGAGTTTGCCTTGCCAGGGAGTCAGCATGGAAGCACAGTTTTTTAGTACAACAAGAGGAACACCATCCGGTCTGTACGCCTTCTTAGTATTAACCCGTTGAGCCCCGGCTAGTTATAATATTTTGTTCACCCCAGTCCCAAGCCATTTTCACTTATTTTTTTTGTTTGCTAAAATGGAAGACAAGGATGAGAAATGAAAAAAAAACAAAAAAAAATCACCTCTGACATTTTTTTTTGGGGGGGGGGTGCCGGTGGGGGGTTGGGGGGGGGGGAGCTTCAAAAAAATTTGTTGAGCCAAAATGGAAGAGAATGGTGAGAAATGAACACACAAATAAAAAAAAACTCATTTCGGTCATTTGGGGGGCGGGGGGGGGGTTTCAATAGTTCGTCTCCCCCGCATGACCACCCGCCCGGGAGTACTAGGGTAAAAACTGAGTATGGCATTGTACGGCATACATCCTAAGGAGTATCTCACATAAATCTCAAGCCTCTAGCTCCCATACGACCGGAGTAATGAAGGTTCAAAGTGGCGGTAAACTAGGGGTGTAAACTATCCCCACTAAGCCCACCACCACCAGCCGCGCGGCTGTCTCGGCCCGCTCACACCTACTGGCCCGGCTCCCCCACACACTACGGTACCTCCCCCTCCTATTCTCCCGCCATTTCCTACCTTACGAGCCACGTAAGTGTTTTTTATATGTCGGACGCACGTGATGCGTCGCTGGGAGTTGGTGATCAAAGACTGCCGACGCAACACGTGCGACGCTGGGTCTCAACGGGTTAAGCCCAGAGAGGATGGAAAGTACATCATTAGAAGAGATTATGATGCTAGGCATAAGTAGGAGAAAGGGGGGTGGAGAGGGAGGAACACCACCTGAATCATGCAAAGTGGAGTTTTGAGTGAAAGTGTTTGCGAAGAGTTCTGAATTCAGCTTTGTAGTGCCGTCAGAGTGGAAAAGAGGAGGGAAAGACGAAAAAAATATTGTTGGAGAGGTTTTTGACTAGATGCCAGAAGGCTTGGTAAGAGCTAGAGTTGGATAGGTCACTGCATTTATTATTGATGAAAGAATGTTTGGCGAGTCGAAGAATAGATTTGGCTTGGTTCCGGGCTACCGCGGCTTGAATACTATAGCGTATTAACATCCCCATACAAAGCATGTGAAATAAATGACTTAGAGAGTGTACAAAGAAATTTCACTTCGCATATAAGTTCGATAAAACATCTACACTATTGGGAGCGTTTAAGAGCACTGAATCTGTATTCGCTGAAACGTAGAAGAGAACATTACCTAATATATACACGTGGAAAATCGCAGAGGATTTAGTACCAAACTTACATACTCCGATAGTCATGAAATTCAGTGATAGGAGAGGCTGGGAATGCGAAATCCCCCGGATGAATAACAGGGGTGCTATGGGCTCTCTGCGAGAGGGCTGGTTATCACACAGAGGCCCACGTCTCTTCAACAAACTCCCACGGCGAGTAAGAGACATGAGGGACGTCTCGTTAGACAACTTCAAGAGAGCCCTCGATGTCGAACTGCAAAAAGTGCCAGACGAGCCTATCCTCGCGAGGGAGCGAGCTGTCGCTTCAAACAGTCTACTGCACCAAAATCACCACCCATAACGAGGGGCGCTGCACTCCTTGGTGCCGCTAGAAGAGTGGCAAACACATCAAAAGTCCGAAAAAGAATGCGCCGGTACCTTTTAAATGCTTCCTCCTTATTACACAAGGGTTTTGTCTTCTTCCTATCCACCTTCTTATTTGTCCTATGCTTCTTTCCGCCACTTTGTTTATGTATCATCAACTCTAAGTCAATCTCTTCAATGTTTCCCTCTCTTCTTCCCGCAATTCCTTCAAGGAGTCTTTTGTATTCGATCCATCTTTCACTTTTTAGTTTCCACTTATTGATCCTCTTCCTAGTGTTTCTTTTTTTTCTTCATTCCTTTTCATAGCTTATCACTAGGAGTCTGTGGTCGCTTTGGATGATCCCCACTCCATTTTCTTCATCGATCCACATGTTTTGGATCTCTTTCCTTGCTCTTCTATTGACTAGGAAGAAGTCTATCGCCGATCTTTGCCCGTCCCCATGTCGCCTTCCCTTCCCCCATGGTTTGGTTCAGAATTTCCATGTCATATTTTTCCGCAAATTGGATCAGGTTTTCTCCATTTCCGTTTATCCTTCAGGTGAAGGTATTAAGGGATAAGCCTTTACAACGGCACCTCGTATCTACATTCTACTTTTCCTATTTTTTTCTGAAGAGTGTATAGAGGGGAGAAGAGGTGTTGGAGAGAGAGGAAGCTGTTGGAGTGGCTTTGTTTTGTGTGTTATTAGTCTGTATACATCGTCGAGGTGTCCCCCGACTGGGTGCAAGCATGTGAAACATGCTAGGACGTACTACAACCACCACTAAATGTCCGCCTGGGCTGGAATCGAACCCAGGTCAAGCAGATTTACACGTGAGCATGCTCACCACTCGGCCCTTTCCCCTAGTATCCCTATGTGCACATTCATGTCCCCCATTATTATTATCTCTTCTTCATCCCTTCCCCTTATTATTATTATCTCTTCTTCATCCCTTCCCCTTATTATTATTATCTCTTCTTCATCCCTTCCCCTTATTATTATTATCTCTTCTTCATCCCTTCCCCTTATTATTATTATCTCTTCTTCATCCCTTCCCCTTATTATTATTATCTCTTCTTCATCCCTTCCCCTTATTATTATTATCTCTTCTTCATCCCTTCCCCTTATTATTATTATCTCTTCTTCATCCCTTCCCCTTATTATTATTATCTCTCTTCATCCCTTCCCCTTATTATTATTATCTCTTCTTCATCCCTTCCCGTATTATTATTATCTCTTCTTCATCCCTTCCCCTTATTATTATTATCTCTTCTTCTTCCCCTTATTATTATTATCTCTTCTTCATCCCTTCCCCGTATTATTATCTCTTCTTCATCCCTTCCCTTTATTATTATCTCTTTTCATCCCTTCTTATTATTATTATCTCTTCTTCATCCCTTCCCCTTATTATTATCTCTTTCTTCATCCCTTCCCCTTATTATTATTATCTCTTCTTCATCCCTTCCCCTTATTATTATTATCTCTTCTTCATCCCTTCCCCTTATTATTATTATTTCTTCATCCCTTCCCCTTATTATTATTATCTCTTCTTCATCCCTTCCCCTTATTATTATTATCTCTTCTTCATCCCTTCCCTTATTATTATTATCTCTTCACCCCTTCCCCTTATTATTATTATCTCTTCTTCATCCCTTCCCCTTATTATTATTATCTCTTCTTCATCCCTTCCCCTTATTATTATTATCTCTTCTTCATCCCTTCCCCTTATTATTATTATCTCTTCTTCATCCCTTCCCCTTATTATTATTATCTCTTCTTCATCCCTTCCCTTATTATTATTATCTCTTCTTCATCCCTTCCCCTTATTATTATTATCTCTTCTTCATCCCTTCATCCCTTCCCTTATTATTATTATCTCTTCTTCATCCCTTCCCCTTATTATTATTATCTCTTCTTCATCCCTTCCCTTATTATTATTATCTCTTCTTCATCCCTTCCCCTTATTATTATTATCTCTTCTCATCCTTCCCCTTATTATTATTATCTCTTCTTCATCCCTTCCCTTATTATTATTATCTCTTCTTCATCCCTTCCCCTTATTATTATTATCTCTTCTTCATCCCTTCCCCTTATTATTATTATCTCTTCTTCATCCCTTCCCCTTATTATTATTATCTCTTCTTCATCCCTTCCCCTTAATATTATCTCTTCTTCATCCCTTCCCCTTATTATTATTATCTCTTCTTCATCCCTTCCCTTATTATTATTATCTCTTCTTCATCCCTTCCCCTTATTATTATTATCTCTTCTTCATCCCTTCCCCTTATTATTATTATCTCTTCTTCATCCCTTCCCCTTATTATTATTATCTCTTCTTCATCCCTTCCCCTTATTATTATTATCTCTTCTTCATCCCTTCCCCTTATTATTATATCTCTTCTTCATCCCTTCCCTTATTATTATTATCTCTTCTTCATCCCTTCCCTTATTATTATTATCTCTTCTTCATCCCTTCCCCTTATTATTATCTCTTCTTCATCCCTTCCCCTTATTATTATTATCTCTTCTTCATCCCTTCCCCTTATTATTATTATCTCTTCTTCATCCCTTCCCCTTATTATTATTATCTCTTCTTCATCCCTTCCCCTTATTATTATTATCTCTTCTTCATTCCTTCCCCTTATTATTATTATCTTTTCTTCATCCCTTCCCCTTATTATTATTATCTCTTCTTCATCCCTTCCCCTTATTATTATTATCTCTTCTTCATCCCTTCCCCGTATTATTTCTTGTATTCCATGATACTATATTATGTTTTATTCTAGTTCCTTTATCCCCCCTTCTACCGTGAAATACCCTATTACAATGATTATCCTTTCTTCCCTTCCATCGTTCATCCTTTCTAGAGATAAGAACATAATGTGTTCCATTTCCTTCTGTTCCCTCATCTTTAGTTATTTTCCTGTTTGAGTTATTGCTAATCATTATCCCTACCCCTCCCCCTTTCTTTCCTGTTTTTCCCACCCTCTTCCTATGAGTATATATTTATCCCCCTCCCATTTTGTCTCTCCCCTGAGGCGTGTTTCTGTGAGTCCTATCAGTACCAATTCCCACTCGTTCCACATTTCTTCTACGTCCTGTAGTTTTCCTCTATTTATTCCATTTATGTTTACATATCCTATTCTTATTCCTCGATTATCCTCTCCCATCTCGCTCCTTCCCCCTTTCCTTTTCCTCTTTTTTTTTCCTCGATCTTGTCTTCGTTTTTCTTTCCTCCCCTTCCCCTCCTTCTTGCTCCCCTTCCCCTCCTTCTTGCTCCCCTTCCCCTCCTTCTTGCTCCCCTTCGACTGTTATTTTCCCCGTGTCTATGTTTCCTTTGTATTCCCAGGCGTCCTTTTTATTAACTTTTGTTTTTCATCCCTGTATTCTTCCCCTCTTTTCCCTTTCGCTCCCCTCCCTTTCGTCCTGCCCTCTACTTCTCCCATTCTTTTCATCTTCCCCTCCCTTCACATTCCCGTCCTCATTAGCCAGCTTTTCCTCTGTCCCTCGCTTTCTTCTATTGCTCTCCTAAACTTTCCTCCTATGGTAAATTTCCCTGCCTCCGATAGGTGTACTCCGTCTCTCCCAAAGTCTGGGTCGATGTACCCCACCCCTGCTTCTTTCCTTGCTCATAGCCTCCTGGTTAGCTCCCCAATATCCCTCTAAATTCTCTCATTTGTTATCTTTCTCTCTCTCTCTCATATTCACCCGTTCTCCCTACCCTTGTTTGTTCTATGATTCCTACCACCCATATCATTACCATTGGGTTATTCTCTTTGAAAGCTTTGATACGAATTCCTCCATTCACCTTATCATGCTAGCTCCCATAATCATTAACTGGTCTTCTCTAGCATCATTCACCTTATCATGCTAGCTCCCATAATCATTAACTGGTCTTCTCTAGCATCATTCACCTTATCATGCTAGCTCCCATAATCATTAACTGGTCTTCTCTAGCATCATTCACCTTATCATGCTAGCTCCCATAATCATTAACTGGTCTTCTCTAGCATCATTCACCTTATCATGCTAGCTCCCATAATCATTAACTGGTCTTCTCTAGCATCATTCACCTTATCATGCTAGCTCCCATAATCATTAACTGGTCTTCTCTAGCATCATTCACCTTATCATGCTAGCTCCCATAATCATTAACTGGTCTTCTCTAGCATCATTCACCTTATCATGCTAGCTCCCATAATCATTAACTGGTCTTCTCTAGCATCATTTCCCACTAGATAGAAAATAGATTAGACAAGGTTAAGCTAAGTTTTTGGGACTGCCTGCACAAGTCTTGAAAAGTAATTAACTAAGTTCGGCAAAGGGAGGTTCTTGGTCCACTTTCTGACCTTTGGATCATGTGGAGAGAGAGTGTGTGTGTGTGTGTGTGTGTGTGTGTGTGTGTGTGTGTGTGTGTGTGTGTGTGTGTGTGTGTGTGTGTGTGTGTGTGTGTGTGTGTGTGTGTGTGTGTGTGTGTGTGTGTTGGTTGTGGGTGTTTCTGGTTGAATGTTAGGTTTTGTGTTGACATTAATGGAGTTGAAGTGTAGTTTTGGTGAGATAAAATTTACTTGAAGTGGAATTTGGTGGAGATTGAGTGGAGGAGAATAAATTGTGAAGTTGTTATTCTGGGGGAGGGGGGGTTGTGGTTTAATATTAGACTAGGTGGAGTTGAAGGGTATATCGGTTGAGATGAAATACACTTTTGTAGGAGTTAAGCTGACATGAGATGGTTTGTGATTAGGTTAGGAAGGGTATGGCTTTTAATATATTGCATACACTGTATACTATACCGTATATATATTTCTAATCTCTCAGTGGGGTTCGAACCGCCGACCGTCAGGACGATAGCCGACGCTTTAATCAACTACACCACGGCAGTGGTGGGGTTCGAACCCCACTGAGAGATTAGAAACATTTAGTGGCTCACGTGTATTTGTGATATATACGCAATATATATTAGAATATCTGAACACCTGCGTAAGAGCTACCAATCGGGAAGGTTTTTGCAGAAGATGGCATTTTCGGCTGTTCGAAATCATTCGCATGATTAGGATCATCTATATTGTGTGGGTGATTTTGAAATAGTTTCTAGCTTAGGCAGCCCGTCGGATGCATTGATTGGTGAGAGGTTGTTAATCAATAAGCTAAATCCTGAAACTCATCTTGCAAATAATAGTTCATAGATATATTTTGGTAATTTATGAAGGGTTTGTTATTAGAGGTGTTCAGTTATCATAATTCTTCATGGATAGTGGTTCATTTGTTTGGTAATTGCTTCATGGGGTATATTTTAGCCGCTTCTCGGTTCCGGTTCCTCGGTTATTTCTTGTTACTGGTGCTGATGAGAACTCCTTTATGGGTAAGTCTAGTACAAAAACAAATTTGTTAGTCATTGGGAGTGCATTTTGGGTATAAATTTGTCTATATTAACCCTCAACTCGCGGCGAACATCATATGACGGGAGAGAGAATATTGGCCACTCCTGCGGCGCCCGTCATATGACGGATGTAATTTTCAGGCCATTATGTTATATAGGAGAGTTATATATATGTTATATATATATGTTATATGAGAGAGAGAGACCGAGCATTGGAGAGACGTTAGGTGGCCTTGAACCGCTCGCCACGGCGCCGCGTCGTACACTGAGACTGCACCCAGACCTCGCTCTCTCACACATCCTCCCTCGCACACAAAAACAGCCAAAATCCCCTATTTTTACCGACTTTCCCCTTCGGTTACACGATCGTTGCAAGATAACCAGATATCGTACAGGGATAATTCAGATCTCATTGGAAAGCTCTATCTTTAAACTTTCACGTATATATAATGGTTTTACGTTCTGGCTTTTGCTTATGCATGAAAAGGAGCATGGAAGGAAGGTCATTTTCGGTAAATACAGCCACCTGGCACTACGGTGATACCCCCCATCAGCCTCATTTTGCTGTTTTTCTAAAGAAATATAAGATAAATTTGGGCTTACGTTATTATTGCTAAGATTAATGTCGATTGATAAATGGACTTTTTTTGGTCATTGGTTTTGTTAATTAGAGACTAGTATTTAGTAAGTTTTCCTAATATAGATTCGATAATAATTTACAATATTTTTAAAAATTGTGCTGTTTCTATTAATATGTACAGTACATCTTTTTAGAGAATGTTGTTCTTCCTGATGATGGCTTAAGGTTAGCCGAAAATTTGAGAATGAAAATGTTGCCAGGCTTCCTGTCAACTTTTCCTTTTGATATACGGTATATATTATATATATATATATATATATATATATATATATATATATATACATAGGCCTATATATATATATATATATATATATATATATATATATATATATCGAGGGGTGACAACCAGAATTGGTTATGTCCAATTTAGCCATTTTTGATCAACTGTTTCAGTTTAGGAATTTGTTTAGTCTCCAGTCTCATAGACATTTATGTCATGAACATTTCCAGCAAAAATTTCAAATATTGAATCAATTTTCGATATTTCATGAAGATTTTAAGTCTTTAAGTATGATTATCTACAAACTGCATTTGTGAACATAACTACTTCTGGTTGTCACCCCTCGATATATATATGTATATATATACTGTACAAGTGTATATATATACAAACAGTATATATGCATTATAACGAAATACCTAGATTTCTATTGGTGTACTTTATTATGTGGTAGTATTACACAGTTTATTATGTGGTAGTATTACACAGTTTATTATGTGGTAGTATTACACAGTTTATTATGTGGTAGTATTACACAGTTTATTATGTGGTAGTATTACACAGTTTATTATGTGGTAGTATTACACAGTTTATTATGTGGTAGTATTACACAGTTTATTATGTGGTAGTATTACACAGTTTATTATGTGGTAGTATTACACAGTTTATTATGTGGTAGTATTACACAGTTTATTATGTGGTAGTATTACACAGTTTATTATGTGGTAGTATTACACAGTTTATTATGTGGTAGTATTACACAGTTTATTATGTGGTAGTATTACACAGTTTATTATGTGGTAGTATTACACAGTTTATTATGTGGTAGTATTACACAGTTTATTATGTGGTAGTATTACACAGTTTATTATGTGGTAGTATTACACAGTTTATTATGTGGTAGTATTACACAGTTTTATCTCGTGTAACTTTAGATACCGGATAGTCTTTGAATTAAAAATGTCACTGGTCACGTTGCCCGCTAGCGGTCATCAAGGAAGGTCATACCACTAAGCTCTCTATAACTACCTGCCGGTGTCCCAGTGTACCAGGTGAAGGGTGACCATTCTCGCTTACCAGTAGTTTGGTGGCAGATGCTTAAGTGTGTTTTTGCAGTGCTTTAGCTCAGTGATTAGCTGTTAGTAATTGATTTATATTTTATGTTTTTGTTTTATTAGCGGGAGAGGGTGCAACAGGGGAAGAGGGTTGTAGGAACGCTGAAAGCAGTAACAAGAAATAGGGTGGTCAGTATGGAAGTGAAGAAGTCCTTGCATGACAGTGTGGTAATCCCGACACTGACTTACGGAAGCGAAGCATGGACGTTGGTGGATAGACTCAGACCAAGAGTGAGAGGGGTGGAAATGAGTTGCTTGAGAAGTGCGTGCGGAGTTACATGGAGGGCTAGACAGACGAATGAGGAAATAAGAGGGAGGTGTGGTGTGGAGGTAGATGTGCTGGAAAGTGTGAAAAGGAATCCTTGAGATGGTTCGGCCATATGGAACGTATGGGAAGCGAGAGAATGACTAAGAGGGTGTACGAGAGCGAGGTGGAAGGACAGAGAGGGAGAGGTAAACCGAAAGAGAGGTGGAAGGATGGAGTAAGGAAGTATATGGATGAAGGCGGTGCTGGTTGGGAGGAGGGGCGTCGACTGACTGGGGACAGAGGTGCATGGGGGCGGTTCGTTCGTGGCCACCCCATTCAAGGGTCACAGCGTCAGGCAATAGATAGATAGATAGATAGATAGATAGATAGTTTTATTTGCTAGCTTTGGGATCAAATGTCTTGGCTAGCTTTGGGATAAAAGTCTTTTACCTAGCTTCGCTCTCTCTTCTCTGAGGTGAGGGGTAGAATTGAGTGAAGTGAAGGAGCAGGTTTAATCTCTGAGGGAGGTTAACATAAATATTCAGAGGGAAGTGGACTTGCTAAAGGACGAAAATTTAGCTTTAAAACTTAGCTTAGAGGAAGTTTGTAATTCAAGTAAGGGGAGGTTGAATCAAACAAATCGTTATATTCATGGAAGGTTACGAACGTAGACTGTAAGGATGGGAAAGTCATTTTCCGTAAGCAGGAGATGAATGTGAAAGGGATAACCATAACCAGGATAATGGTGGGAACCTTAGGGAGCCTGCCACCTACACAGAAATGCCTGCTGTCACCACGAAAGTACCCGCAGCTGCTGCCACCACCACAGGAGCACCAGCTGTCGCTACTACCACCACAGGAGCACCAGCTGTCACTGATATCACCACAGGAGCATCAGCTGTAGCTGCCACCACCACAGGAGCACCAGCTGCCATTGTTACAACCCCTACTGTACCTACTACTGCCACTTCCGGATTGTTCAAAGGAAAAGCTAAGTCTGTGTTTGTTGTAAGCGGCTCCATGGTCAGACATTTAGTTAGGTTTACCAGCACGTAGGAAGATTGTGTGTCTGCCTGGTGCTGGAGTTGGGAGTGTTTTAGAGAAGATCGACCACATCTTGGAAGATAGTGGCGATAACCCCATTATCTGTCTCAGTGCAGGAAGTAACAATTTTGGCAAGGGAAGAAGAGAGGAACTGCTGAAGCAGTATTGGGATGTGCTAGATAAAGTTAGGATAGAGTGAGGGATCCCTGTAGTATGTAGTATCCTATTTAAAAAAGGAGTTCCCAAGGAAGGGACATTCAGGGCTATTGGAAGAATATTGCATGGAACAAGCAATACCGGTACCATTCATTAATAACTGGGATCGTTCCTATGGGAAAGATAAAATGTATGCAAGGGATTGGGTTCATCTTTCATGTTAGCTAGATCTTTAGATAGGATGTTTGCGGGGTTTTGAACAGAAATCCTTTGCGTGTGATAGAGAGGATCTATGAAAAATGTGTAGCGTCAAGCGGGAGCGAAAAGGAACTTCAGTCGTGTGCTAAAAATGATGACTATATTGCTAATGGCGGTAGTGATGGTGTAACAGAAGATGAAAATTCAGTTAGAAATAAAGGTAAATCAGATACCAATTAAAGAAATACATTAACATTGTATTAAACAAACTGTAGGAGTTTATGTAACAAAATGGACGAACTTAAAGCACTTATTAGCAATGATAATATAGACATAATAGCTCTAACTGAAACATGGATTAATACAGAATATAGGCATTTTTGAGCACATTTCCATATGCCAGGATATTTGTTTATGACTGAATAAGTAGGAGGGGCGGTGGAATAGCAGTGTTTGTCAGGAGTTCATTAAAAAACTGTACTAAATCAGGTATTAGACAAAATAATTATAACGAAAGTGCTTGGGTAGATGTTAGCGAAGGTAGTGAGACCATAGTTATTGGAGGTGTCTATAGACTGCCAAATATGAGTAGAAATGACGGAACATCTCTATGAGAGGAAGTGAAAATAGCATCAAGGCTTAGCAATGTGTGCATTAAGGGGGAGTTTCATTTTCCGAATATAGCTTGGCAGCATCAAATCGGCGACTCTGATTCTGAAGAGTTTATTGAGTTAGTACAAGATAGTTTTTTATATCAATTCATAGATACACCGACAAGAGGATATAATATCCTCGATTTAGTTTTTAGTAACAATGAACATATGATAATAAATGTAGAGATTGGGGACCAATTAGGAAATAGCGACCATAAATCTATTTATTTAAATATACAATGGAAAGGAAATACCAAAGAGAATTCGACGCTTATCCCAGATTTAAGAAAAGCTGATTATGGTTGGCTAAGAAGAGCCCTAAGAGAGGACCATATGAACATACGAACGTAAGAAAACTGGAGTCTGTAGAGAGCCGATTGGCCCACACACGGCAGATCCCTTTCACACCCAACCCTTCTCGTTCATATGTCTATCTTATTTTATCTTGAAGCTCTCTATCGTTCCTGTGCTATAACACTCAGTAGCCTATTCCACATATCTACAACTACTTTACCAAACCAATATTTGCCTATATCTCTTCTGAAATGAAACTTATCTAATTTGAAACCATTTGTTCGAATTCTTTCGCTATCATTGAGCTCAAGTAGCCTACACCTTTCATGTCCCCTTTATTAATCACACTAACCCACTTGACCACCTCCATTATATCCTCTCTAACTCTGCGTCTCTCTAACGAATGTAAGCCTAATTTCTTCAACTTTTCTTCATATGGAAGATTTATAAGATTATGGATTATTTTTGTCATACTTCGTTGTAGTCTCTCCTAGGAATCTACGTCCATTTTGCAATAGGGACACCAACATTAAACAGCACAATCCATATGTGGCCTTAATAACGCTAGATAAAGTTTTAAGATTACATCTGCTGTTCTATTACTCACACTTCTAGATATAAATCCGAGAACTCTATTTGCCTTATTTCGAACACAGATGCATTGATTCCTTGGTTTCAAATCACAGTTGACGATGACTCCCAAATTTGTTTCATGATCTGAGTTGCTTATATCCACGTTATCTAATGTAAATCCTGCATTTTCTATCGATTTCCCAAATTTTACTACTTTGCACTTATCTACGTTGAACTTAATTGCCAATATAGTGCCCATTCGTGTAGTACAATGGGGTACAAAGGAAATCAAGCAACAACAGATCCAGCGACCCCTCAAGGCTGCTTGCCCTCCAAACCACTGATGGTCAAGTGTCTAAACAGTGGTTTAGAGTGGGTAAGGGGAAAACGGAAAGGGAAGACTGCCCTGGGATAATTGGCCGTGGCAGGATTAGAAGTTGTTAATAAAAAAAAAAAAAAAAAAAAAAAAAAAAAAAAATTACAAATGCAGTCAGTCGTTGATTTAAGGTAAGGCGAAGTTTAAAAAAAATCAACGGTGCTGCAGTCTATGACATCTCGGGGGAAGCTCATTCCTCAAGTTGACAACTCGATTGAAGAAGAAATTCTTAGACTCGTGCGAGTTAAAAGATTTACCAATAATTTTGCAACCGTTCCTCCGCGTGTAATTTGATTATTCGATAGTTAAATATTTATTACAGTTCATATTGTTGATGCCTTTGATGATTTTGAACACTTGAATTAAGTCGCCTCTTAATCTGCGTTAGTTTAAAGGAAATAAATGTAATTCTCTAAGACACTCCTCGTATGGTGTATTTAGGCAAGCTTTCATTTTGGTAACTCTATGTTGAACTCATTCTAGTTTGTCTATATCTTTTTGGTAGTAAGGGCACCAGGATTGAACACAATATTCCAGGAGAGGGCGGACTAAGGAATTTGTTAAGAGTTAGGATTACACCTTTGGATTTATGCTCAAATGACCTGCCTATAAAGCCAATTATATTGTTTGCCTTCTTAACTTCTGAACATTGTTGACTCAGTTTTAGGTTACTTGATATTGTTACTCCCAAATCAGTTTCTCTGTCTACACTTTTAAGCTGAGTGCCATTCATTGAATAGTTTGCTTTCTCATTTCGGCTTCCGATATGGAGTACTTTACATTTATCCACATTGAAACACATTTTCCAAATTTGAGCCCAATGTGACAACTTATCTACATTATGTTGCGTATCTTCAACATGTTCATTTGAGAGTGCGCTAATTGCAATTTTTGTATCTTCAGCAAACTTTGAGATTGTACAGGTGAGACCCTCATCTATGTCTTTAATGTACTAGGAAGAGAACTGGCCCCAGTACCGATCCCTGGGGTACCCCGCTACTTACATTGCTCCATTTGGATGTTTTACCGTTAATGACTACTCTTTGCTTTCTGTCATTGAGCCAATTTTCTATCCATTTCAACACACCGTATTGTATTCCATGCGCTTTTAGTTTTTCAAAGGCCTTTTGAAAATCAAGGTATATAATATCTACAGCTTTTCTCTCATCATAAGGTTGTGGATATCGTGGAAGAAGTCTAAGAGGTTTGTCAAGCAGGAGCGTTTATTACGAAAACCGTATTGAGTATCTAAGTACCGTATGTTGTTTTCTTTTAAGTGATTTACGAGTTTGTCTCTTATGAGTGTTTCTAGCATTTTACATACAACTGAGGTTAAGCTAATTGGACGATAATTACTAGGTAAGGATTTGCTGCCTTTTTTTAATGTCACTGTCACGTTGGCGAGCTTCCACTGATCAGGCATAGTCCCAGACTGCAAGGATTTATTGAAGAGCAATGTCACTGGTTTGGAGAGCTCATACTTAGCTTCCTTTAGAACTCCAGGTGAGATGGTATCAGGTCCAGGCGATTTATTTACCTTGAGTTTATCTAAGCATTTCAAAACTTCTCTCTCTGTAATGCTGATACTGCTTAGAACGTTAGAATTATCTATCTGAACCGGCGATGCTGTAGGGATATTACTAAGGTCTTCTGTTGTAAAAACTGATGCAAAGAAGGTATTGAGAGCGTTACTCATTTTTATGCGTCGTAGATCTACAAATATCACTTCATTTCCATGGGTATCAGAGATTTTTAATCTATCATGAGCATTCTTTTTAGCAAGCAGACAATCTGAAATGTTTTTATTCCACCACTTAGGCCTATTATTATGTATTGATCTTCTTTTTTTATGGTAAACACTAGTTCCTCTAAATCTGAAAATGTGTCGTGAATCCTAGCTGGTATATATACCGTAGTTTGAATTTCCCGGGTTCACGACAGCTGGTTCCTTTTTGTTTATACACATTACTTTATTTATCTTTGTGGATAAATATTACTGTGGTTGCACCAATTATATCTTAGTTTATTTTCCCTTATTATTTAATCACGGGAGACAATATAGAACCCTTAAATATATTTATATTGTTACGATAAAAGGATATCTCAGTACACTTCACACAGAGACTTCGTCCCGTACACAACAACCACCAGTTGCTGCCACATTACAACAGAACTTCACTGAACTACACCTACCGACATGTCCATCACCTAACCTACACTCTTATCATCACAGCTAAGTTCCTTTAATACTAGAAGTACTTCATAGATATTACTGGGACTACCACAGATAACCTACACATACATGTTTACAAGTAAGTCAAACGCTGACCCGGTATCATATTTATAGCCTAGGCCATTTCATCTTCCCAGGTCTAATTATTTACTTTGTATCCGTTTCTCCTCTACCCCCTAGGAATAATATTCAGGATAAAATGTTTTGCATATGCTACGAGGGTTTGCATAGAAACCTTTAGAGTTGTGGTTTTAGAACTCACGGAACGCTCTACAATAAAATGTTTGGTTCTGATCGGATCTATATTTACTTTCATGGCTGTCCTCGGTCCTTGCTGTCCTTGATCCTCATCCCTGGCGGTCCTTGGTTGACTCTGTTTCTTTCCAAATTTGACTACACTACACTTATCTACGTTGAACTTCATCTGCCAATTTACTGCCTATTCATGTAGTGTATCTAGATCTCTTTTGGAGAGCCTAAATATCCTTATCAGAATTAATCACACTTCCTATTTTAGTGTCGTCTGCAAATTTACTGATTTTGCTAGTTATTCCTACATCAAGGTCGTTAATATAAATTATGAACAGCAGAGGGCCTACAACAGATCCTTGTGGAACTCCACTCTTAACTACACCCCAGTCTGATTGTATACCATTCATGCTAACTCTTTGCTTCCTACCAATTAACCATGACTAATTTATCTAAATCCCCCTATTCCATGAGCTTCTATTTTCCTCGACAATCTTTTGTGGGGGACTTTATCAAATGCCTTACTGAAATCTAGATAGATTATATCATATTCTTTGTAATTGTTTATTGCTTCGTATACTTTGGAAAAGAAGGTCAATAAATTAGTAAGACAGGACTGACCCTTCGTGAATCCATGCTGAGTGTCTTTAATTAATAGATGACGTTCTAGATGCTCTCTGATTTTGTGCGCAATAAATTATTCTAATAGTTTGCCTACAACTGAAGTCAAACTGATTGGACAGTAATTCGAAGCAATCAAATTATCTCATTGTTTAAATATTGGCACCACGTTTGCAAGTTTCCACTCATCAGGGACTACGCCTGCACCAAGAGAATTATTTAAAAGTGCTGTTAACGGGAAAGTAATGAAAGGTTCCTGAAAATCCTGGTGTGATAATTGTAGGGATGCTAGGAATGCACAGATGGGGTAAGGTACCCCGCCGGGTTGTGTGCTCATTAAATTGAAGTCAATTTGGTTGGAGGGGGAATATTGAGGGAAGGTTGAGTCGTTAACGCTATAGCAAACTGTTGCGCATAGTTCTCCCAATCCACCCACGGACCATGACCTACCTCTCCCAGATTTAGTTCTTGTTCCTGACTGTCTGTTGGTATGTGCGCCGGAACTGTAACCAGTTCCGGTTCCACTTTATTAAGGCCAGTAGAAGTCATGAAGTCGTTCACCTGGGGGAGGAGGTAACAGTTGGGCCGGTACATACACAAAATACTCATAATTCCATACATTAATTGGTACCCTTAACCCTTCCTACCCGGCCAGTCTTACCTATGGACGGTCGCCCGTACCCGGGCGAAATGGCTGAAAAACGTCTAGGCCTAGGCTACCGTATTTATGTTTATTTTCACTGCTAGAACTTTCCCACTCATTTATAATCGTAGTGCGGTTTTCAATCTGTATTTTGGCGTTGAGTAGAGCTCTGTAAGTCAACTGGTTCAGTTGTGATGACAATTTCAGTGGAGCAAATATTGCAGAGATGTTGCCAATATGGGGGCTTTTCAGACACTAATTTCGTCTGACGTCAGAACAATAACATTGAAGAGTCTTCTCCTTCTTGTTTTCGGAGGTGCAGTGACGCAACCCTTGGGTTTGTTGACATACGTCGTACGCACGGCGTTCAGACCAAGCTTAATTAGGCTATTAAGCTGCCATCTTAGGTAAGGACGGCCGGGTAGCTGCCCTTCTGCCGAGCTGTCCTTACCTAAGGCAGCCCGGGAATGAAGGGTTAACCCGGGAACTGCAGGGAGACTCTTAAGAGTTCCCCCGGCGGACTGCGGGAAGACTCTTAAGAGTCAGGGGGAAAAAAAATCCATTTAAAACACCCAAAAAATAAATCTGTTTTTGTTTTTATTTTTTTATTTTTTTATTTTATTTTTGCCCCTGGGCCATGCCAAATATCACTCCTCCACCTCCCCTCCTTCCCCACTTTCCTCCCCTCCTTCAGTTATCACCTATTTTCCCTGTCATTCCCTTATTCTGTGGTATATTTTCGTGCTAACATTAGCGAGTTGGTAGCAGGGCGTTGTCATCACTGTTACCAAGCGTGGGAAACAGCGAGAGAGAGACTATTGCGTAACAGTGTCTCTCCAGACAAGGGGAGGAGGGTAGGGAGGTTGCCTCAGCCATACATTATGTAACTCCCGGCCTGTATCGCCGATTTTGACCATCCAAACACTGTTTCCACTTGTTTTATTGTTGTAACAGGTTAATACCTTTATAATCAACCTATAATAGGCACATATGGATAAGTATTAATGCTATTTATGGTAAAATAACGATGTTAGTGATGGGAACAGCTCAAATACGTGCGCACAGGAGTGTGGTGTCTCATACCCCCCATGCGCACGTCTTAGGTTAAAGAGCATAGCTCGTCACATATTTTGACTCAGGAATCCCCAGAATCGTCATTGTCAATGTACAACATACTCCTATGTAAAATATTTGGTGGCTGGGTTCTATATATATATATATAAATGTATGCAATTTTGTGTTTTGGGGGATGAATTTCGTGACGTCACAGGAGTTATAGTCAAAGTATATAGACACTAACAAGTAAACCTACTGTATACTCAAATTTCTTGAAGGGCGCCGAACTGTGTAAGTCTTGTAAAATGGTGACGTCACACACAAAGCATCTGCGGCTATAGTTTAGGGTTATTTCTACCTGATGGCAAATTAAATAATTTAGCAGCTGATTTCTCGATGCTTTATGAAAACTTAAAAAACTAATATGTCTCTGCATCCTCTTATTGTCACGTTTTCATAACCAGCAACATATTTCGCTCCAAAATCTGGTGTATTATTACTATAGAAGTGGGGAGCGGGAGACCTTAGCCGTAGCCACTATGCCTCTACCTTTCTAGAATTAATGGATGGGGACAAAAGAATCTAGTTTCCTTTAATGCACAGAAAACCAAGTACATTCAATTTTCTAACCGACAGAATCTCACTGACTCCCATATATTTTTTAATGATGTAAATATTCCCACTTCCCCTAGTATTGACATTCTCGGTGTAACATCAACTACTAACTTGAGCTGGACACATTATGTTAGAAGCATTGCTAAGAATGCCTCTAAAAAAATGGGACTCCTGTACAGAGTTCGAGAATTCTTCACTGACGAGCAGTTGGCCGTGATATATAAAAGTCATGTGCGTTCTCAGATGGATTACTGTTCACCTCTGTGGGGTGGAAGTGGAGTGGTTGCATTGAGGCAGTTGGACAAAATTCAAAATAAAGCTATTAGATTAATCAATAACCCTGCAATCACACAGGACCTTCCTACATTATCCATACGAAGAAACGTTGCATTCCTTGCATTATTCTACAGATATTTTCACAGCAATTGTTCCGAGGAACTTGCTTCAATTGTGCCGCCTCTCCACATCTTTCCCCGTAGAACTAGGGCAGCTGAGAGCGCCCATGAATTTACACTTTCTCCTCCACAATGCAGAACTTCTGCTTATCAGAATTAATTTATCCCCAGAGCTACTACTCTTTGGAATTCACTTCCCTCGAATTGCTTTCCACAAACTTACAATCTACAAATGTTTAAATCCAGTTGTTACAAACATTTTATGAATGGAGGATGCCTTTAGGCACATGGACCTTTTTGTTTTATCTGTGTTTTTCCTTCCTCCGTTCATTGTCTCTTAAAAAAAGAAAAAAAAAGAAAAACATTCGTACTTAATCATGATTGTATTTCGATGTATTTTTACTTATTTTGTACTGAATTGTATTGCATTAGGTTAGGCTCAGCTGGTTAGGTTAGTTATTACAATCAAATTAAGTAAAGCACTTCAAAATACAAGTGTGATCAGCCGCAAATGTATGGGCAGGGCGGCTGCGGCCACAGCCTCTTTCCCCAAAACGATCGACATCTAGCTTGATTCGTGGTAATTTAATTAATATGCTTATATAAATATAAAACAAATATTTCAAATTAAAAACAACATCAACAAAGACCTATCAATATTAATTTATACCGAAAATAATGGTGAACAATTTATTCAGAAAAAAATAAATTTCTCATTTGTTCACCATTATATCATTTGGATAATGGGTAAAATTTTATAATTTGACCAAATATCTTATATTGTTTGTATCTTATGCTGGGTTCACACATTCACGTATATTGCTCCCGACAGCTCCCGTCAGGCATAATCGCCAATTTTGTGTTCTGACGGGAGTAGTCCGGCCGTGAACGCCTGTATAACCACGACTATTGCACTTCCCGACAGACGTACCGTGACGGGGCCAGTGTTACGTCAGTCGTAATGTAGTCGTATTGAACTACGTACGTGTTTGCGACTTGCGTAAGCATGTCCCCATTCGTCCACATGGGCTGCCCGATTTGCGAGAACACAGGCCACGCCCATGCCACGCCCCCACGAGACCTGCATAGCTGAGGCCGTACGTCTTGGGATTGTTTAGGACCTACCTGGACCGGTTCCGGACAATACAAGAAGTTTTTTTCCATTGTCCTGTTGGCAATTGTTGACTCCAACTACAAGTTCATCTACGTCGACGTTGGTGCCATAGGGTCAGAGTCTGATGGTGGTGGCTTTGCACACACCCGTCTGTCTAAGTTGCTTGATAGACAGACCGCCAAACTGCCCCCCGCCGAGGTCATCTCTACCGATCCCACTGGACCACCAACGGAATACTTCTTAGCAGGTGATGATGCACGTCGTCGTCGTCGTCATCACTTTCCTCATGATCATCTTCGACTTGCCCCATGACCTCTCCATTCTCGTCGTCGATGTTGATCAAAAATTCTGCCTGCTCAGCAGAGTTGGAGGTGCCAGGCATCGAGGGGGCAGGCGGTGAGGTGGCAGACGTCGATGGGGCAGGCGGAGAGGTGGCAGGCGTCGAGGGGGCAGGCAGAGAGGTGGCAGGCGTCGAGGGGGCAGGCATCGAGGGGGCAGGCGGAGAGGTGGCAGGCGGAGAGGTGGGAGGGGAAACCTTCCTGACCTTCTTCCCACTTTTCTTGCTATTCATGGTGACAGGGCAGGACAGGGAAGGGCAGGACAGGGCAGGACAGGGCAGGGCAGGGCAGGGCAGCGTGCAGAGGGTGGCAGGGTTGGCTGTAGGTTGTTGCTCCGGTATGGTGAGAGGTATGACTGACGGCAGTGTGTCCCGCTGGTCCTTATATACCCCCCGTACATCGTTGCCGCGTCTTCCCGCCAGCCCGCAGTGCGGCGGTGTTGCCATATACTTCCCGACGAACGTAAACTTTCCCGTTTGACGGGAATATTTTACGATTGACGGGAGCAGCTCACGTCTGACGGGCGAGCGGCTACGTCTGACGGGGCTGCTCCCGTCAGACGGCCGGCCGTGGTGGGCCGGACGGTCGTAAAAGTTCCCGACTTTTGACATACGTGAGCGCGAGCCCCGTATCTGATTCGAATTTCAAAACATACCGGGCGGCATCGCCCGCACCAACCGCCTCCCCGACCCGCGTGGCTACTCCCGCCATGCGTACCAACCCCCCCGACTGTACACAATTTAATTTACGTTTTGCGTAATATGCCCTTACGTTTGACCAAACTACCAATATTCGGGTGCCAACTACCAATAAACCTTCGTACGGGAGCTGTCGGGAGCATATACGTGAATGTGTGAACCCAGCATTAGGCCCCATTTAGTACTGTATTATAGTCAATAATTCAGTTCGAAAAATGCCACTTGGCTACCGACATCATTATATTAATCCACTGAGTATTTCGGCATATATAATACATTCTGTATGTACATATAATTCGAACTGACCCTTTGGTAGGGCTACAGGTCCAACACTATGGGGAGCTTTGTTGATGAAGGTGTGTGTTTGCAACCGTAAACTATTAATTGCCTACGAAATACATTTTTATCTAACTATTAGTCAGTCCTAAAATGATACATTTTCGGTTTTCTTTACTAAATTATCCAAAGAAGACGTTAATTATCTACGGCTAAGGAAGATGGAGGCAAAGGATTTTCTATGTAAATAATGTATGTTTAACAGCAATGACACAAGTGAAGTTGGTCCCAGTACATAATTGAAACCATACATACACACATAAACCTGCGCAAGATTGCTTACCAGAGTATCGGGACTCTTACTCAAGTGTAAATAAGGAAAATAATATGATTACCGAGTGTATTTTTCCCCTCTCGGTATTTTGACCATATTTATTGAAAAATTGCAGTAATATAGGGGTAAACTGCATACTCAGTGGCGTAGCTAAGGGGGGGGGGCGGGGGGGGGCTGTTTGAAAACGCCCCCCGGGCCCCCAAGAGAAGGGGGCCCCCAAATGGATCTGAAAATAATATTAATTATACTAATAGTATATACTGTATATATAAGTAATATTAATAATGAGTAAAATAAACACCATGTGTGTTTTCTGATTTAACCTCTTTCTTTTCTTCTATCCTGCGACGTCATGGGTATTTAAAATTAGAAAAATAACGATCACTCCATCAATATTGATTTGGCGGTGCAAGGGGAAACAGCGTCGCTCTCGCTCCTAGCCTCCTACCCGCCACTTGCTTAGGACGCACTGCCTATAGGTAGGCCTAATGATTATACTTTATATACATTACAAAATAGCACTATTGAGTTTGGCAGTTGGTTAATATACTGTGTTGTTCGTAAGCATGTGTAAAGGAATAATAAGATATAGCCTAATTTGACAACAAGAAACATGGTGATTGTTAGTAAGTTGAGTGTATAATCGAAGATTAGGCCTACATACAATTATATATAAATATATGAACCAAAAATGTCGGTAATATTTTCTTTTTCGTGAATTGTAATGGTCAAATCGATAGCTATATTTCATAGATAACCTATGTACTTAACCTTGTGAGAAAGTTGAGTGGTATCGAAGATATTTGTAGAGTAGGCTAAAGTGCTAAATATTTAGGCCTTGAAATTTGTAGGCCTATGTTTTGGTCTCATATTTTTTTCTCGAACTGTAGGGGGCCTAACATAGCCTATACAATGTTTATGGTCTTACTAAACCTTAGCTTTATCGTGAAAAAGATGCATAGTCGTTTAATATTAGTCAATTAAGTATGGGTGCAATACATCAGCTAAAATAGAGCATAGCGAGGCAACATTAATGGTGTAGAGTGTAGGCTACCTTGGTTAGGCTATGAGCACTATGACTCATTCTTTCAAATTTAGACTCTGGATCACTTTTATTTATGCTACCATACGCCTTCCATATAGGCTATAGGCTATGGTGGCTGTACATATCAAGCCCAGGAACTGTGAAATAAGAAGGAACACAGTTGTGAGCATTGAATACTCGTTTGTAGGTTAATCTAGCCCTTTGGCTGGTTCAGGGTCAGGTGCAAACGTTGGTAAGCTTTCTAACAAGTTACTGGGGTTCTCAAGAAGAGGCCCCCAGTATTGAGATTTGAGGTAATGCATAGCTTGATTAGGCCTACCAATGACGCCTATTTTAACTCCCTAACGCCAGTGGTGGGGTTGAAATAATATTTTAATGTTATCACGTTTCATGTACATTATTATTTGTTATTATTTTATTAGTATTATATTTTATATTCTTATTTCAGACATGCCTAATGAACGACAAAGAGAAAGAGTTCATCAAAGTGGTATATGTTTTACAGTATTGTACCATCCATTGTACATGTATTCCTAATCCATTAGATAACGGTGATATAATAATTAATTGTATATTAAATTATTACCAGTACCCCACTATTGAGTCATGGATATCGTCAAAATGCACCTAGGTAGCATTATTATTCTAAAATTTTCGCGGGGGGGCTTACAGCGCCCCCCCGAACCCCCCAGCTGATTAGGCTCGCTTCACTTGCCACCCCCACCCCCTTCTATAATAAGCAAACCATGGAGGGGGCCCCTCCAGGCACCAAGCCCCCTGGGCCTCCAAATCTCTAGCTACGCCCCTGTGCATACTCATATGAAGTCAATTACTTATGTAATATCCCTACTTATGATAGCATAATGTACAAACTACTTCAGAAGCTATATTTCGATAATATATGTAACAGAAGCCCAGATGCTGAGAAAAGCTTCATTAACACCAACATTATCGATACATATGAACACATTAGGACCAGTTATATACTAGAATTAAGTTGTTTAGTCTTTTATCAACTCATTAAAACCATTGTTACACAACCGTATATACCAGTATTCCATATGCTTTGATTTTACCAGAACCACCGTTAGTAAATAAGGAGGTAGCAAGCGTGGAGCCTACTTCGTGATGTCACAGTTTCCAATATTGTTTTGATAGGTTTACTTGTTAGAGTGTATATACTTTGGTTATAGTGACGTCAGCGTGGTACCGTGAGTACCTATATTTTCACAATACCACCCTCAGTCAAACTAATTTTCTTTGTCTAGTTGTGGAGGTGCCAGTTTCTCTAATATGTTTCCCAATAATACCCCATGGAAAACGAAGGGATGTGTTACCTACCACATAAAGATGCATATATTAGTAAATGAAAGTAGAGAACATTGGAAATAACCTAAATAATCCATTTAGCCGGAAAAAATACAATTGTATTTGGGAATCGACTCCTCTGTCTTCTTCTTCTTCTTTTTCTCATGGGAGTCGGCCCAGCCACGCCTTTGTATCGGCTTCCTTTCTTTTAGGGAAAGCCACAAACAAGCAGGAAGAAATATATCCTTACATTTGTTTAGAAGATCCTTACATTTGGAAACCCATTACGCCATCAGACAGTATACTAGGACCAATAGAAAAGAAAGGAAGATGGCTGTGATGAAGATGCGGGGTGAGGACGATCGAGTTTCGTCAATGAAGGGGAGGGGAGGGGAGGGGAGGCTGGGGAGCCCAAGTTGAGAAACAGCTGATCGATCGATAATAGCCGAGTACAATTTTAATTTAATAAATGAATGAACTGTGCATACAACTATTTTTACATACCTGAATACTCTTACAATATATTGTAAGTACATACACGATAAATTAGGTAAAACAGAGAGATCAGGAGTTTATTTAAAAGTTATCTTACCGTACGAAAATATAAGAGACGAAGCGAAAAATGGTGAAACAAACTGACGGTCTTAGGTATGGTAACACACACAGATCGAGTTGCCAACTTACACCAGACTTTTGCCTTGCTCGAATATATACAGTATACGTTAATTCTCGGTCATTTCGTGACATATTCCATTAAGACTTCGTTCACAGATGCATTCTGATATTGTGTAAGCGCCAATTACTATTATATGTAAATAAAGCGGTAAATTAGGAAGAATACTTCGTATTGCAGGTATTGAGGGATACGCCTTTACTCAATATTTTTTTACACGAGTTTCCCATAACTAATAAAGAAAACGGTTGTTGGCGCTATTATGGAAAACATTTTCTTCTTTTAAATGTCCTAGTAAAAATAATAGATGCAATTAGACAGATAGAAGGTGATATAAAAAGATAATCTATTTGTATTAGTGGTATAACCTTATTAACCCTTGTCTAGCGGGGTGTTTTGGGCTATTTTGGGCATATTCAGGCCCTCCTGAATGATCAATCAAGTATCTGCATGAAAAGAAATTTATTCAGCAAAAAACTAGGCGCTAAAAGCTTCAAAATGAGACCAGAACGAGCTACGTAGCACTCGTGGTTCTCATGCAGTGGTGCCACCAACATGGGAGTTTAGCGTATAGCGGCATATTTTTTCCCACTACGCTCACTACTGGTAACACTGCCGGCCTCTCGAGAACAGAGGGAGCGTGAGTCAGTGGGTGGCGGTAAGCCCTGGGTGTCAGACGTGTGGCCTGCTGTGCTCCCGGCCATTTGCACTCGATTTTAACCCTTTAAAAGCCTTAACCCGGGAACT
The DNA here is from genome assembly GCA_032716605.1 of Paralithodes platypus. Lineage (NCBI taxonomy): Eukaryota > Metazoa > Arthropoda > Malacostraca > Decapoda > Lithodidae > Paralithodes > Paralithodes platypus. Next base: position 27,935,134 of record CM064489.1, on the reverse strand, counting down.
GCGGGGAGACCCTTAAGAGTTCCCCCGGCGGACTGTGGGAAGACTCTTAAGAGTCAGAGAAAAAAAAATCAACTTTTGACATCGAAAAAAAAATATATATTTTTATTTTTTTATTTTTTTATTTTTGTTTGGCCCCTGGGCCATGCAAATTCTCAGTCCTCTACCTCCCCTCCTTCCCCACTTTTCTCCTCTCCTTCAGTTATCACCTATTTTCCCTGTTATTCCCTTATTCTGAGGAATATTTTCGTGCTAACATTAGCGAGTTGCAAGCAGGGCGTTGTCATCACTGATGGCAAGCGAGTGCAAGAGAGAGAGAGAGTATCGATCGACTGTGTCTCAGTGGCCTTGGGGGAAATTGGCGGGAAAGCAGCTTGCCTCACCCATACATTATACAACTCTTGGGCTATATCTCCGATTTTGACCATCCAAACGCTGTTTTCACTCGTTTTATTGTTGTTTCAGGTTAATACCTTTATAATCAACCCATAATAGGCACGTATGGATAAGTATTAATGCTATTAATGGTACAATGAATATTTTAGTGACGGAAACACCTCAAATACATGCGCACAGGGAGAGGTGTCTAATTACCCCCATGCGCACTTGTTAGGTTAATAATGCTCCTAACTTGCTGCAAATTGGTGCACGACTTAAGTCGAGCGCCGCTTTTTAAGGGTTAAGGAACTGTACAAGCAAAAACGTATTATGATATAAATACGAATGTCGTTCTACTGTGGAGTCAAAATGGCGTCTTTGTGGTAACCTGTATCTAGGACTCTACAATATACACTTACCATTGTTATAGTTCACAAAGGACTATTCGTGTGACCATATAGTAGTGCCAATTTAGCATACTTATTGCTAGATCTAGATGTATTTATTTCGATATAGTAGCATATTCTTGCATCTAGTGATATGAACTGTAGTTATATTTTAGGAATATTAGTGATAATAATCGACATTAGAGAGATCGTGGTATTATACTAGCGATTGTTGCCATTGTATTATCTAGCGACATTCTAGCAGCTTTTGAGAACGAATCTAGCGCTATTTTGTTTTTCGTTTTGGTAACGAACCGGTTATTTTCTTCTCTTGGATATTTATTATCAACTGTCAAAGGCTGTAGGTGTGTACAATTGACAAGGGTGGAGGTAAATCTGAAGCCATACATAGAATATAAGCTAATTTAGCAAGGATTGGAGCTGGAATGAGTGTAGCATTAGTAACTCTGTTAAACAAATCCAGGCTAACTTGTGGACTACTGTGAACTGGTCTTAATTTCGGCTGTGTTTTCAAAAGTGGCCCTTCGGGCCCCCCCCCCCCCCCCTCAAAATAGAAATATCTAAAAAAAGCTAAAATACGTCCTCCAAGACTTCAAGGAAGAGTGGAAAATAACCATAGCTGGCACACAATACAGTAACATCAAGTCAGAGTGGTCAGTGTGGAAACACTCCATCTACAAGAACAAAGCCTTAAACACCGCGGCTCTCCGCCTCAGAACAGGACACACCAGACTGGGAGGGCATATGTACAGGATGGGACTGCAAGCAAATGAAAATTGCCCGTACTGCCTCACACCTGAGACAGTGGAGCATTATCTACTCCACTGCCACAGACATTACGGTGCCCGCACCCACCTCAGAAGTGTAGTAACCCAACAAGGAGGAACATTCAACATCAAGCATATCCTAGGTGGAGGAGACCTACCACAGCACAGTAAACATGTCATCGCATCAGCCCTAGGAACCTACATCAGAACAACAAACAAAATCACAAGCATATAAAATTACCATCCAACTGAATCTGTACTATACCACCACTGATCATCATCATCATCATCTCTGACCTCACCCTCACCTTGAATTGAATCACACAGTACACATAGAGCAGTACTGTACTGTACTACAACTGATCATCATCATCTCTGACCTCACCCTCACCTAGACTTAAATCACCCTGACCTCAAAAGACAACGACAAACTTACCCCCCATATACAGTACAGTAGTATAAAATCCACCTTTACTATCTCTCCTAACCCCTATTATACTAACAATTGTTCTTTTCACCCCTCCTAAAACGCCTGTGCAGTAATCTGGAGACACCACAACCCTCCAAGCAAACTGCACATTTAAACAATAAGAAGAAGAATGTGAATTTGTTTTCTATTTTAGGGTAAAAATTATAAAAAAGCAAAGCACATGTGCATTATATGTCATATTAACATGCTTTGAAGAGTGACAAAAACAGGATGAGATTTTTGGCAAGCTATGCCCTTTAAAATATTACCCTGTTTGTCTTTTGCCCGAAACTCCTTATTCTTACTTGTTTCAATGATCCACTCCTGGGGGACTGGGATCTCCCCCGCCAAAGGCCTGTGCTCCTCACCTGATTTTGGTGCTTGAACTGGGAACCAGAAGCAATCAGATTCCTTCAACTGAGGAATCAGAGCTGTCAATTTGGAGTTGTTTATCCAGTGATGTCGGAAAAATAGATGATTTTAAGCCAGAATATGGGGTGGTAGGAGAGGCTTGTCATCCGCCGGGAGACTAGGGCTTGCCAGTAACTTTTGATTTACTTCGACCGTGGGGTAGACTGGGATGGGTATTATGTGAGGTGTAGGTGGTGTAAACACGCCGTAACCTCTGGATCTGTTAATACCCTGACCTTGGCCGGATTAGGTGGGACAATAGAAATCGCCGGGGCGGTTTTTATCTGACTTGTGAGGTTGAAATGGGAGGAAATAGTCATTGTGGTGGAGGAGAGTGGGAGCACAGATTCAATCGGGGGAGCTCCCTTTATCGTTACCGGAGTATCTCGAGGTCTCTTAGGTTACCTTACCTTTGGATACCTTTGGATGTGTTCGCCGCTCCTCTAGCGGCACCAAGGAGCGCGACGCCCCTCGTTATGGGTGGTGATTTGGTGCAGTAGACTGTTTGAAGCGACAGCTCGCTCCCTTGCGAGGATGGGCTCGTCTGGCACTTTTTGCAGTTCGACATCTAGGGCTCTCTTGAAGTTGTCTAACGAGATGTCCCTCATGTCTCTTACTCGCCGTGGGAGTTTGTTGAAGAGACGTGGGCCTCTGTGTGATAACCAGCCCTCTCGCAGAGAGCCCATAGCACCCCTGTTATTCATCCGGGGGATTTCGCATTCCCAGCTTCTCCTATCACTGAATTTCATGACTATCGGAGTATGTAGGTTTGGTACTAAACCCTCTGCGATTTTCCACGTGTATATTATTAGGTAACGTTCTCTTCTACGTTCCAGTGAGTACAGATTCAGTGCTCTTAAACGCTCCCAATAGTGTAGATGTTTTATCGAACTTATATGCGAAGTGAAATTTCTTTGTACACTCTCTACGTCATTTATTTCACCTGCTTTGTATGGGGATGTTAATACGCTACAGTATTCAAGCCGCGGTAGCACTAGAGATTTGAAGAGCGTTATCATAGGCAATTCACCGCGTGTTTTAAAAGTACGCAGAATCCAACCAGGTTAGACGTTTCGCAGCTGCCACTTTGACCTGGTTATGTACTTTGAAACCCATATTTTCAGACATTAATACCCCAAGGTCTTTCACACTGTCTTTCCGTTCTATTATGTGGTTAGATTCTGTTAAGTAATTTGTAATTTCTTTAACACCATTATTATCTCCGTACCGTATTAATTGGAATTTTTCCTCATTGAATTGCATGTTGTTTTCCCTGGTCCACTGGAACACTACATTCATGTCTTCCTGCAGTCGGCCCGTGTCCTCTTGTGTGTTTACTATCTTTCTTAATTTTGTGTCATCAGCAAAAGACGACACCGTACTGTGTCTGGTGTTGGTATCTATGTCGCAAATTAGTATGAGGAACAGAAGGGGCGCTAGCACTGTTCCTTGGGGCACTGAGCTTTTGACATCCGAAGGCTCAGAAGTGACTTGGTTTACTGCTACCGATTGTTTTCGGTTTACGAGGAAATTGTATATCCACCGTCCGATTTTCCCAGTTATACCTTTTGCTTTCAGTTTGTGGGCTATTATACCATGGTCACATTTATCAAATGCCTTAGCAAAATCGGTGTAAATGACATCCACGTTTTTCTTTTCTTCTAGCGCTTTAAGAATTTTGTCATAGTGTTCCAAAAGTTGTGAGAGACATGATCTTCCCGCTCTGAACCCATGTTGACCGGTGTTGTGTAGTTCATTTGTCTCCATGAATGTTGAAATTTTGCTTCGCAGGACTCGCTCGAAAACTTTAATGATGTGAGAGGTTAGAGCTACCGGGCGGTAGTTTTTTGGTAGTGCTTTGCTCCCTCCTTTATGCAGTGGGGCAAATTTATTAGTGGCCCCTCCATCATTGACGAACATGCCTATTACATAAGGCATCCTCTTCAAACACTAATCCGCCGTAGTTTGAATCTACCGCGCAGAGCATTTAAAAACTGAGGAGCCTTCATCATGAGCGCACGCGACCTCACTCATGGCTTCAGTCATTATGAATTGGGTTCTCACTACGAAAAAACTTTGTAAAAAATAAAAACAAAAAGAAAATAAGAATAACTATCTAATAAGCTTTCCATCATATCATGGATGTACTTGTGTGGAACCAGACGCTGATTCAGGCGTCATTCTTCCTTCTTCTCTGCTCTGCGCTCAGCCTGCCCGGACGTGTCTCCCCACGCTCCGCTGGTTCCGCATTTGCTGCGTCCCTAGTGAGTTTTTTCTCATTTGTTTACTCCAGGATGTATCGAGTAAGGTTAGGATATGCGTAGCAGGAGTGTCCTGGGCTGGTTGCCCGCAGTGCAGTGTATTTTGGGTCGTGTGTTTGGGGCATCTATTTCGGATGTACCCTCGTGGTCCTGTTGTGGACTTGTGATCGTTTCACAGTTGAGTTAGCTTGTGATGCAGGCGGCTTTCATTACGCGTTAATTATTGCTGCCTTTTATCTTTCTGATGAGGTAAGCATTGCTTACTGACGTTCCCAGCGTATTTTTCTTCACTTAGTGAAGTTTTTTCTGGGTTCCGAGTCAGTCTTCCCTTTGCCAGAAGTATTTGCTACAGTGGTGTGTTGGCGGTGGTTCCTGTTGTTATATTTCCAGTGTTTTTGTGTATATTTCAACATGTCTTATGCCGTCTACTTAGGCCTTGCCAGCCGCTCGTAGCTTTGCCACATGTACAAGTGTTATTGTTTATTTTTATAAATATGCCCTACTGTGTCATGTGTATCCGGGTTTTAGTTGTGTATTGGCTAATTCCACGGATTATTGTGTGGACTTAGGCTAGTCGTGCGTGGCTTCCTTCGTGTCCATTGTACGTTCAGATGGTTTCTGAACGGGGTGGGTTTCCTTCCGGCGGGGTTTTTCTCGGTTTCACCATGAAAAAAACCCGGCCGAGGGCCGTGTTGGGCCACACGTGGTTTCAACACAGGCTTGTGTCCCCGGCGATGAGGTGTCTGTGGCTCTCCAGGACTGTGTCTCTGTGTTGGTGCCTGTTTTCAGGCTCCCTTTTGATTCCCGGCGGAATGGCTGTACCCATCTAACATTGTTCATGTGAACATATGTTATGAAGGTTTTTTCTACCCGGTTTTACGAACCACAAGAAAAACCTAGCTGTTGTTAAGGGCTTTCCTCCCCGGCGATCTTTTACAAAGAAGTGGGGACAGGAACTTATGGGGTTAACGTTTTGACATCTCACCCGGCGGGTGTACCTTGGTAGGGTGGGATGAACAACTAAGGCATTCAGTTAGTTAACCGATCCATTTTAAGTGATACTATATATTTATTAGTGGCCCCTCCATCATTGACGAACATGCCTATTACATAAGGCATCCTCTTCAAACACTAATCCGCCGTAGTTTGAATCTACCGCGCAGAGCATTTAAAAACTGAGGAGCCTTCATCATGAGCGCACGCGACCTCACTCATGGCTTCAGTCATTATGAATTGGGTTCTCACTACGAAAAAACTTCGTAAAAAATAAAAACAAAAAGAAAATAAGAATAACTATCCAATAAGCTTTCCATCATATCGTGGATGTACTTGTGTGGATTTCTGACCAGACGCTGATTCAGGCGTCATTCCTCCTTCTTTGCTCTGCGCTCAGCCTGCCCGGACGTACCTTCCAGGCTCCGCTGGTTCCGCATTCGTTGCGTCCCTAGTGAGTTTTTTCTCATTTGTTTACTCTAGGATGTATCGAGTAAGGTTAGGATAGGCGTAGCAGGAGTGTCCTGGGCTGGTTGCCCGCAGTGCAGTGTATTTTGGGTCGTGTGTATGGGGCATCTATTTCGGATGTACCCTCGTGGTCCTGTTGTGGACACGTGAACTTTTCACAGTTGTGTTAGTTTGTGATGCAGGCGGCTTTCATTACGCGTTAATTATTGCTGCCTTTTATCCTTCTGATGAGGTAAGCTGTGTGTTTGCTGACGTTCCCAGCGTATTTTTCTTCACTTAGTGAAGTTTTTTCTGGGTCCGTGTCAGGCTTCCCGGGGTGGGAAGTTATCGCTACGGTGGTGTGTTGGCGGTGGTTCCTGTTGTGATATTCCAATGTGTGTTTATATTTCAACTATTTTCATGCCGTCTACCTAGGCCTAGCCAGCCGCTCGTAGCTTTGCCACATGTCTAGTGTTATTATTTATTTTATAAATATGCCCTACTGTGTCATGTGTATCCGGGTTTTAGTTGTGTATTGGCTAATTCCTCGGACTATAATTGTTTCCTGGTTTAGTTGTGTTTTGGCTAATTCCACGGATTATGTTGTGACCTTGGTTAGTCGTGCGTGTCTCTCCTCGTGTCGTATTGTTCAGATGGTGTCTGTTCAGGGTGGGGCTTGCCTTCCGGCGGGTTTTTTTCTCGGTTTCACCATGAAAAATCCTGACCGATGAGCAGTGTTGGGCCACACGTGGTTTTTAACTCTGGCTGGTTCCCCGGCGTGGGGAGGTGTCTGTGGCTCTCCAGGACTGCGTCTCTGTGGGTGCCTGGTTTCAGGCCTCCTTTAATTCCTGGCGGGATGGCTGTACCCATCCTTATATATATATATAGATATATATAAAAAACGACGTTCTTGCGAACATTCGTTTTTATAGGTTTTTTCTACCTGGTTTACGACAACCACATGGAAAACCTAGCTGTTGTTTAGGCGTTCCTCCCCGGCGATCTTTTACAAAGAAGTGGGGTCAGGAACTTGTGGGGTTAACTTTTAGACTTCTCACCCGGCGGGTGCACCTGAGCAGGGTGGGATAAACGACTTAGGTCTCATATAGTTAACCAATCCATTTTAGTGATACTCTGTGTATCGCTGCCTTTACTCTTACGGCAATTGAAGGTTCAGTGAGGTTTAACCAAATCGATTCCCACACCCGGCGGGTGCTCCTAAGTGGAGGAACTAAGGAATTTATAAACAAATTCAATTTCGATTAACCTTAATTTGGGTGATACATTCAGTATCGCCGCCTTCTATTTTTACGACGATCGTTTGGGACAATTCGTTAAAAAATCAGATCTCGTATATTCCTGCCCTGGGCTATTCTACTAAAATATTTCAAGGGCCGGCGTCTTTATGAGGGGGGCTTTGTTACAAAATTGAATCTTGAGACAGTCACCACCTCCTACAGACTATAAGTGCCATACTGGACCATTATATCAGAGGGTATTCTTCATGTTCTTTAGCTAAAAAGATTTGTTTAGCCTCTTTACACCCCGCCGCATAGCGAGATGTGTTAGCTGTGTCTTTGCATCCCGTTACCCGGCGGGTTATTAACACTTGTATGCGAACACTTGGGTTAACCTTATGAGCATTAATTCCTGGAAATTTTTCTTTATTTTTCCAGAGCTGAGCTCCGGCGGACCAATACAGACCCGGCGGTAGTTTCCTCACACCAGTCTCTGTCATGGCTACTGTGGCCCCAGTTTTTGCCCTGTGCATTACCCCTACTTGCGCGGGTATCCCAATTTTTGCGCATACCCTTTGCATAAGGTGTGTTAAATGTCTAGACCGTTCAAGGGGTCTCTGGGTTACACTTAATTGTTCCTTTTGCTCCCAATTAGCCAATAAAGTCCTGTGTGACAATGACAAGACCGCGGCGGTAGCGTTGAGAGAGGTCAGACAACAAATGTCGGCCTACACTACCATTGTCGCACATAAGTCACTTCAATGTGACAACGTCCCACTTTGGGATAAGTTGCTGTCAGAGCACCCTCCCCCTAAACGTACCTCTAGAGTAACGGGTTTTAAGCCGACAGAGACTAGCCAGGGTTCTGTATCGTCTGTGGATACGTCTAAACACCCGAGAGAGCCTACTCCCCCGGCAGCCACCTCCTCGTCGCAGGCGAGATCGAGGTCAAGGTCACCTCTCAGACAGCAGTCTTCAAGTCGTGCCTCTTCCCCGGCTAGTAAGAAGTGTAAGACTGAAGCTTCCACCAGTGGTCATGGTGGTGATTCTTCCAAATCTAGGTCTAGTTCGCGGTCACACCGTAGCCACAAATCCTCCAAAAAGGATTCCCATAGGAAGTCCTCTCGACATTCTCCTAAGTCTAGTGCATCTCGTCGTACCTCTACACCTGAAAATGTTTCTGTTACAGCCTCAGAGTATAGTGAAGCGCCTGTCCCTAAACAAGATTTACCTATTGATATTTTAACCCTAGAAACGGAAAGTTCAGGAAATTCAATAATTGAGAATGTTTCAGACTCTCAAGAGAGCGTAGGCCAGAGCCTCGGTGTTTGGCGGTTTGCTCAACCAGGGTCTGACCATCCACGTCCGACTCATACGAGTCACACAGTAGCCGATGTCCACAGGGACGCGGCGACCCCATCCTCTATCCCTGACTTATCTTGGAAACAAGGTGCCCCTGCCTCGGCGGGGTCTTCTCAGGAGGATCGGGAGGAACAAGATGAAGTGTCAATAATTTCAGATAGGGATGGACAAGGGTCAAGCTCAGGCCTGGACGCCGCCCATGATAATACTGATTCACCTGAAAGTTCTGCATCTAACCAGTTTGTTACAGCACAAGAAATTGATGGGTTACTTACTCATGCTCTATCTAAATTCTTTAGTCAACAACGAGAAAACCCCACAATGGACTTGGGGGCTCCCTTGACAAGTTCTGCGGTACGGCCTCTGATAACGTCAATCGATTTATCTAAGATTCCTAACCCTCCTACTCTGTCACCGGCAGGGAGCTCTAAGCCAGCTACGGCGGCATTCACTACGTCAAATGTCAGGGTCATCACGGATGTTAATCCACCCCCTCTAGACAAAGCGCCTCTTAGAAAGGTAGCTATGCCCCTGCTTTATGGGCCAGACGAGTCATGGGTTCTTTTGAACCCCTCTACGCCAGAGCTTGCCCAGCCTACCTTGTCAGGGGAACTCCCGGTACCACGTGAGTGGTTTATCCAGGGAAATAAGTCAAAGAAATTAAGGGCATTGGATGCCTTGGGTAATGTTTTGGACGTAAATATCAAGGCTATACCTAGTTATTATCATCAGGATTATTTTGTTTATGCATCTAAGCCTGCTTTACCCCCTGCCTCAGCTTCAAAACTTTTTTCAGACTGGTCTAAGCTGGATGGGTTTAATGATATTAAGGCTGTGTCGGCTCTTACTCCTGAACTAGATTTACAGACCGTCACAGACGAGACAGCTAATCCAGTGTTGAAGGTGGGACAGTTGGGACCAGGACCTTGGGTGGATTGGGAGGTAGAGGCTCAAAACTTTGCAACCACTTTCACTTCTAAATCTTCCCACCAGATCCCTCAGGATACACATTCATGGTTCTCCATGCCGGTAGGTTCTGCCGGCGGAGTTCCGTCAGCTTTATTTTCTTTTCTAGCTGCCCCTAAGATTAATCTTTGTGAACTAAAGGACCCATTCACTACCCCTACCCCTACTCACCTAGACAGAGAATTTAGGCTAAGGGGAAAAGCTTTCCGCCTGTTTTCACAGTACATAGTTTCTCAGCAGGTGGCTAAGTCTTTACTCAGGTCTACTCAGGCAATCGCAGACGCGGATGCTCGAAGATCAGTTGAGTTATCCCGGCGTCTGATTCTTCAGTCGTCGATTCAATCCTTAGGTGACATACGCACAGCCTTACTTGAGGCGGTGCGAGCACGACAGGATCTTAGGATGTCATTAGTTCGCAAGCTGCCTGATCGCATTGCTAACCAGGTGGTAATGTCCCCAGTACTTACTCCTTCTTTAATGTCCCCTGATGTATGGCGAACAGTGTTTAACATGGCACAGGCCGTGAAGCACAGTCCCGCACAGGCTAAGAAACCTGCATTTAACTTCCCCAAACCTAAGCCTCCTACTAAAGCTCAGCCAGGGGGTTCTAAGCCGTTTCTTCCGCCTAAGTCCTCCCAATCCCCCCTGGGTCAGTACAGGCATAGACAGAGAGGGTTTTCAGGACAGAGAGGACGCGGCCAGTATAAGCCGGGGCAGGGCCAGTCTTCGGCCAACACCAGCCAGCCGGCGAAGCGTCCAACACCACCAAACCCACCATCAAAAAACTAAAGTCTCTCTCACTCCCAGTGCCTATCTTAAAGCCGGAGGAACCGAGGGAAGTACAGCCGGCGAACCCTTGTCTGCTAACTGGGTCGTTCCGAACGTGTCACCAAGCATGGCCGTTAAAAACCTGGGCATGGATGGTGGCACGCAAAGGCATCACTTGGCAGTGGCTCCGGCGACCTCGCTTACGTCAGCCGACAACGGCAAATTGTGTTTCATTAGAGGTGGAGTCGCTGGTCCAGGAGATGATTGCCAAGAATGTCATCATCCCGGTCCCTCCAGATTACCCTGTATTCACGTCAAAACTGTTTTTGGTTCCCAAACGGGACAGTGTTCAGATGAGGCCGGTCGTAGACCTGTCTTATCTGAATCTTCACATTTACAACGAGTCTTTCAGAATGTTAACAGTTCATCAAATCAGGCTAACACTTCCGCCGGGAGGCTGGATGTGTTCCCTAGACCTGACAGACGCCTATTGGCACGTGTCGGTCAACAAAAGATTTCAAAGGTTTCTGGCCTTGAGGATCAGGCACCAAAATTTTGTTTTTCAGAGGATGCCGTTCGGTTTGAACCTAGCACCTCGATTATTCACGAAACTAGTCCGGCAAGCCCTGATGCCGTTGTTAAAACAGGGAATCAGAGTGTTGTGGTATCTAGACGACTGGCTGGTGGTGGCAGAGACACAACAATTATGCATAAAACATGTCAATATCATTTTAAATCATGTCAAAACTCTAGGCTTCAAGGTAAATCTAGTAAAGTCAAACCTTGTTCCCTCAAGAGTAATTCAGTGGATAGGGCTGGTCTGGGACACCGCCGCTCTCACTCTGAGTCAGAGTGTGGACAATCGCAACAGGTTTCGCAGGAAACTGTTCAGGTTTCTTCACAGTCTGACTACGACACGAAGAGTCTGGGAGTCTCTGGTCGGCTCTCTCAACTGGATTCAGCTAACTGTCAAGTTGGGCCGGTTGAAAGTAAAACGATTAATATTGGAAGGCAACAAATATTTCCCACTCTTACCGGCGGGAAAATTATGGCCCATACCAAAATTAATCCACACCTTACTAGCGGTCTGGGCGAAATGGGAAACATTGCACTCAATCATGTCATGGACCTCTCCTCCTCCAACGGTATGGGTAGACACGGATGCGTCAGGCACCATAGGGTGGGGATTTCAGTCAAATCAGGGGCACCAGGGTCAGGGACTTTGGTCCCACTTAGAAATCTCTCACATAAATGTCAAAGAGTTACTAGTCCCCTTGTATTTCCTTCAGGCTCACGGCCCGGCGTTACGGGGCAAGTCGGTGGCCTTCAGAATGGACAATCTGAATGCAGTTCACTGTATTCAGAAACAAGGGTCAACGAGGTCAAGGAAGTTGCTACTCGTGTCGGAAGAGATTTTTGTTCTAGCCAACAGTCTAGATATTTATCTTCACGCATCTTATCTCCCAGGCGTAGCGAACGTCTGGGCAGACGCTCTGTCCCGGAGACAGAGCACGACAGTAGAATGGGAGCTCAAGCAACCCATTTTCGACCTAATGATTGCGGAGCTCTCCCATCCACAAGTGGATCTTTTTGCGTCCGAGGAGACTCACAAGCTCCCTCTATACCTCACCCGCCGGGCGATAACGCCGGCAGGGGGGCCAGACGCCCTAGTGACAGACTGGAACAGATGGAGCTCCATCTATCTGTTTCCGCCGCCAGATGCGTCACTAATGTGCCACGTAGTGAACAAACTACGAGTTTATCGAGGCTTAGTCTCGCTAATCGCGCCCCTGTGGCCGGCGCAGGTGTGGTACCAGCAATTAATAATGTGGTGCCCGGACCCGGTATCGCTCCCGGTCGGGTACTTCCACTTAGACACGATTGGCAACCTAGCGACCTCGCTGACTTTTGCATTATGGACATTCAGGAGGCCAAGTGGCTAGCACCATACGGTAGGGATGTGACCAATAAATTGCTCAATCAATATACTCAGTCTACTAAGCGACAATATCAATCTCATTGGAAAGCTTTTACTTCTTGGATTGTTAGAACGGAACAAACTGTACCCTCAGTGGCATTGGTTTTTAATTACTTGAACTATCTGTTTGAGCAGAAACGTTTATCTGTGGTTACTTTGAAGAATCACTTAACTGCGATTAGAGTGCCCTTTTTCGACCTTACAGGTCTATCCATACCGGTGGCGGAGGAAACAGGATTTATGAGAGCGTGTTTTAAACTCCGCCCACCTCCCCGTCAGCTCATGCCTACTTGGTCTCTGGACAAAGCTTTGTCTTTACTTCATTCTCGTCTGTATCAAAATACTGCAGACTTTGCTTTAATCTTAAAGAAGGCAGTTTTCCTTTTGGCTTTGGCCACCGGAAACAGAGTGTCTGAGCTGGCGGCGATGAGCAACACACCTAATTGTCTTAGGTTTGGTAGACTTAATGATTCAATTTCCATTGCACCCTCCCCGGCGTTTGTAGCCAAGAATGAGCATAGTGCACACGTGTTTTCTGAGTTAACGGTGCCGGCGTTAAAAAGGGGAAAGGTGCATCATAATTTATGTCCAGTGCAAGCTCTAACCAAATATTTGAGAATAGCTCCTCATAACCCCCAAGGTGCTTTATGGGTAGCGAGTACGGGTAAACGCTTACTTAAACGGCGATTAGCCTCTCTTCTGGTAGAAGTCATTAAAGAGAGTAATCCCGGCGTTGTGGGTAGGGCCCACGATTTACGCAAGTGGGCGGCCTCTTTACGTTTCCTGAAAAACTTTTCAGTTGAAGATATTGCGTCCACACAGTTGTGGGCGTCTAATCATACGTTTCTCTCTAGATACTTGTCAGTTGCTCTAGACAAACCTTCCTTACCATGTATAGCTTTAAGGCAGAGGGTCTAGGTGGCCCTGCAGTCACTTATGTTTACTTTCACGGAAGGGGGGGGGTGCAGTCAGTTGACATAGGACACCCTAGACCCCGCCAGAGTATGAGAGCTGTGATACAATTTAAGGTTAAAATGTGATATGAAAATTTCTCTGCGAGAATTTGTGCTAGTACAAGGTTTAGTACAAAACAACGGTGTTGTTATAGTAGTTTTAGCTGCGAAAGCAATGTAATATTAGTTCAATGGAGTTCATTGGCAATTGATCTCCACATGTATTTTGGGGTTTATGATGTACACATATAAACTTATAACTTATTATTTTTGTCACCACTCGTTGAGTGGGGTGCCTTTTGTAACTACAGATCTGTGTTCAGAATCTTCAGGGTTACCCATTTTTGTCGGGCAGGCTTCTTTGAAGCACGCACCTGCCTGAACCCCTTTTTCTTGTATATTTCCGGCCTACGCCGTATTAAATACATTTTTCAAAAGTAAGAATACTATGTGGTTGTTTTTATTATCTGCTTTTCTAGAGTTATGATATGATTACGAATGTCCCCCTCCAGTCTTAGATATCAGGCATGTTCGTCAATGATGGAGGGGCCACTAATAAATTATAGGTTTGACTCCTGTAAGGAGATAAAGAAAACCTAATATTTAGTAGTGGCCCCGTAATCATTGACGACTGGGGCCCTCCCGACCGTCCCCTTCCCATTCGTTGATGTATTAAGGATTTTGGTTTACTTGATATGTCAGTGAAGGAGGAATGACGCCTGAATCAGCGTCTGGTCAGAAATCCACACAAGTACATCCACGATATGATGGAAAGCTTATTGGATAGTTATTCTTATTTTCTTTTTGTTTTTCTTTTTTACGAAGTTTTTTCGTAGTGAGAACCCAATTCATAATGACTGAAGCCATGAGTGAGGTCGCGTGCGCTCATGATGAAGGCTCCTCAGTTTTTAAATGCTCTGCGCGGTAGATTCAAACTACGGCGGATTAGTGTTTGAAGAGGATGCCTTATGTAATAGGCATGTTCGTCAATGATTACGGGGCCACTACTAAATATTAGGTTTTCTTTATCTCCTTACAGGAGTCAAACCTATAGTATCGCCGCCTTTACTCTTACGGCGATTGAAGGTTCAATTAGGGTTAACATCGTTTTTTACACCCGGCGGGTGCTCCTGGGTGGAGGAAATAAGGAATTTACAATTCAATTTCGATTTAACCACTTAATTTAGTGATACGTTTAGGTATCGCCGCCTTCAAACTTACGGCGATCTTTTTGTGACAATTCGTTAGAAATCAGATCTCGTATCAGCCTGCCCTGTGTTATTCTACTAAAATAATTCAAGGGCCGGCATCTTTGTGGGGGGTTGTTTTTGTTCCAAAATTGAATCTTGAGACAGTCACCACCAGAAAGACTATAAACGCCATGCTGGACCGTTATATATTGTCAGAGATCAGTAGGATAGGTAGATATAAAAGGGGAGAGATGAGACCTATAAGGGTACAGTTTAAAACTAGGGTAGTGGCGGAGACTGTGACAAATTTTAGTTGGAGGCTAAATACAAATGATAAACTGAAACACATAAGACTAAAGAAGGATTTGAGTATAGAACAAAGGAAAAAAAATAAGGAATTACAAGAAAAGGCTGATGAAAATAATGGAAAGTTGGATGAGGAGGAAAAGATAAATTTTTACTGGAGAGTGAGGGACGGAAAAGTGAGGAAGTGGTTTATAAGAGTAGAAAGGAGGGGGAGATCAGGGAGGGGAGAGAATGTGATGAGAGTTGTGACGGAGGAGGAGAGCGGGGTGGAGGTGTCACAGGGAGAGACAGGAGACAAAGAGGCAGACCCAATAGTGCTAACAGGGGAGTAGGGTACGGACTGGAGGAGCGGGATGGTGTAAGTGCTGGAGGAATGGTAGATGGATTAAGGATTATGTTAGTAATGTGGATGTGTTTACTCAGGACAAGAAAAGAGAACTGATATGTAGGTTGCAGGATGAAGAGGAAAAACCTGATATCATAGCCCTACAGGAAGTAAGACCAAAAAATGTTAGAATTGAGAGGGAACTGGTGGAATATAGTTTGGAGGGTTTTGAGTTATATGAGAGAAATGCTATTAGAGCAGAGGTTGGAAGAGGACTGTTTATTTATGTAAGAAAAGAGCTCAAGGTTAATGAGGTGGATATGAGACAGCAGTATTGTGAGTATTTGTGTATTGAAGTAAAATGTGTAAGAGGATCAATTCTAATTGCCTCTATATAGAAGCCCAAATAATAGCAGGGGAGAGGATGATAACCTACTGAAAGCAATGGAGGAGATAGATAATAGAGAGAACAAATATAACATTTTGATTGGAGATTTCAATTTGCCAAGGATCAACTGGGCAAATTGTACTACTCCAGCGGGACAGGGTAGCATGGAAAATAAGTTTATAGAGAAAGTGAGAGATTGTTTTTTAACGCAACATATTGTAGAGATGGCAAGATATAGAGATGGGACGCAGGGGAGTGTACTTGATTTGATTTTTAGCAATGAAGAGGATATAGTGGAACATGTTAATGTGGATAGCCCTATAGGTCGTAGTGACCATGCCTGTATAAGCTTTAGTTGTAACATTAAATCGGAGAGGGATAATAAAAGCAATAGAAAAATATACATGTATGATTATGAGCTGCTGAGACGGTGTTTGGACATTGACTGGGGGGAATATTTGAACGGTGAAGACGCTGAAGGAATGTGGAGGAAAATTAGAGTCAAACTGGAGAATGCTGTATCCAAAAGTGTACCAGTAAGGGAATATAAGGATAAAACAAAATTGAGGAAAAGAACTAACCCAGAATTGCCAATGAAAAGAAAGCTTTGGATATTGATTAGAAGAAAGAAACGATTGTGGGAAAGATTAAAATTGTTAAAAAAGAACAGGGGGTCTAGTATAGAGGCTAAGGAAGTGGATCTGGAACGTAGACAAATAAACAATAAAATAAGGTGGGAAACAAGGAGGGGGGTGAAGGAGAGGGAGAGAGAGATAGCTAGAAATGTGAAGGATAATCCAAAAATATTCTGGAAGTACATTCAGGAAAAATTAACAAGAAGAGTAGGGATCCCAGAGCTGGTGGGGGGGTTGAATGATGGGAGTAGAGCGGAGACTGATAAGGAGAAAGCAGAGGTGCTGGGGAAATACTTTGGGGGGGTACTAACAGTGGAGTCGGAGGATGCAGTGCCTACTATTCCCATCAAACAGGCACCGGCACTAGAACTAGTAGAGTTTTCCCATGCTAGAATAAGAAGGGCTATAGAAAAATTGAACAGAAGTAAGTCACCGGGACCGGATGGGATACACCCAAGAATCATAAAGGAAGGAGGGGAGATGTTAGTAGAGCCATTGAAAATGTTATTTGAGGTATCGTTTAATACAGGACAAATCCCGATGGACTGGAGAGAGGCGAACATAACAGCTATATTTAAGAAGGGAAAGAGAAATGACCCAGGGAATTATAGACCAGTCAGTTTGACAAGTGTTGTGTGTAAACTAATGGAAACGGTAATTAGAGAAGGAATAATGGATCATATGAAGTCAAACCAACTTTTCAGTGGGAGACAGTTCGGATTCTTGCCGGGGAGGTCGACGGTACTACAGCTAATTAAGGTGGTAGATGATTGGATGCAAATTCTAGAAGATGGTGATGTAATAGACGTGTTATATTGCGATTTTATGAAGGCCTTCGATAAGGTCCCACATAAAAGGTTAATAGAGAAAGTTAGAAGCTATAATATAGGGGAGAAATGTGTGAAATGGATAGAAGAATTTCTGAAAGATCGGAGACAGAGGGTATTGGTGAATGGAATAGGCTCGGGGTGGAGGGAAATTACAAGTGGGGTACCTCAGGGATCTGTGTTGGGACCACTGCTGTTCGTTATATTTATCAACGACTTGCCTGAAGTTATAACTAATGGAAGTGAGGTATACCTGTATGCGGATGACACTAAACTGTATAGAAGAGTGAGGAGTAAGGAAGATATGGGTTTGCTTCAAGGAGATGTGGAGGGCATGAAGGGATGGTCTGAGCATTGGTTAATGCCTTTTCATCCAAAAAAATGCAAGTACATGCGGATTGGGACCAGCAAGATAGACAAGGTAGGATACAGTATGTATGAAGCGATGGAGGAAGTGAGTGCAGAAAAGGATATAGGAGTAGTGATAGACAATAAGTTAAATTTCTCAGAACATTTAGCGGAAAAGATAAACAAAGCCAATAGAATTGTAGGGCTGATAAGGAGGACATTTGTGTCACTTGACGAAGAAATCTTCAGGAATCTATATACAGCGCTGGTTAGGCCGCACCTGGAATATGCAAACCAGGTGTGGGCTCCATATATGGTAAAGGATATAGAAGCAGTGGAGAAAGTGCAGAGGAGAGCTAGCAAGCTGGTACCAACGTTGAAGAACGCGGGCTATGAGCAGAGGTTGAGGACACTGGGACTTCCGACACTGGCATATAGGAGAAAGAGAGGGATATGATAGAGACTTTTAAGATAGTGTCAGGAAAGTACGATGAGGATGTGTGTGAAGGTATCTTCTTGATGCGGGAGGGAACAAGAACGAGAGGACACTCTAAGAATATTTACAAAGAAAGAAATAGGCTTGAGAAGGCGAAGAACTCATTTTGTGATAGAGTGGTAAATGAGTGGAACGCACTGCCCCAGTATGTAGTCGATTCCGAATCAATAAGGGAGTTTGAAAGTAATCTTGATAAAGCATGGGGAAGACAAGATTTGAAGTTTGATTATAAAACAAAAATACAGAATAGTAAAAATGTTGCGTCTGCTACCGCCGCCGCCAACACCGTGAACGACCGCAGCAGTGCAAGTACTGGTACTGAGCTGGATACACAGGCATAGTTTGCCTTTTTCCAGAGGATCTACTGTAAGAAACTGTAAGAAACTGTAAGAATATTGTCAGAGGGTATTCTTCACTTTCTTAAAAAGATATGTTTAGATATTCTGAGCCCCGCCGCGTAGCGAGCTGTGATCGTTGTGTCATTACATCTCGTTACCCGGTGGGTTATTAACACTTGTGTGCGAACATGTTGGGTTAACCTTATGAGCATTAATTCCTGGAAATTTTCTTTTTTTCCAGAGCTGGGCTCCGGCGGACCAATACAGACTCGGCAGTAGTTTTCTCCACCAGTCTCTGTCATGGCTACCTTGGCCCCAGTCTTTGCTTTATGCACTACCCCTACCTGTGCCGGTATCCCTATTTTTGCGCACACTCTTTGCATAAAGTGTGTTAAATGTCTAGACCGTTCAAGGGGTCTGTGGGTCATGCGTAATTGTTCCTTTTGCTCCCAATTAGCTGTCAAGGTCCTCTGCGACAATGATAAGACCGCAGCGGTCGCATTAAGAGAAGTTAGGCAACAGATGTCAGCATACACTACGATTGTAGCTCATAAGTCACTTCAATGTGACAACGTCCCTCTTTGGGATAGACTGCTTTTTGAACACCCTCCCCCTAAACGTTCCTCTCGAGTAACTAGTCATAAGCCGGCGGAGACTGGTCAGGGTTCTGTGTCTTCTGCTGCTACTCCGAAACGTCCAAGAGAGCCTACACCCCCGGCGTCCGCCTCATCGTCTCGGGCGAGATCTCGGTCTAGGTCACCTCTCAGACGCCAGCCCTCTAGTCTTGCCTCTTCACCATCGAGTAAGAAGAGTAGGACGGAAAGTTCCACCAGTGGTCACGGCGATGAATCCTCCAAATCAAAGAGTAGTTCACGGTCACACCGTAGCCATAAATCTTCCAAAAAGGATTCCCATAAACGAAAGACCTCCCTGCATTCGCCAGCTTCTAGTGCTTCTCATCGTACCTCTACCCCAGACAGAGTTTGTGTTAGGTCTCAAGGGTCCAGTACGGTGCCTGTCCCTAAAGAGGAGTTACCCATTAATATTTTAACCCTGGAATTGGAGAGTTCAGGGGGATCAGTGATGGAGAGTGTTTCAGACTCCCAAGAGAGTGTAGGCCAGGGCCTCGGTGTTTGGCGATTTTCTCGGCCGGGGACTGACCACCAACTTCCGACTCAAACTAGTCACACAGTAGCTGACGTCCACAGGGACGCGGCGATCCCATCCTCTATTCCTGACTTATCTTGGCAGCAAGGTACCCCAGCTTCGGCGGGGTCTTCTCAGGAGGAACAGGAGGAGAAAGACGAGGTTTCAATAATTTCGGAGATGGAAGGACAAGAGTCAGGTTCAGGCTTAGACGCCGCGCAGGATATTAATGATTCACCAGTAAGTTCATCATCAACTCAATTTGTCACTGCGCAGGAAATTGATGGGCTACTTAGTCATGCTTTATCTAAAAATTTTGGCCAACAACAGGAAACTCCCACAGTGGACTTGGGGGCTCCCACGACAAGTTCTACGGTACGGCCTCTGATGACTTCTATTGCTTTATCTAAGATCCCTAACCCCCCCACTCTGTCACCATCAGTGGTTACTAGGCCTGCTACGGCGGCATTGACCACTTCGAATGTAAGGGTTATAACGGATGTCAATCCACCCCCTCTAGACAAGGCGCCTCTCAGAAAGGTAGCTATGCCCTTGCTTTACGGACCAGACGAGTCATGGGTCCTTTTGACCCCCACTAAACCAGAGCTCGCCCAACCTACCTTGTCAGGGGAACTCCCAGTACCGCGTGAGTGGGTCATCCAGGGCAATAAATCAAAGAAATTAAGGGCCTTGGATACTTTGGGAAATGTACTAGTCGTCAATATAAAAGCTATACCTAGTTATTATCACCAAGACTATTTTGTGTATGCTACTAAGCCAGCTTTACCCCCTGCCTCAGCTTCAAAATTGTTTTCAGACTGGTCTAAGCTGGATGGGTTTAATGACATTAAGACTCTGTCAGCTCTCACTCCTGAACTTGATTTACAAACCGTCACAGACGAAGCAGCTAATCCAGTCTTGAAGGTGGGGCAGTTGGGTCCAGGACCTTGGGTGGATTGGGAGACAGAGGCTCAAAAACTTTGCAACCACATTTACTTCCAAATCTTCCCACCAGATCCCTCAGGATACTCATTCGTGGTTCTCTATGCCAGTATGTTCTGCCGGCGGAGTCCCGTCAGCTTTGTTTTCTTTCTTAGCTGCCCCTAAAATTAATCTTTGTGAGCTAAAAGACCCTTTCACTACCCCTACCCCAACTCACCTAGACCGAGAATTTAGGCTAAGGGGGAAAGCTTTTCGCCTGTTCTCTCAATACATAGTGTCTCAACAGGTAGCAAAGTCTTTACTTCGGTCCACTCAGGCAATCGCAGACGCGGATGCCAGAAGATCGGTTGAATTATCCCGGCGACTGCTTCTCCAGTCGTCAATCCAATCTCTGGGTGACATACGCACCGCCTTGCTTGAGGCGGTAAGAGCAAGACAAGATCTCAGAATGTCTTTAGTTCGCAAGCTGCCTGATCGCATTGCGAATCAGGTGGTCATGTCACCAGTGCTTACTCCCTCTTTAATGTCCCCTGAAGTGTGGCGAACGGTGTTTAATATGGCACAGGCCTTTAAACACAGTCCCACCCCTTCTAAGAAACCTGCCTTTAACTTCCCCAAACCCAGGCCAACCGCTAAAGCTCAGCCGGGGGGATCTAAGCCCTTTCTTCCACCTAAGTCCTCCCCCTCCCCTCATGGTCAGTACAGGCATAGACAGAGTAGGTTTTCAGGTCAGAGAGGACGCGGCCATAATAAGCCAGGTCAGGGCCCGTCTTTGGCCAACACCAGCCAGCCGGCGAAGCGTCCAGCACCACCAACCCCACCATCAAAAAACTAAAGTCTCTCTCACTCCCGGTGCCTACCTTAAGGCCGGCGGACCCGAGGGTAGTACAGCCGGCGAACCCTTGTCTGCTAACTGGGTCGTTCCGAACGTGTCACCAAGCATGGCCGTTAAACACTTGGGCACGGATGGTGGCACGCAAAGGCATCACTTGGCAGTGGCTCCGGCGACCTCGCTTACGTCAGCCGACAACGGCGAATTTTGTTTCTTTAGAGGTGGAGTCACTGGTCCAGGAAATGATTGCCAAGAATGTCATCATCCCGGTCCCCCAAAATTACCCTGTATTCACGTCCAAACTATTTTTGGTTCCCAAAAGGGACAGTATTCAGATGAGACCGGTCGTAGACCTGTCTTATCTGAACCTTCACATTCACAACGAATCTTTCCGAATGTTAACAGTACACCAAATCAGGCTATCACTTCCGACGGGAGGTTGGATGTGTTCACTAGACCTGACAGACGCCTATTGGCACGTATCGGTCAACAAAAGATTTCAAAGGTTTTTGGCCTTACGGATCAGGCACCAAAAAAATTTTTTTCAAAGGATGTCATTCGGTTTGAACCTGGCACCTCGATTATTCACGAAATTAGTCCGGCAAGCCCTGATGCCGTTGTTAAAACAAGGAATCAGAGTGTTGTGGTACCTAGACGACTAGCTGGTGGTGGCAGAGACACAACAATTATGCATCAAACATGTCAACATAATTTTAAATCATGTCAAAACTCTAGGGTTCAAGGTAAATCTGGTAAAGTCAAACCTTGTTCCCTCACGAGTAATTCAGTGGATAGGGCTGGTCTGGGACACGGCCGCTCTCACTCTGAGTCAGAGTGTGGACAATCGCAACAGGTTTCGCAGGAAACTGTTCATGTTTCTTCACAGTCTGACTACGACGCGGAGGGTCTGGGAGTCTCTGGTCGGCTCTCTCAACTGGATTCAACTAACTGTCATGTTGGGCCGGTTGAAAGTAAAACGTTTAATATTGGAAGGCAACAAATATTTCCCACTCTTACCGGCGGGAAAATTATGGCCCATTCCGAAATTAATCCACACCTTACTAGCGGTCTGGGCAAAGAGGGAAACGTTGCACTCAATAATGTCATGGACCTCTCCTCCACCAACGGTATGGGTAGACACGGATGCGTCAGGCACAATAGGGTGGGGATTTCAGTCAAATCAGGGGCACCAGGGTCAGGGGCTTTGGTCCCACTTAGAAATCTCTCACATCAATGTCAAAGAATTACTAGTCCCCTTGTATTTCCTTCAGGCTCACGGCCCTGCGTTACGGGGCAAGTCGGTGGCCTTCAGAATGGACAATCTGAACGCAGTTCACTGTATTCAGAAACAGGGATCAACGAGGTCAAGGAGGTTGCTAAACGTGTCGGAAGAGATTTTTACTCTAGCCAACAGACTAGACATTTATCTTCACGCATCTTATCTCCCAGGCGTAGCGAACGTCTGGGCAGACGCTCTGTCCCGGAGACAGAGCACGACAGTAGAATGGGAGCTCAAGCAACCCATTTTCAACCTAATGATTGCAGAGCTCTCCCATCCACAAGTGGATCTGTTTGCGTCCGAGGAGACTCACAAACTCCCTCTATACCTCACCCGCCGGACGAAAACGCCGGCAGGGGGGCCAGACGCTCTAGTGACAGACTGGAACAGATGGAGCTCCATCTATCTGTTTCCGCCGCCAGATGCGTCACTAATGTGCCACGTAGTGAACAAACTACGAGATTATCGAGGCTTAGTATCACTAATCGCGCCCCTGTGGCCGGCGCAGTTGTGGTACCAGCAATTGAAGACGTGGTGCCCGCACCCGGTGTCGCTCCCGGTCGGGTATTTCCACTTAGACACGATTGGCAACCTAGCGACCTCGCTGACTTTTGCATTATGGACATTCAGGAGGCCAAGTGGCTAGCACCATACGGTAGAGATGTGACCAATAAATTATTAAATCAATATACTCAGTCTACGAAACGACAGTATCACTCACATTGGCAAGCCTTTACTTCTTGGATCATTAGAACAGAACAGACTGTGCCATCAGTAGCTTTAGTTTTTAATTATTTAAATTATCTGTTTGAGCAGAAACATTTATCTGTGGTAACGTTAAAAAATCACTTAACTGCGATTAGAGTGCCCTTTTTAGACCTTACAGGTCTCTCCATACCGGTGGCGGAGGAAACAGGTTTTATGAGAGCTTGTTTTAAACTTCGCCCACCTCCCCGTCAGCTCATGCCTACTTGGTCTCTGGACAAAGCTTTGTCTTTACTTCACTCTCGTCTGTACCAAAATACTGCAGATTTTGCATTACTCTTAAAAAAGGCTGTATTCCTTTTGGCTTTGGCCACCGGGAACAGAGTGTCTGAGCTGGCGGCGATGAGCAACACACCTAATTGCCTTAGGTTTGGTAGACTTAATGAATGTATTTACATTGCACCTTCCCCGGGATTTGTAGCCAAGAATGAGCACAGTGCACACGTGTTTTCTGAGTTCACGGTGCCGGCGTTAAAAAGGGGAAAGGTGCATCATAATCTATGTCCAGTGCAAGCTCTAACCAAATATTTGCGAGTAGCTCCTCTAAACCCCCAAGGTGCTTTATGGGTAGCAAGTACGGGTAAACGCTTACTGAAACGGCGATTAGCTTCTCTTCTGGTCGAAGTCATTAAAGAGAGTAATCCCGGCGTTGTGGGTCGGGCCCACGATTAACGCAAATGGGCAGCCTCTTTACGTTTCCTGAAAAATTTTTCAGTAGAAGATATTGCGTCCACTCAGTTGTGGGCGTCTAATCATACGTTTTTGTCTAGATACTTGTCAGTTGCTCTAGATAAACCTTCCTTACCATGTATAGCTTTAAGGCAGAGGGTCTAGGTGGCCCTGCAGTCACTTTTGTTTACTTTCAAGACATAGGGGGGGGGGGTGCAGTCAGTAGACATAGGACACCCTAGACCCCGCCGGAGTGTGAGAGCTGTGATACAATTTATGGTTAATGTGATATGAAAATTTCTCTGCGAGAAATTGTGCTAAGTACAATGTTAGTACAAAACAACGGGGTTGTTATAGTAGTTTTTAGCTGCGAAAGCAATTTAATATTAAAACAGTGAAGATCTTTTGCAATTTATCTCCACGATTATTTTGGGGTTTATTATGTGCACATGTAAACTGATAACTTGTTATTTTTGTCACCACTCGTTGAGTGGGGGTGCCGTTGTAACTACAGATCTGTTCACAGAATCTTCAGAGTTACCCCTTTTTTGTCAAGCAGGCTTCTTTGAAGCACGCACCTGCCTGAACCCCTTTCTTGTATATATACGGGCTACGCCTTATTAAATATATTTTCAAAGTAAGAATACTATGTGGTTGTTTTTATTATCTGCTTTTCTAGAGTTATGATATGATTACGAATGTCCCCCTCCAGTCTTAGAATCAGGCATGTTCGTCAATGATGGAGGGGCCACTAATAAATTATAGGTTTGACTCCTGTAAGGAGATAAAGAAAACCTAATATTTAGTAGTGGCCCCGTAATCATTGACGACTGGGGCCCTCCCGACCATCCCCTTCCCATTCGTTGATGTATTGAGGATTTTGGTTTACTTGATATGTCAGTGAAGGAAGAATGACGCCTGAATCAGCGTCTGGTCAAAGATCCACACAAGTACATCCACGATATGATGGAAAGCTTATTAGATAGTTATTCTTATTTTCTTTTTGTTTTTATTTTTTACGAAGTTTTTTCGTAGTGAGAACCCAATTCATAATGACTGAAGCCATGAGTGAGGTCGCGTGCGCTCATGATGAAGGCTCCTCAGTTTTTAAATGCTCTGCGCGGTAGATTCAAACTACGGCGGATTAGTGTTTGAAGAGGATGCCTTATGTAATAGGCATGTTCGTCAATGATTACGGGGCCACTACTAAATATTAGGTTTTCTTTATCTCCTTACAGGAGTCAAACCTATATTATTGCGTTTTTCAAGCTATCTGGTATTTCACCAGTGTCTAGACTCCTTCTCCACATTATAGCCAGGGGTTTTGAGAGGTTTTCCTTACATTTTTTCATTAGGATCGAATTCCAAGAGTCCGGGCCTGGTGCCGAGTGGGATGGCATGTTGGAAATGGCCTCTTCTATGTCTTTTGGACCGAAATCATTATCCAGCATCTGAGGGGTTTCCGTGGGGGAGGTTTCCATGAAAAATATATTTTGGTCTCTGATGACTTTTGTTTCATCAGGCTCACTGAATGCCATTTCATACTGCCTGCTTAAGAGTTCGCTCATTTCCTTTTTGTCTCCTGTGAAAGAGCCGTCCCCTTTGCTCAGTGGGCCGATGTTTGATGTTGTTTTAGCCTTTTGTTTGGCGTATGAAAGAAGTATTTGGAATTTTCCTTTATACCTGCAATAGCTTTCCTCTCCTCTTCCATATGTTGTAGTTCATATGATATTCTTACCTTTGTTCAATTTCCACAATTTCTCTATCTATTTCGACCTTTTGCCTATCCTGTAGATTTTGATGTGTGCGTCTTTGTGTGAGTAATTTTCTTCTTCTGTACAGCCTCCTCCTTTCCCGATCTTGTTTGCTTCTTCGTTTTGTTTGTCTTGCAGGTACAAACAGATTTGGCTACAGATTTGGGTCATGGTTTCTGTTATTAAGACTAGACATTCTGCTGGTGTCAGGTTATCCATTAAATCTTCCCAGTCTATTTCCTCCATTTCTTGATTTACCTCTTCCCACCTAATGTTTTTGTTATTGAAGTTAAATTTACTGAAGGGGCGGTTTTTGTTCTCGATTCTGAGGTTGTCTGTACACTTTCTAAGGTGTTTTGATCTCAATTAATTTATGATCTGAGTATGTTGTGTCCGATATGTTAATGCTGTGTACTAGAGTCGTTGTTAGTGAAGACCAGGTCTAAGATATTGTTTTCCCGTGTGGTTCAGCAATATGTTGGGTAAGACTAAAAAAATCACAAAGTTCAAAAGCTCTCTCGTATTAGTATTTGCTTCTCCGGTTTATTTGCCACTAACTGGTTTTTTAGTTGTCTCCATTTAATGTTTGGTAGGTTAAAGTCTCCTAGCCATATAATATTTGGTGTTGGGTTCCCCAGGGTTTCCACTTCTGATTTTATTTTGTTGAGCTGGGTTTTGAATTCTTCTCGGGATGAGTCTGGAGGCCTGTATGTAACAATAACTGCTAAATTTAGGGATTCTATTTTAACTCCAAGTATTTCCACCACATCATTACTGTTATTTAGGAATTCAGTACATATCAGTGAGTCATGTATGTACAAGGCTACACCTCCATGTGATCTATGCGTTCTGTCCGCCCTATGTAGGTTGTAACCAGGAATCCATACCTCACTATCTTCCTGATCTTTAATGTGAGTTTCTGTGAGAGCCGCAAATATAGCGTTTCCTTCTTCTAGCAGGCCCCTAATAAATGGTACTTTGTTCGTGTGGTTCTATTTTTAGGCCTTGGATATTTGCAAACAAGATTGGGGAGGGATTGTTTGGAGTACTATGTGTACCTAATAGTCTTCGGGATGTATTGGCCACTCTTGGGAGGCCAGGAGGTGCTCGAGGTGTTCTATGTGCTCTTCCATCTCCCTCAGTCTCTTCATCTTCATCTGCCCTTTCCCTCCTTGCCTTTTTCCTCTGTCTCGTCCTCGCATAGCTAGAGAGTTTTTTGGGCTACCATTCGTGTTAGGTCTAGCATATCTCCAAGTCCCTCTAATATGAAAAGCTGGGCATTTCATATTGTAGCAGGTCTTGTTCTTAACCTGACAAGCGCGATATAGACCTAGGTGCTAGGGTAGTTATTTGTGCATTTCTAGCCCTGGATTCTGACAGAATTCGTTATATTTACAATATAAAGCATTATTTGTTTTCGGTATGCTTTTATTTTACATATATGATGTATATATGAACCTTCAAGAGTGCTAAAATAAGTGGGAAAAGCATTTGGGTGGTGAAAAACGAAGATATTGGCCACCCGGTCATAATCTCAGGCGAGAGAGAGCCACAGGCAGCCCTCCCCTCTCGCTGTCTGGGAGTCAACTGAGATGAGCGGGGCGGTGTGTGCCGGTGTCTGGGTGTTGCATAACGATCTTTTATGCAACCCACTTGTGCTACATTATCGCGGGAGAGAAAAATAACCGATAAATGATGATAATAAAAGGATAAATAGGTGATAATTGAGGAGGGGGGGAGGGGGGAATAAGGTGGGGAAGGAGGGGAGGGGGAGGGGTGAGAAACACATGGATGAGTACTAGAGGGGAATTATCTCACCTAGAGACAAAATCCTTTGTTTTGATAGGCCCTTTTTTTTTTTGGAAGGCTTTTTTTATGGTCTTGCTTCCGTGAGGCCTATCGCGTTCCCTATAGGAATCCTTCCGTGAGGCCTATCGCGCTTGCCGGGTTAAGTGATGTCTTGCAAAGGGATGGGTGGTGGTATTTGCAGGTTTCACCAAATCTACATTTTCCATGACTGGTTATGTTGTTGCAAATTTTGGGATGAGCAAATCTACATGAATTCCCATTATATTCGCCCTTTTGACCAAAGTAGCACCTTCTTTCCAGATAATATCTGCACACTGGTGTAGACAATCCCAGTAGGTGGGGCTGGGGCTGGGGCTGCAAGGGGTTATGTGGTGAGCTAAGTGTGGTTGTGGTTGATAGTAGGCTTGGTGTATGGGTGGGTGAGGCCTGCAGGGGGGTGGAGTTACGGGTCAGTTGTAGGTGTGCAGGTGGCAGTGGTGAGGGGGGAGACGATGTGGAAGGGGAGCCTGATATTGGGGCTTGTTGCATCCTACGTTCATCCTGCAATTGTATTTGATCAACAGCAGTAGGGTGGTCAATGGCCATAGATGGGATTAATGTGGGTGTTTTCTGGGTCTGGGGAGATGTGCAGCAGGGTTTGTGTATATGTAGGGTGCGAAAGGTTGTTGTTCGGCAGGCGATGTGTGTTGATGTGCAGGAGGCAATGTGGGCATTATCATGGGAAGGTGTGCGTGTGTGGTTGTGATTTGTATGGGCCCTGAGGCCCCAATAGTTCCCCATTTTCTGTGAAAGGTAGCTATGTCTTGGCAATATTTCAGTCTATCTTGTACTTCTGTATTTTCTACAGTCTGTATGACTTGCCATGTGATATCGAAACAACTATCGCAGAAATGGAGGTTCTTCCCTCTTGTATTGTACGCCTCATTTATTGGTGTCAATCCTATGCAAAGGGGTATGGTTGCTTGCATATCCGACATGCGGTGCCTTCATGCATGTGTATATTCATCTTACAACTCGTACAGTTGTCTCTGGTAAACATTTTTGTTTGTTTTTTTGTTTTTCCACCCGCCCTTACATGGGGGAGAGAGAGAGAGAGAGAGAGAGAGAGAGAGAGGGGGGGGGGGGGGGGGCTTGGAGGACAAGGAGGTGTTTTTTACGCGGTTTGTTGGGGGGGGGGGGGGCTGCCACTCGTTTACCCTCGTTATGTTTAAACTTTAAGTAACTTTAAGTAACACTTTCAATAATTATCTTATGAAACAGAATTCTCACTGGCACTCTAGGAAAATAACGAACTTTCCAGGCTACCTACAGTATATACAGTATCTATTTTAATTTTCATATTTTACCTATCACTTGATTCAACACTGCTCAGGTTCGAATTTTCACCACATTTGAGAGAGAGAGGGGGGGGGGGGGGGGGGGGGGCTTGGAGGACAAGGAGGTGTTTGTTACGCGGTTTGTGGAGAGTGTGTGTGTGTGTGTGTGGGGGGGGGGGGGGATGGGGGGGGGAGTGCCACTTGTTTACACTCGTTATGTTTAAACTTTAAGTAACTTTAAGTAACACTTTCAATAATTATCTTATGAAACAGAATTCTCACTGCCCTAACCACTTTTCCCGTTTTTGGTCGACTGTTTAACGGAATATACGGCACTCTAGGAAAATAACGAACTTTCCAGGCTACCTATACCTGTATAATATAGTATCTATGCAAACATTGATGCAATACATTATGTAATACTTCCTCTACTTGTTTTGCTGTGACACATTGATTGCGGGCCCTCTTAACCTAAGAAGTGCGCATGGGGGGTAATTAGAAACGTCCCCCTGTGCCGACGTATTTGAGCTGTTCCCATCACTAAAATATTCATTTTACCATAAATAGCATTAATACTTATCCATACGCGCCTATTATGGGTTGATTATAAAGGTATTAACCTGAAACAACAATAAAACGAGTGAAAACAGCGTTTGGATGGTCAAAATCGGAGATACAGGCCGCGAGTTATATAATGTATGGGTGAGGCAACCTGCTTTCCCGCCAATTTCCCCCAAGGCCACTGAGACACAGTCAATCGATACTCTCTCTCTCTCTCTTGCACTCGCTTGCTAACAGAGATGACAATGCCCTGCTTGCAACTCGCTAATGTTAGCACGAAAATATACCTCAGAATAAGGGAATAACAGGGAAAATAGGTGATAACTGAAGGAGGGGAGGAAAGTGGGGAAGGAGGGGAGGTAGAGGAGTGATATTTTGCATGGCCCAGGGGCCCAAAAAAAAAAAAAATCGATGTTTAAAGTTGATTTTTTTTTTCTCTGACTCCTAAGAGTCTTCCCGCAGTCCGCCGAGGGGAACTCTTAAGAGTCTTCCGGCAGTTCCCGGGTTAAGAGATGTGGTCTGTACGTTCTCTTTTCTCTCCCTTTCTCTATCGCCGGAGAATTATCTATCATCCCCGGTGAACTCAACACAGTTATTTCCTCGTCTAGAGATCTGCTTACCTGTTCCGCCGCCTTCTGACGTTCTTCCAAGATTGGTCCCAGTCTACTGGGTGCTAGAATATTCTGTCCCTTTGACCCTTTTTGATCGTCCCAACTTCCTCTAAAAGGATTGAAATCTATAGGGGACTCTGGTAGCAGGGTCTCTTTGACCACTACAATGTGGTCTTGCCCAAAGGCTGAGTTGTGGGAGATTCTGCGTTCTGCCTTCGGAGAAGGCATTATAACTTCTGTGAGCTCAGAAGGTTCAAATTCAGGAAGAGGAAGTTTTGTAAGTCGTAAAGGGGTATTGTGTTGGACTGTTTTTACCTCAGATTTGTCACTCATATCCAACTACGTCTCTTCTGATTCTGCCCCGAGGAGACTGGGAAAAAACTCCGGCGCCTGAGGCAGAAACTGAGGAGAGTTGTTGGGAGCCGGGCTGGCTCTGTTGTGAAAGTGCATCCCCTGGCTCTGCACTGGCATGAACTTCCGCCTTAACAAGAAGAGTAGCTAGTTTTGCGTTGTTATCCTGTCTCCTGGGGGACTGTGGATGCTGTACTGACTGTGTACACTGCCGCTGGGGTGAGCTTGGTCCAGACCACTGCCGGGCCCCAGGAGACGCCGAGCGCGCCCTCTTGGGGTGGGGGGGGGGGATTTTCCTCATACCAATCTGAGACCTCATCTGAGTCCTGAATAGTTACTTGCTCTACTTCATATTGAATCATAGCTGTATCACTACCCGTTGACTTTATTAAAGGAGAATCATCAGAACAAGAGTAAAGTAAGAGTAGTTGCAACAATTCTGCGTCGTCATAATGTAAAGTGACGTTGGCTACTCTTTTGGCATTAGAGGTGAATTTTGCGTTAATGTCTAATAGAGCTACTAAGCAAGATAGATCTTCTTTACTCAGCCACTCCGTGTACAGGTCCGAACAAACCAGACACTTCTGGGAGGTCCAGAGGAACTGTGCTCTATCATGCATGTTACGCATCTCTCGCATAATTTACGCGCCGTTACTGGTACACGAGAGCATGTTGGTGTAGCACAAATTTTAAAGAGAGGCATAATGGTGACCGAACTAAACCCCCCCCCCCCCCGCCGGGACAGTTCCTTCCTCTGCCTGCTGTGCCGGACTAGATGTGACGAGATCTGGAAATAAAAATTTCCAGGAATCAATGCTCAAAAGTATAAACTGCGAGGTTTTACACATCCTATCCACCCAAGTCCGTCGGAAAGCTAGTTATAACTCAACTGTTATTCTAACTTCCCGTCGGTCTTGTAAACAAGAAGAACCAAAAGGTTTCTTGCAAACGAACTCCTTACCTGTGACATGTGTCATCGACCCAAAAAACATCCTTTGTCTGTTATCTATCTGAACTTTCCACGAAAAGTGTGATGGATAACGACCACTAGACTGTGCCGCCAGGCTTAAGAAGTCTTGTTAGTGCATGGAACCATTGGGTGAGTTCACTCGGCGGGCCTAGATCCTTCCGTCAAAAGTAGCGTTTCCGCCGGAAGGAGCGTGGGACAGCACACCACGCCGGGGACAGATTTTGGTTTTCCTAACGTCTGCGTGGCGGGCGTCAGTACACAGAAAGATCGCCGGAAGGAACAACCAAACCCACGGCAACGTAGACTAACTGTGAGTCATACATCCCGAACAAACGCCCCCCCCCCCCCCCCCCCCCCCCCCCTCTATAAATCAGGACGTCTCCTGACTCCCTGTTGCATGTCTAAAAACACTACATGCCAACCGGGAGAAGCATAGGCTAAATACATTATAATCACAATCAATGATATGTTATACCCCTAGCCGCTAAGGAGACCCCTACTAAGGCTGGCCACGAGGCTTGAAGTAAGCATAATTCTGTTGATTACCTACCTCTTGACGACACAGCAAACCACACTGGCGAAGGAACGGAGGGGGGGCCTACGAGACATGGGGCAACGCAGGCTCGTACCCTAGAAAGCCTCACACCACGTGTGACAACTCTTGGACTAGGGCACCTGCTCAGAACAAATTAAATGCAACTGCCTCATAGAGACGGCCTGCTGCATAATCCTGCAGATAAAGTAGCCTCCTAACTAGTAGCTAAAGGCAAAACTAAGGCGCAGAATAAATACAAGAAAAACATGAGGCGCGGGATCTGGAGACCTGATGGCGCCTGTCTAAAGTACCCTATTTTAACACTTCCCTGCGAGCATACCAATTGGGCAGCCAGTGCTAGCTGATCTAAACCTCTTCACATACAACTCAGATAAATACAAATGAGTAAGGACTCACTAGAAGTCAGCGAACGAAGAATGTGGCCGGAGCACTGGCGCGCACGTCCGACTGGGAGGGTCGCGGGGAAGGGAAGGCAGAATAGCGTCTCTCTTGCCACGGTCTGGGCTAGAATCCACACGCAAGAAATCCACGAGATGGAAAGCTATAGCAAAACAAGTTTTGAGTTTATTTTTTTCGCTTTTATTTTTTACCAAGTTTTTTTGTAGTGTGTACCCCAATCATAAGACGATTCCATAAGAGAAGTAGCGTTACACTTATGATGTAGTACTCCTGATTCCCCGCGGCGGGAGTTTCAAACTGGCTACCCGCGGGCTCTTGAAAGGAGGCTATTATATTAATAGGCATATCGTCAATGATGGATATCATTGGCTGGACTAAAAAAAAATCTTTTCTATATTCCAACTACTCCCTCTCGGGCATAGGCTGAGAGCCTGCAAATTCAACCGTTCTACATTGAACAGTGAAGCCTGTGAGGTCTCGTTCCAGTCTAGGGGGTGAGATATGTGAAGCACTTTTAGCTGCAACCAGCCCCTGCCATCTTGCCTTCGCAGGATGCATGGGGCTTACTTGCTCACTCATGGCTTGAAGCAGCCCTATCTCTGAATCTGCCTCACTCCATTACTTCACTGTCTCACCTCCTAGACTCAAACCCTCACTCTCAGAACGCCACCTATTGAGCAATGAACTCACTAGGCATTGCACCCCTGTAGCATATTTTGAATATGAGAATATTCATACAGTGGTATTTAATCAGGGAAAAATTAGGGTATTTATTTGGCGTTTCGGTGGGGCTTTGTGGTAATGCACTGATACTAGGTATTGCACAAATTCCATCCCAATAATATCTTCCCATTGGATTACCAGTCCAGTGTCAAGACCACTCCACCACACCCATCTGCTTCCTTCCTTTCATGGTTTATTGATGTCCTGATTGTTATACAGCAGTTAACAGAAGACAACAAACTTGACTGTAACACACACCCTTACTACTAGACCTGAAATATGTAGGTCTGCAGTCTATGGGATCTGAGGTGACCAGGGTGCCTTACAAAGCTCTCGAATTCAAAAGCACTAACACTTACATGGGTACACACACATGCTCATGTGTGCGTGTGTACATATAGGCCTACATAGCCAGAGGGGTCCTGTCTGTGCCCAGTACCACTTCACTCCAAAAATAATCTCTGAGAACACCACAGTTTCTAAATCTCCATAACTCCACAATCTCTAAGTGCATTTAAAATATTATTAATGACACTACTATTACAAAATTTATTCTTTCCTTTCTAATTTACTCTTCCTTCTTTGTTCTTTTATTTGTATCTCTTCTTTGTTCTTCCGTCATCCCTCCCGTTGTTGTAGTGTATCAAATGCTTATATCTGTTTTATTCTGGTACACGAATCTCCCCTCCCCTCCATATAATCCTCCTCCTCCTCTCGCCCTCCTACGTAACTCATCGTCACCCATCCCATAGTCATATTAATATTGTGGGACATGGTTGTTACATAATTACATACCTGTATATCATTAAATACAAAAACCTAAAGATCTGATAGGTGTCGCAATCCTCGCTTCACCAATACTCTGTAACGTGTCAGAGCTAACTGCTACTAGTAGGCATCATCAGGAATTTATATAAAGACACGAAGGAAGATAATGTGTTTTGTCTACTGGAAGGATTGTTGTTAATAAGACGTATAAATTATAGGTTTGACTCCTGTAAGGAGATAAAGAAAACCTAATATTTAGTAGTGGCTCCGAAATCATTGACGAACATGCCTATTACATAAGGCATCCTCTTCAAACACTAATCCGCCGTAGTTTGAATCTACCGCGCAGAGCATTTAAAAACTGAGGAGCCTTCATCATGAGCGCACGCGACCTCACTCATGGCTTGTCATTATGAATTGGGTTTTCACTACGAAAAAACTTCGTAAAAAATAAAAACAAAAAGAAAATAAGAATAACTATCCAATAAGCTTTCCATCATATCGTGGATGTACTTGTGTGGATTTCTGACCAGACGCTGAATCAGGCGTCATTCCTCCTTCACTGACATATCAAGTAAACCAAAATCCTTAATACATCAACGAATGGGAAGGGGACGGTCGGGAGGGCCCCAGTCGTCAATGATTACGGGGCCACTACTAAATATTAGGTTTTCTTTATCTCCTTACAGGAGTCAAACCTATAATTTATTAGTGGCCCCTCCATCATTGACGAACATGCCTGATATCTAAGACTGGAGGGGGACATTCGTAATCATATCATAACTCTAGAAAAGCAGATAATAAAAACAACCACATAGTATTCTTACTTTTGAAAAATGTATTTAATACGGCGTAGGCCGGAAATATACAAGAAAAAGGGGTTCAGGCAGGTGCGTGCTTCAAAGAAGCCTGCCCGACAAAAATAGGTAACCCTGAAGATTCTGAACACAGATCTGTAGTTACAAAAGGCACCCCACTCAACGAGTGGTGACAAAAATAATAAGTTATAAGTTTATATGTGCACATCATAAACCCCAAAATACATGTGGAGATCAATTGCTAATGAACTCCATTGAACTAATGTTACATTGCTTTCGCAGCTAAAACTACTATAACAACACCGTTGTTTTGTACTAAACTTTGTACTAGCACAAATTCTCGCAGAGAAATTTTCATATCACATTTTAACCTTAAATTGTATCACAGCTCTCATACTCCGGCGGGGTCTAGGGTGTCCTATGTCAATTGACTGCACCCCCCCCTTCCGTGAAAATAAACATAAGTGACTGCAGGGCCACCTAGACCCTCTGCCTTAAAGCTATACATGGTAAGGAAGGTTTGTCTAGAGCAACTGACAAGTATCTAGAGAGAAACGTATGATTAGACGCCCACAACTGTGTGGACGCAATATCTTCAACTGAAAAGTTTTTCAGGAAACGTAAAGAGGCCGCCCACTTGCGTAAATCGTGGGCCCTACCCACAACGCCGGGATTACTCTCTTTAATGACTTCTACCAGAAGAGAGGCTAATCGCCGTTTAAGTAAGCGTTTACCCGTACTCGCTACCCATAAAGCACCTTGGGGGTTATGAGGAGCTATTCTCAAATATTTGGTTAGAGCTTGCACTGGACATAAATTATGATGCACCTTTCCCCTTTTTAACGCCGGCACCGTGAACTCAGAAAACACGTGTGCACTATGCTCATTCTTGGCTACAAACGCCGGGGAGGGTGCAATGGAAATTGAATCATTAAGTCTACCAAACCTAAGACAATTAGGTGTGTTGCTCATCGCCGCCAGCTCAGACACTCTGTTTCCGGTGGCCAAAGCCAAAAGGAAAACTGCCTTCTTTAAGATTAAAGCAAAGTCTGCAGTATTTTGATACAGACGAGAATGAAGTAAAGACAAAGCTTTGTCCAGAGACCAAGTAGGCATGAGCTGACGGGGAGGTGGGCGGAGTTTAAAACACGCTCTCATAAATCCTGTTTCCTCCGCCACCGGTATGGATAGACCTGTAAGGTCGAAAAAGGGGCACTCTAATCGCAGTTAAGTGATTCTTCAAAGTAACCACAGATAAACGTTTCTGCTCAAACAGATAGTTCAAGTAATTAAAAACCAATGCCACTGAGGGTACAGTTTGTTCCGTTCTAACAATCCAAGAAGTAAAAGCTTTCCAATGAGATTGATATTGTCGCTTAGTAGACTGAGTATATTGATTGAGCAATTTATTGGTCACATCCCTACCGTATGGTGCTAGCCACTTGGCCTCCTGAATGTCCATAATGCAAAAGTCAGCGAGGTCTCTAGGTTGCCAATCGTGTCTAAGTGGAAGTACCCGACCGGGAGCGATACCGGGTCCGGGCACCACATTATTAATTGCTGGTACCACACCTGCGCCGGCCACAGGGGCGCGATTAGCGAGACTAAGCCTCGATAAACTCGTAGTTTGTTCACTACGTGGCACATTAGTGACGCATCTGGCGGCGGAAACAGATAGATGGAGCTCCATCTGTTCCAGTCTGTCACTAGGGCGTCTGGCCCCCCTGCCGGCGTTATCGCCCGGCGGGTGAGGTATAGAGGGAGCTTGTGAGTCTCCTCGGACGCAAAAAGATCCACTTGTGGATGGGAGAGCTCCGCAATCATTAGGTCGAAAATGGGTTGCTTGAGCTCCCATTCTACTGTCGTGCTCTGTCTCCGGGACAGAGCGTCTGCCCAGACGTTCGCTACGCCTGGGAGATAAGATGCGTGAAGATAAATATCTAGACTGGTGGCTAGAACAAAAATCTCTTCCGACACGAGTAGCAACTTCCTTGACCTCGTTGACCCTTGTTTCTGAATACAGTGAACTGCATTCAGATTGTCCATTCTGAAGGCCACTGACTTGCCCCGTAACGCCGGGCCGTGAGCCTGAAGGAAATACAAGGGGACTAGTAACTCTTTGACATTTATGTGAGAGATTTCTAAGTGGGACCAAAGTCCCTGACCCTGGTGCCCCTGATTTGACTGAAATCCCCACCCTATGGTGCCTGACGCATCCGTGTCTACCCATACCGTTGGAGGAGGAGAGGTCCATGACATGATTGAGTGCAATGTTTCCCTCTTCGCCCAGACCGCTAGTAAGGTGTGGATTAATTTTGGTATGGGCCATAATTTTCCCGCCGGTAAGAGTGGGAAATATTTGTTGCCTTCCAATATTAATCGTTTTACTTTCAACCGGCCCAACTTGACAGTTAGCTGAATCCAGTTGAGAGAGCCGACCAGAGACTCCCAGACTCTTCGTGTCGTAGTCAGACTGTGAAGAAACCTGAACAGTTTCCTGCGAAACCTGTTGCGATTGTCCACACTCTGACTCAGAGTGAGAGCGGCGGTGTCCCAGACCAGCCCTATCCACTGAATTACTCTTGAGGGAACAAGGTTTGACTTTACCAGATTTACCTTGAAGCCTAGAGTTTTGACATGATTTAAAATGATATTGACATGTTTTATGCATAATTGTTGTGTCTCTGCCACCACCAGCCAGTCGTCTAGATACCACAACACTCTGATTCCCTGTTTTAACAACGGCATCAGGGCTTGCCGGACTAGTTTCGTGAATAATCGAGGTGCTAGGTTCAAACCGAACGGCATCCTCTGAAAAACAAAATTTTGGTGCCTGATCCTCAAGGCCAGAAACCTTTGAAATCTTTTGTTGACCGACACGTGCCAATAGGCGTCTGTCAGGTCTAGGGAACACATCCAGCCTCCCGGCGGAAGTGTTAGCCTGATTTGATGAACTGTTAACATTCTGAAAGACTCGTTGTAAATGTGACGATTCAGATAAGACAGGTCTACGACCGGCCTCATCTGAACACTGTCCCGTTTGGGAACCAAAAACAGTTTTGACGTGAATACAGGGTAATCTGGAGGGACCGGGATGATGACATTCTTGGCAATCATCTCCTGGACCAGCAACTCCACCTCTAATGAAACACAATTTGCCGTTGTCGGCTGACGTAAGCGAGGTCGCCGGAGCCACTGCCAAGTGATGCCTTTGCGTGCCACCATCCGTGCCCAGGTTTTTAACGGCCATGCTTGGTGACACGTTCGGAACGACCCAGTTAGCAGACAAGGGTTCGCCGGCTGTACTTCCCTCGGTTCCTCCGGCTCTAAGATAGGCACTGGGAGTGAGAAAGACTTTAGTTTTTTGATGGTGGGTTTGGTGGTGTTGGACGCTTCGCCGGCTGGCTGGTGTGGGCCGAAGACTGGCCCTGCCCCGGCTTATACTGGCCGCGTCCCCTCTGTCCTGAAAACCCTCTCTGTCTATGCCTGAACTGACCCAGGGGGGATTGGGAGGACTTAGGCGGAAGAAACGGCTTAGAACCCCCTGGCTGAGCTTTAGTAGGAGGCTTAGGTTTGGGGAAGTTAAATGCGGGTTTCTTAGCCTGTGCGGGACTGTGCTTCACGGCCTGTGCCATGTTAAACACTGTTCGCCATACATCAGGGGACATTAAAGAAGGTGTAAGTACTGGGGACATTACCACCTGGTTAGCAATGCGATCAGGCAGCTTGCGAACTAATGACATCCTAAGATCCTGTCGTGCTCGCACCGCCTCAAGTAAGGCTGTGCGTATGTCACCTAAGGATTGAATCGACGACTGAAGAATCAGACGCCGGGATAACTCAACTGATCTTCGGGCATCCGCGTCTGCGATTGCCTGAGTAGACCTGAGTAAAGACTTAGCCACCTGTTGAGAAACTATGTACTGTGAAAACAGGCGGAAAGCTTTTCCCCTTAGCCTAAATTCTCTGTCTAGGTGAGAAGGGGTAGGGGTAGTGAATGGTTCCTTTAGTTCACAAAGATTAATCTTAGGGGCAGCTAGAAAAGAAAATAAAGCTGACGGAACTCCGCCGGCAGAACCTACCGGCATGGAGAACCATGAATGTGTATCCTGAGGGATCTGGTGGGAAGATTTAGAAGTGAAAGTGGTTGCAAAGTTTTGAGCCTCTACCTCCCAATCCACCCAAGGTCCTGGTCCCAACTGTCCCACCTTCAACACTGGATTAGCTGTCTCGTCTGTGACGGTCTGTAAATCTAGTTCAGGAGTAAGAGCCGACAGAGCCTTAATATCATTAAACCCATCCAGCTTAGACCAGTCTGAAAAAAGTTTTGAAGCTGAGGCAGGGGGTAAAGCAGGCTTAGATGCATAAACAAAATAATCCTGATGATAATAACTAGGTATAGCCTTGATATTTACGTCCAAAACATTACCCAAGGCATCCAATGCCCTTAATTTCTTAGACTTATTTCCCTGGATAAACCACTCACGTGGTACCGGGAGTTCCCCTGACAAGGTAGGCTGGGCAAGCTCTGGCTTAGAGGGGTTCAAAGGGACCCATGACTCGTCTGGCCCATAAAGCAGGGGCATAGCTACCTTTCTAAGAGGCGCTTTGTCTAGAGGGGGTGGATTAACATCCGTAATGACCCTGACATTTGACGTAGTGAATGCCGCCGTAGCTGGCTTAGAGCTCCCTGCCGGTGACAGAGTAGGAGGGTTAGGAATCTTAGATAAATCGATTGACGTTATCAGAGGCCGTACCGCAGAACTTGTCAAGGGAGCCCCCAAGTCCATTGTGGGGTTTTCTCGTTGTTGATTAAAGAATTTTGATAGAGCATGAGTAAGTAACCCATCAATTTCTTGTGCTGTAACAAACTGGTTAGATGCAGAACTTTCAGGTGAATCAGTATTATCATGGGCGGCGTCCAGGCCTGAGCCTGACCCTTGTCCCTCCCTATCTGAAATTAATGACACTTCATCTTGTTCCTCCCGATCCTCCTGAGAAGACCCCGCCGAGGCAGGGGCACCTTGTTTCCAAGATAAATCAGGGATAGAGGATGGGGTCGCCGCGTCCCTATGGACATCGGCTACTGTGTGACTCGTATGAGTCGGACGTGGATGGTCAGACCCTGGCTGAGCAAACCGCCAAACACCGAGGCTCTGGCCTACGCTCTCTTGAGAGTCTGAAACATTCTCAATTATTGAATTTCCTGAACTTTCCGTTTCTAGGGTTAAAATATCAATAGGTAAATCTTGTTTAGGGACAGGCGCTTCACTATACTCTGAGGCTGTAACAGAAACATTTTCAGGTGTAGAGGTACGATGAGATGCACTAGACTTAGTAGAATGTCGAGAGGACTTCTTATGGGAATCCTTTTTGGAGGATTTGTGGCTACGGTGTGACCGCGAACTAGACCTAGGTTTGGAAGAATCACCACCATGGCCACTGGGGGAAGCTTCAGTCATACACTTCTTACTAGCCGGGGAAGAGGCCCGACTTGAAGACCGCTGTCTGAGGGGTGACCTTGACCTCGATCTCGCCTGCGACGAGGAGGTGGCTGCCGGGGGAGTAGGCTCTCTCGGGCGTTTAAACGTATCCACAGACGATACAGAACCCTGGCTAGTCTCTGTCGGCTTAAAACCCGTTACTCTAGAGGTACGTTTAGGGGGAGGGTGCTCTGACAGCAACTTATCCCAAAGTGGGACGTTGTCACATTGAAGTGACTTATGTGCGACAATGGTAGTGTAGGCCGACATTTGTTGTCTGACCTCTCTCAACGCTACCGCCGCGGTCTTGTCATTGTCACATAGGACTTTATTGGCTAATTGGGAGCAAAAGGAACAATTAAGTGTAACCCAGAGACCCCTTGAACGGTCTAGACATCTAACACACCTTATGCAAAGGGTATGCGCAAAAATTGGGATACCCGCGCAAGTAGGGGTAATGCACAGGGCAAAAACTGGGGCCACATTAGCCATGACAGAGACTGGTGTGAGGAAACTACCGCCGGGTCTGTATTGGTCCGCCGGAGCTCAGCTCTGGAAAAATAAAGAAAAATTTCCAGGAATTAATGCTCATAAGGTTAACCCACGTGTTCGCATACAAGTGTTAATAACCCGCCGGGTAACGGGATGCAAAGACACAGCTAACACATCTCGCTACGCGGCTGGGTGTAAAGAGGCTAAACAAATCTTCTTAGCTAAAGAACATGAAGAATACCCTCTGATATAATGGTCCAGTATGGCACTATAGTCTGTAGGAGGTGGTGACTGTCTCAAGATTCAATTTTGTAACAAAGCCCCCCCTCATAAAGACGCCGGCCCTTGAAATATTTTAGTAGAATAGCCCAGGGCAGGAATATACGAGATCTGATTTTTTAACGAATTGTCCCAAACGATCGTCGTAAAAATAGAAGGCGGCGATACTGAAAGTATCACCCAATTAAGGTTAATCGAAATTGAATTTGTTTATAAATTCCTTAGTTCCTCCACTTAGGGGCACCCGCCGGGTGTGGGAATCGATTTGGTTAAACCTCACTGATCCTTCAATTGCCGTAAGAGTAAAGGCAGCGATACACAGAGTATCACTCAAATGGATTGGTTAACTATATGAGACCTAAGTCGTTTTATCCCACCCTGCTCAGGTGCACCCGCCGGGTGAGAAGTCTAAAAGTTAACCCCACAAGTTCCTGACCCCACTTCTTTGTAAAAGATCGCCGGGGAGGAACGCCTAAACAACAGCTAGGTTTTCCATGTGGTTGTCGTAAACCAGGTAGAAAAACCTATAAAAAAACGAGTGTTCTCAAGAACGTCGTTTCTTTATATATATCTATATATATATGTAAGGATGGGTACAGCCATCCCGCCGGGAATTTAAAGGAGGCCTGAAACCAGGCACCCACAGAGACGCAGTCCTGGAGAGCCACAGACACCTCCCCACGCCGGGGAACCAGCCAGAGTTAAAAACCACGTGTGGCCCAACACTGCTCATCGGTCAGGATTTTTCATGGTGAAACCGAGAAAAAACCCGCCGGAAGGCAAACCCCACCCTGAACAGACACCATCTGAACAATACGACACGAGGAGAGACACGCACGACTAACCAAGGTCACAACATAATCCGTGGAATTAGCCAATACACAACTAAACCAGGAAACAAATATAGTCCGAGGAATTAGCCAATACACAACTAAAACCCGGATACACATGACACAGTAGGGCATATTTATAAAATAAATAATAACACTAGACATGTGGCAAAGCTACGAGCGGCTGGCTAGGCCTAGGTAGACGGCATGAAAATAGTTGAAATATAAACACACACTGGAATATCACAACAGGAACCACCGCCAACACACCACCGAAGCGATAACTTCCCACCCCGGGAAGCCTGACACGGACCCAGAAAAAACTTCACTAAGTGAAGAAAAATACGCTGGGAACGTCAGCAAACACACAGCTTACCTCATCAGAAGGATAAAAGGCAGCAATAATTAACGCGTAATGAAAGCCGCCTGCATCACCAACTAACAACTGTGAAAAGTTCACGTGTCCACAACAGGACCACGAGGGTACATCCGAAATAGATGCCCCATACATACGACCCAAAATACACTGCACTGCGGGCAACCAGCCCAGGACACTCCTGCTACGCCTATCCTAACCTTACTCGATACATCCTAGAGTAAACAAATGAGAAAAAACTCACTAGGGACGCAACGAATGCGGAACCAGCGGAGCCTGAAAGGTACGTCCGGGCAGGCTGAGCGCAGAGCAAAAAAGGAGGAATGACGCCTGATTCAGCGTCTGGTCAGAAATCCACACAAGTACATCCACGATATGATGGAAAGCTTATTGGATAGTTATTCTTATTTTCTTTTTGTTTTTATTTTTTACGAAGTTTTTTCGTAGTGAGAACCCAATTCATAATGACTGAAGCCATGAGTGAGGTCGCGTGCGCTCATGATGAAGGCTCCTCAGTTTTTAAATGCTCTGCGCGGTAGATTCAAACTACGGCGGATTAGTGTTTGAAGAGGATGCCTTATGTAATAGGCATGTTTGTCAATGATGGAGGGGCCACTAATAAATATGTGTGTTGAAGGAAAAATGAATAAAAGAGTAAATCTGTGGATAAAGATATCTAAATTCCCCTGCTGATCAGACAACGTACTTGCCGTTTCGATATGATCCAGTTTCTCCCATCTCGGGCACTCTTCCCGTTCCTGGGGATCTCGTTGGGGATGAAGATTTCGTTCCCGGGAATTTCGTTCCTGGTGTATTATAGATCCATTCTTGCCTTATCTCTTGAGGTGAAAAGGTGGTCTCTCATGTCATTTTGGTCACATTGCTTGGGACTACTGAGGACTTTTATTACTGTATCCTACGGTACAGTACGGGTTAAACAACTAAACAAACTTATCCAAGTCCCGAGCCCCGTACCGACTGCTAAAAAGACAATAATATTTTTCCCTATACCATTTATAGGACCATCTAGTTACTCGATAAAATACCCCAAAAAGGGAATTCCCCCACCAACCTCCCGACCAACAACCCAGTGGTAATTCCGCAAGAACCAGAGCGAAAACCAAC
Source organism: Paralithodes platypus (assembly GCA_032716605.1). NCBI lineage: Eukaryota > Metazoa > Arthropoda > Malacostraca > Decapoda > Lithodidae > Paralithodes > Paralithodes platypus. Next base: position 27,892,032 of record CM064489.1, on the reverse strand, counting down.
CGGGACGAAAGGACCCAACAGCAAGAAGGGAAAGTGGGACACTCCCGCAAGATCAAAGGAAGCCGCCAACCCTGTCAGTCAACAGAGGAGCGCACGACTGGACCAGGGGACCGACCCCAACACGGCCGGAAAGAAAAAGGCCCCAAAGGCACGTCGGCCAAAAATGGTGGATCCCCAACCTTTTTAACATTCACAACACTCACATACCAACCCCATACTCAGCTGTCCTTTTTCTGTTGTAGTAACTAAGTATATAGATAAGTGCCCCCGTGCTCAGTTGCCCCCTTGCCTTGTTCTTCTAGTAACTAAGTGTATATCAAATATTAACCGGAGTATGCCACCTGTATTGATGCGACAGCAGCACTGTCCTTGTGTCGTATTGTGCCACGTGCATACCAACCCGGTTTCATCATCTTATTAGGACGACGTCTATAATGCCGTCATTTATGCATGTATGCACTCCTTAGGGTAACTATCTGTTATCCACGATGTTTTCTCTTTTCCACTTAACTCCGCATGTTACACGCCTCTTAAAAACCCAGTCTTCTAAAATACAAACCACATGACTTTCCTCCTAGACATTCTTGATGTACCAACTAAGTATGTATTTCATTTGATAACCACCATGTGGGATATAGTATTTTCATTTGTATAGGTGCGAAAGCGAGCTCAAAACACCTTCGATTTCCAGTCCACAATGAGCCCGATCATGATTATGTCACCCCTATAATTAATTATGTAACCCACATACCCCCCCTTGCTCAGCTGTTCCTTTCTTCTGTAGTAACTAGATATATATAGATATGTGCCCCCGTGCTCAGCTGCCCTTGTCTTGTTCTTCTAGTAACCACGTGTAGGCCTATATATAATATTAACCGGAATTTGCCCGATCAATATTGCTACGACACAGAGGCAGTCCCCATGTCGAATCGTATTCCGTGCATTCCAACCAAGTCCTATTCACCTTAAGTTGACAACAACTAATACCGTCCTTCATGCACGTATTTCAGTCCTTAGGGTAATTATCTTCTATCCGCCATGTTATTCCTCTCTTCCATTTACTTTTCCACAATTGTTACACATCTCCCAATCACCACCTCCTAACCCACAATCCACATTACTCTGTTTTGCTTCGTGACCCCCATGCTCAGTAGTAACCTGTTTTGTGGGTCATCCTGTCTTTTGCTCCTTCACGCCCCGCTGCACACCACCCTACCTGTTCGATCGTAGGGAAATGCCACCCCTATGTCCAGCGCATTAAGGGTCACTACCCTAGGTCACGAGCGGCGCGGCGCCTAGCCTCAAACCACCCCCTTTCCAAAATCCAACCCCCACCTGTAAATATGCCCAGACGAACGTTCTAACATGCCGATCCCGTTCATTTCCTCACCACAATAAATAGCAGATAAAGACTCATTCTTGTAACCCCATTTACTACCCTTTAACTTACTAGCCAACTCACAACCTGAACCAGGAGGGCAGACGGCGCGAGGCTACAACAGCCAACCTCTCACCCCTAAGAAGTCGACGGTTCCGCCTGACTTGCATTTTCACGAAAACCACTATTTATGAGCCCCATGAGTAATCCTAGTAAGTAAAAAACTAGAGCCCATGATCAACCCTCCCTAGGAGTATCACTCTTGACACCACCACATCATAAGAAAACCCCATTAGCATAGAGAATCCCATATATACATATTTAGGGAGTGGCATGCCCCCCCCACCCCAAAGGGACCCCCCCAACCCCCACGGACGTTCACCATGACCCACACGTAGCCAACAAATTCTTGCCAGACACCAGGTGAATTTCCAACAGGTGATGAACTAACCCTCTAAATACCTATCCAAATACCATCCTATCCCATCCTTAACCAAAACCAAAATCTTCCTTATCCCATCCTAGATTACGAATAGCATGTCAGCTAGACCAGAGAAGGATATTTAGGTGAATTGATGAATAATACCTCCCAGCCTATTCACGTAGGGCACCAGCAAAGTAGTCCCTAAAAACCATCACCAAATCCGCCTAAATAACTCTACTAGTACCTCATACAAGAGTTAAGATATCCACGATAATAAATCAGATAACAAGTTACTTACCGCCACATTAAAGACCCCCTCCCTAACCCCCTAAGTTCACCAGAATAAATTAACTACTTCATAGCATTGAGATCCAATACTTCTAGAACATTCCTGAAGCTTCCTTGACCTGCCTATAAATAAGACACAGAGACCCCAGTCGGGCAGTTGAATATTAGAGCTCAAAGCAACGGTTGACCGTATTGTGTTGTCATCTAGTGTCCCCCCCCCCCCTCAAGATTCTCGATAACTTCGGCGTTCCGTGATCTGTGCAACTCTGTGAGGAAGTGAATTTAAACTCTTTATTGAATATATTATTGTGTTCGGGACTGCCGGCAGTAATATTATATTGGTAAACAACCAATTCACCCATTTTTTATTGTTTCCTGAACACCTGGTAGTGCCTCCTCTACTACTTAAGTTCATAAATAATCATAACTCATAACTGATCTAAGGCAGAAAGATCTTGTTATGTTAGAAGGGATTATGTGAGCAACCTAATAGAGGATTCTGCAAGCATAACTCCTTGGCAACAATTGACTGTAGGCCTCATCAGCATTGTTGACAAAAAGGAGAAAAGCCGCCCGCGTTCCTGGAATCTCTTCTACATATTGGGACGTCATCACCGGCTACGCAAAAAGCCCATCTGTAAACCTTCTCTACATTCCCGGACAACTTGGACGGCCCCGGAGCTGCTGTTAACCCCCGACACCACCGAGACAAGATAACCAGGAAAACTCGATCACAGTGTTAACTCGCAAAGTACCAAATTACGGTACCATTAACTCAACCATCCAGTGTATGCGTTTATGTATCAATCTTCTCTGATGTTAGGAAGCAAGTGATTTATTATGCTAGTATGTATTAACATATATCAGTGAAATTTAGTTTAGGCGAACTGACTCCCGTAATTATTCTTGCCATCAGGTTTTACCTCGCCAAAGAAATAAGTCCAAATTATTAGGACTACGGCTCGAGCAAAAGCAATTTTGAAAGAAGTGATTGTGACTCCACCAGAAACCTGATTCGCCCCTCACTGATATTTTTCAGTCTAAAGTGTTACCTAAACAGCCGAATATACTAGACCAGTGCAACTAGCAACAGTTATCCCTTTACGTTAATTCTTGGGCTATAACCATATTACCTATACCTTCATCCTAGATTGAGAGTCATATTGCCAGAGAGTTAATACAGCGAGATACTTAACCAGCGTGATTCGTGTACCCTAATATCTTACAAATAAGGTGATCAGAAGCATAATACCTGAACGTTGGAAGTGGGAAGTGAACCTCCATCCAAATCCGCGAGAAGTGGTGCTAGAGATTGTAAAAAGTCCAAAACTACGTATCTGACTTATTCAATTTACCATTGTTTCAAGTGCACATATAACCATTATTCTACCTAGTGTTTTTGGACAATAAAGCTGCATTATAAACCATTACTGTGATGTTATTTATACCCTCGGTTGATTCCATTGTGTACTGTGCGTGAAGTCCTATATACCCAATCTTGCAGAACTCACCTATAGGCCTACCAAGTTAATCCTGTATAAAATCAGGGCATAACACTCTATACGCCATAAAATCACAAAATTTATGTGTTGCCTCTATCCTCAAGTTTCCCCCAGAATAATATTCAAACCTTCCAATACTTTGTCATATCACTTCATATATACAGTATATATATATATATATATATATATATACAGTATATATATATACCCGGTATATATATCTGTATATTTTTATTTAATGGTTATTTTCGTTGAAAAGGTTTCAATTAAAAATACGAGTGGATGATTTTTCCGGATAGTTTTGGTTGAAATAATTATATATACAGTATGCCCAAGTGAGATATATTTCTTTGACAATTATGTTTACGCCCGACATGACATAATGTGCGGGATTTGAAAATAGTTGCGAAATAGTTACATATCAATGACATGTAATTTACGGCGATAAATATGAGAACAATTAATTTGATAAACCACGAGATAGTGGCCCGCAGTACCAAACGTTCCCTTCCCTCGAAGGTATCCTTCCTTTCAAAATTCGTAGTATAGAAACATTCTTTGGGATTTGTTTGGCTGAGCGAATGCTTTCGTAAACGGTCGCCGCGACCGTTTACGTCCAATATTATTGGAATCTGAAGAGGACCTTCGACCCTTCTCTTCGATGGTCGTCGGATCCCTTCGTTTGCTAATTGAATTTTATTATGTGTATTATTGTTTCAATTCGTAAATTAAAGGTTACAGAAGACATTCTTTAATGCAAATCAATTGCATAATGTACGAAACTATTAATATATATTAATATGAGTTACAATTAGCACATTTCCAAAGACTTTCGATATATCTTCAATGACGATGTTGAACTTGACAGGAGCCGTTGTACAGGCACCTTCACCTGAGGCCTATGTCGGCCAGCCTTGACAAATTGTAGATCACTTCATCAGATTTTATTCGCCCAATTACTACCCAGGTAAGGAAATTCACGACATTCCATTATACTTGCTTGTATTTTTGGCTTGGAATCCTCATTTGGTGACTATTATTATCTATCTATTTGAGGCATATTTCCTGAAATAAGTCTTGCAATTGACGAGGATGGGTGTGAATGGGATCTGCCGTGTGTGGGCGTGTCAGCTCTGCAGACTAGTTATATATGTTCATTTATGGAAGTATTTAAAGTAGGCCTAGGCCAATCAAGGAGAACATGTTAGTCCCTATTTATAGCCTACTTTAGTAGGGTAGGCTAGGCCTATATTTTTTAATCCAATAGGCCTAGCCTATGTTAAAATAGCCAACAATAGGGTACCTAGGTTAACAAGTCCCAGATATTGAAAGAAAAAGTGGTAAAAATTGAAGAGACCTTGGACAGCCTTTTTAACTAGGCCTATAATTATGTTTTGTTAGGTTAGGTAAAAAGGCCATCGTTGACTATTTTAACATAGGCTAGGCCTATTGGATTAAAAAATATAGGCCTAACCAGCCTACCCTACTAAAGTAGGCAATAAATAGGGACTAACATGTTCTCCCTGATTGGGCTAGGCCTACTTGAAATACTTCCATAAATGAACATAAGATAACGAGTCTGCAGAGCTGACTGGCCCACACACGGCATATCCCATTCACACCCATCCTCGTCAATTGCAAGACTTATTTCAGGAAATAGGCCTATGCCTCAAATAGATAATGGTCACCAAATGAAGATTCCAAGCCAAAAATACAAGCAAGTATAATGTAATGTCGTGAATTTTCTTACCTGGGTAGTAGGCTAATTGGGCGAATAAAATCCGATGAAGCGGTCTTAAGGACCTATCCATATGGAAGCATACAACAGAAGTTGTGATTAGACGATACAATATTATATAACGGGTACCTATGTATGTAAGAATTGCAATAAATTATATGAAATATATTGTTCATTCTTTATGCGGTACCTATAATTGTCCAAGCATCATATATTTAGTAATTTTAAAAGTAAACCTGCCTACTAGACTTTCTGTTTTTGGTACCGTATAGTACTGTAGACAGGGCAGGTGTCAATTTGATGCAGAATAAGTATTGAAAATAAATGGTTTTCTATATTAGCCTAGTCAAAGGGGGTGATCACATTACTATTAACTTGAAACCCAAAACTTTATGATATTGCTGCACTGCCACTGAATGGTACTAGATTAAAACCTGGCACTTTTCATGTAGCAGAACTGTACAGTATAAAACTTGGGGCAAATTGGTGCAGCTGTGGTAAAATGTGGTAAGCAGTATCGTTAGGCTACACTACTTCAAGAAACCTATCATAGCCTAGGCCTATTCCAAATTTGTAGGTTAGGTTAACTCAGAAATCGCTTTCCCCATTAGCTAACCTAACCTTGGCTATATTAATTTGCCAACAATTTTGCATTGTTTAAAGAGTAGGCTACATGTTGATTAAATATGCAAGTCCCATGGAGATTAAAAAATACTATTTAGCCATGAAATCTTTTTCTATAATTAGGCTAGGATAGGTGACTATCCCTAGATGTCTAAAGCCGATGAGAACAATTGTGTGATCCAAACACTCCCTGCTAAATTTTTGGAAAAACTCGGAGAGTCGGAGGTTACCTCGCTTGGATAGCTAAAATAGATTAGTTTTATTAGGTTACCATGGTTATTATAAACTAAATAATCCACTAGCATCTCATGCCTAACCCATCATCCAAAATCCAACCCTGGTAACCTCTTAAGGTTAGGCTAGGCCTACCCTGTTTTCAGTAGTTTTAATATATCAAGATAATTACTGTAACAATATAGGCTAGGCCTAGGCTAAATTCTCATCAAAATTGCTCATAGCCTATGTCCAATTTAAGCATTTCTTACTATGAAATGGAGGACTCGAAGCTTTACCTTTCCCATTTGGGAAGGGTCAGCCAGGGGATAGATAGCCTATGGCAATTTACAGCCCACTATCCTAGCTCTGGCCCTTTTTGAGTTAGAGATAGGCTAGGTTAGATTTCACAATTTATGGCCATAGGCCTAGATCTACTTGGAACAGGTGAACAGGGCTAGGCTTGAATATAACAGAAAAGCTTGCTTGATATTATAACCAAGCCACTTTTCCAGAGAGCCAAGCACAACCCAATTATTCAGCGAAAATCCATACCACAACCCCATGGCTATTCCTAAACTCAAAAATTGATTGGTGGTTGAAGGGAAATTAGGCTAAGAGAAATTCAATGGTCCTCTGGGGAATCACTAGGGCCTAGGCTACCTTATTTTCGTCAATTGAGAATGTCCTAAATACAAAATAATAAGATTAATGCAATAAACTGGGTAAATAATACACCAGGGACCATCACTTTATTACGATTCGATTCCGTCTGTACTCCCGTGAGGCTGCCCGAGGCAGTAATTTGTAAACAAAACGTTCCTCAGGTATACCAACCGTAAGAAATGCACCGCGGCGAGTTTGACAGGCTTACCAACCATACGTCCGCGGCATCGCACGAGAGATTCTCACAAGGAAGCAACTGGTGGTATCACCTTCACGTGCGAATCCGACGTGCGAATCCTTCGTCGAAGGGATCGCACGATTATCTGGTACTGCGGGCCAGTATATTTTACGTAATAAATGGCAATAGGGAAATAAAGATGAAATATTTATGAAAGTTTACGAAAACTGTACCGGTACCTACATACCTCAAGTAATATAAATGGTGTATATATACACAATGATTTTGATAATGGTAGTCCTACACGACAGAAGAAAAAGGTATTTAACACACAACGAATATAGATAGGCCCGCAGTACCAAATGTTCCCTTCCCTCGAAGGTATCCTTCCTTTCAAAATTCGTAGTATAGAAACATTCTTTGGGATTTGTTTGGCTGAGCGAATGCTTTCGTAAACGGTCGCCGCGACCGTTTACGTCCTTCTTCTTCTTTAGATCCCCCCCGCAGACCGTGCAGATCCACAGGGCTGACCTTTGTATCGGTACTGGCTCAGAAACGTTAGTAGGAGGGAAAGTTTAGAGTAGAAGGATAGTTTAAGAGACAGTTTTTGTTTTGTTTGTATAAACCCCCCCCTCACTTCCTCCCCCCCCCCCCCCTCACCCATTTCTCTTCCTCCACATTTTCTCCAATATCCTCTTCATCATCTCCATGTCTTGTGTTTCCATCTCCTGTGTTAACCCCAATAGCGCCCCCACCCCTCTATCTTCCCTCTGCTTAATCTCCTCCCACCCCCTCTCCCCAACTCTATTCCTCATGTACCTCTCCAACTCCTCTCTCTCCTCATTATATCTTGTACATTCGGTTACTATGTGTTCTACATCCTCCACTATTGGGTCCCCTCCCATTTCACATTGACTGCAGTGCGGTCCCACTCCATTCCATCTCCTTGTTCTCTCATTCGTTTCTAGCGATCCTGTTCTTGCTTTAAATAGGAGTTTCGATCCCCATCCCCCATCATAGTACAGTTCTCTAGCTGGTTTTTCCTTCTCTCTATAATATGCCAGCGTGGCTTTATTTTCTACCCCCTCCCTCCATCTTCTTCTCCCCTCCTCCTTTATCCCCTTCTCTATCTCTCTGACACATCCCCTCCCATTCTCTAGTATGACCCACTCCCCTCTCTCATTTCTTTTTCTAAATTCCCCCCCCACCCGGTCCTGTTTTATATTTATCCTCCCCAATCTTTTTTTGCACTCTCTGTTCCATTTACTTTGCTCGCTCGCCCATCTGTATACCTTCCCCGGCCACCTATCTTCCTCCATCCCCTCTAGTCTCACTTTGTACTTCCCTTTCGCTTTCCCAATCCTTTCCTCAAACGTACTCCACCCCATCTCCCCTCGGATTGCTTCTTGAGCTACGTATTTATTTGCCCCCAATCCTGTCCTCCCGATTTTATTCTGTATCGTTTCTAATTTCTTCGTTTCCGCCTCTGTTGTTTCTACCGCCTCTAAGCCGTACATTATTGCAGGTACTCCCAATCCTTTCCACAGCCCTCGCACTATTTCATAGCTATTCGCTCTTAGCCTTGTCGCGCTCCATAGTCTTCCATTCCATTGTTGCATTTGTCCCACCTTTTCACTTTTCGCCTTCTCAAACCCTTTCTCCGTGATCGTTACCCCCAGATATTTATACTCCCTTGTCTTCTTCATTCTGTTTCCTTCCAGTGTCCATTCCTCTTCTTCTTGAAGCTCTCCATTCATTTTCATCACCTGGCTCTTTTCTTTACTAAATCTTACTTCAAGTTCCTCCCCGAATCTCGTTGCTTCCTCTAGTAGTCTCTGCAACCCTCCTCCCGTTTCTGCCATCAGAACTACGTCGTCGGCAAACAGCAGTACCCCAGTCTTTCTTTGTTTATCTGAATCCCCTCCCCAACTCTTTTCATCCTCTGTGTCATTTCTTCCATATATAACGCAAATAATAACGGCGATAATACGCACCCCTGCCTTACCCCCCTCTTGCTTTCTACCCATCCCGTTTCTATATTTCCTAGCGCGTACTTCGCTTTTGTTCCTTGGTACATCGATGTTATGATGTTTATATACTTTTCTGGTATTCCACTCCTTGCCATTATTTTCCATAGCAGTTCCCTGTTTACTCTATCATAGGCTTTTTCTATATCCAGGAATGCACAGTAACCCATTTTTTTTTTCTCTCTTTTCATTTTCCCCATCACTTCGCTCAGTATATAGATATTATCTGTCCCCCTCCTATCTCTTCTGAACCCATTCTGCTCATCACTTATTAGCCCGTTTCCCTCTCTGGCTCTATTCATCCTTTCCTTCAATATCCCGCAGAAGAGTTTCCCTATTGTGTTTGTCACTGTCACTGGCCTGTAGCTTTTCATTTCCTTCTTACTCTTGTACCCTCCCTTGTGCAATAGTGTTACTCTCGCTTCATTCCATCTTTCTGGTACTCTCTCATTTCCCATTACCTCATTAAACATTTTCTTCAGTCTTCTTGCCATTTCTTCCCCCCCCCTCTATGTACATTTCATTAGGTATCCCATCCGGGCCGGTCGCCTTTCCCTTTTTTAGTGCTTTGATCCCTCTCCTTACTTCTTCTATTGTGAGCTCCCTTTCCATTTCCATCTTATCCTGTTCTGGTAGCCTTCTCTCTCTCATTTCCAAGTTCCATTCCCTCTCCTCCCCTTGTTCATTTCCTCCCAGTATCGCTTTATTTCAATCTTTATTTCTTCTTCTGTCTTTATTATTCTATCTCCCACTATTAGTTCCACGCTTTCTTCCTCTCTACCGGTCTCACCTCTTAACATCCTATACCACTCCTTTTGGCCCTCTTTCCCCTTGCTTCTGATCTTTTCTACTTCTTCTTTCTCGTGTTTTATCATTGCCTCTTGTATTAGTATTTTTACCTTCTTCCTTTTCTCCTCGTATACCTGTACCGCTTGTCTTTCTTCTCGTTCCCTCTCTCCGCCTTCCCTCCTATTTCTCTCTATCATCCTTCTCCTTTCTCTGTTCGCATCCCTTCTTTCACTTCTTGCTTGTTTTATTTCCCCATTCCACCATGGTTTTTATTTTCTTTTTCCTGTCCATCTTCTTATTCTTCCTATACTCCTTTCTGCCGCTCTATTTATGTCCATCATCAACTCTCCATCCATTTCCTCTACGCTCCCCTCTCTTCTTTCCCCTATTTCTTCCAGGTAACCTCTGTACTCTACCCATCTTTCACTTTTTAGATTCCATCTATTAATCCTCCATCTCGTGTTTCCTTTGCTTTTCCATTCCTTTGTGTAGTTTATCACCATGAGTCTGTGGTCGCTTTGTATCCCTACTTCATTTTCTTCATCTATCCACATGTTTTGGATCTCTTCCCTTGCTCTTCCATTCGCTAGTATGAAGTCTATCGCCGATCTTTGTCCTTCTCCGTGTCTTATCCATGTCGCCTTCCCCTCTCCCATTGTTTGGTTCAGTATTTCCATGTCATTTTCTTCCGCAAATTGGATCAAGGCTTCTCCATTTCCATTTATCCTCTCCCCTAGTATCCCTATATGTGCATTCATGTCTCCCATTATAATTATCTCCTCTTCCTCCCTACCCCTTATCATTTCCTGTATTCCTTGGTACTTGATTCTGTTTTCTTCCCGTTCCCTTCTCCCCCCTTCCACCGTGAAGTACCCTATTATTGCTGTTATTTTTTCTTCCCTTCCATTATTCATCCTCGCTAGTGTCACTCCCATTATATCCTCCATTTCCTTTGATTCTCCACCCTTTAGTTTCTCTATTTTCCATTTTGAGTTGTTCCTAATCATTAACCCTACCCCTCCCCCTTTCTTTTCTGATTTCTCCCTCCCTCTCCCAATGAGCGTATATTTATCCCCTTCCCATTTTGTCTCTCCCCTAAGGTGTGTTTCTGTTATTCCTATCATTTCCATTTCCCACTCACTCCATACCTCTTCAATGTCTTGTATTTTCCCTCTATTTATCCCATTTATGTTTACACATCCTATTTTTATTCCTCGGTATACGTTATCCCCCTCCCCCCGCTCTTTCCCTTTGTTCTTCTTCCCTTTTTTTCCCTTGTTCTTCTGCTTTCTCTTCCTTTCTCTTATTTCTCTTTCTTCCCCTCCTCCTCCTTCTTTCTCTCCCACCGTTCTTTCTCCCATGTCTAAGTTTCCCTCTACTTCCTTTTCAATCTTCTTCTCATTTCCCTCTCGCTTTTCTTTCTTTCTCTTTTCTTTTATCTCATCCTCCCTTTCTCCTCCCGCTTCCTCTCTTCTCCCCTTCCTTCACCTTTCTGTGTTCTTTAGCCACTCTTTCCTCTGTTCCTCACTTTCTTCTATTGCTCTCCTAATCTTTCCCCCTACAGTCCATTTCCCCTTTTCAGACAGGTGTATTCCATCCCTCGCAAAATCTCCTGGGCTCAGCTTGTAGTCTGGGTCGATGTATCCTACTCCTGCTTCATCCCTTACCCATAGCCTTTTGTTCATTTCTCCGATATCCCTCTGTATTCTCTCATTTGACATCTTTCTCTCTTTCTCGTATTGCCCCGTTTTCCCTTCCCTTGGCCTTTCTATAATTCGCACCACCCATACCATTACCATTGGGTTGGTTTCTTTGAAGTTTTTTATTCCTTCCATTACTGCTCCTACCGTTCGCTCCTTTCCCCTCTAGCCCATTTCCTCCCCCCTGTATCACTATAGTTCCACCTTCCCTCTTGTCCATTTCTGTATTCCTCAAACCTCGCATTATTCTTTCTATATCCGCCCCTGGGAGGCTTATCACACTTCTCCCTCTCTTTTCCTTGCCCATCAGTTCCTCCTCCATCCATCTTATCGTGCTGTCCCCTATCAGTAGTACCCGGTCCTCTCTATCATCCCTTCTCCATCCCCTTTGTTCCACCCTTCTGTCTGTTCCCCTTTCTCCTTTGTTCCTATCGTCCTGGTACTGGTTATGCATTCTCCCCTCCTTATCCCATCTTTCTCTCCCTTCACTCTGCCTCCTCCTCCTCTGTCCACCCCATTCTTCCCTTTCCTCTTTTTCTCCCCTGTAACTCTCTGCCCTTCCCTCATTTCTTTCGCTTCCCCTCTGTTTCTTCTCATCCCTTTCACACCCATATCCCTTCTCCACTTGTCTGCCTCCTTCATCCCCTCCACCCTTATATGCCTTCCCTTCCCTTCTATTCTCCTCTCCACCCCCTTGAGCTTCCCCTGGTCGGGTCTTCTCTGCCCTTGCACTCCCCCGTTCAATCCTTTTTCCCACTTGGTCATTTAGTTCTTTGACTTGATCCCTTAACTCTTTCCTCTCCGCCATCATGCTAACTCTCTCAGTTTCCCATTCCTTTTCCATCTCCCTATGGCCATCTCTCTCCATTTTCCATGCCTTCTCCATTTCCTCTACCCTTTTCCTCCATCTCTTTTCCTCATTTGCCGCTGCGATTTCCCCTTGTCCTATGCCCTGTTTTAGGCCCCATACCCTCTCTTCATTTTCCTTTCTCTGCATGTTTAGTTTCTCCTTCATTTTCTCCATTTCCTCGCTTATTCTTTCTCTGTCTTCTTTCCACCTCTTTTCTATTTCCTCCCTCCCATTTCGTTCCCTTTCCAGGTTTTCCTCCCCTATTTCCTTTATTTCCTTCATACATTTCAAACATATTAACGTGCACTTCTTTGCTTGCGCTTCCGTTAGGTTTTCCGCTTCCAGCTTTTCCTGCGGCAGCCATCTGTTACAGCTGCCTCCACATAACGCCATGAACCTCCCCCTTTTCCCCTCCTTTTTTTCCTTCTCTTCTTCCTCCTCTATCTCCCCCCTATCTACCCTCTCTCCCTTGCCCCCCTTTCCATCTCTCTTCTTTCCTATTTCCCTTTCTTTCCATTTTTCATCCTCTTCATCCGCGAATGTTATTTTCTTTACCGTTCTTCCACTTCTCCTGACCTGTTTACTTTTCTCATTGTTCATCCCTTCTTCATTTCCTGCCGCCCCACATTCCATTACTGCTCCCTCCTCGCTCCTTCCTCTCTTTTTCTGTTTATTGTCTTTATCCCCCTCTGTTCTTTCCGCCTCCCTTTCGTCCCCTTCCCCCTCCCCCTTCTCCTTTATTTTCTCTCCTCCTGTTCCTCCTTGCTTCTCCCCCCCCTCTTCGTTGTTCTGTCCACCCCCCGCCCCATCCCCTTCCTTTGTTTCCCCTCCTCTCTCTATTCTTTCCTCTTCCCTTTCCATCTCCTGCCGTTCCTTCTCAATCTCTGAATCTATCACCCCTTCCTCCATTTTTTTCTCTTTGCTCTTTCTATTCATATCTCTTCCACCCTGTTCATCCTGTTTTCCTCCCTCCCCCATTCCCTCACCCCCACCATCCCCATTTCCTATTTCCATCTCCCCCGCTATATAATAATAATTCCAATATTATTGGAATCTGAAGAGGACCTTCGACCCTTCTCTTCGATGGTCGTCGGATCCCTTCGTTTGCTAATTGAATTTTATTATTTGTATTATTGTTTCAATTCGTAAATTAAAGGTTACAGAAGACATTCTTTAATGCAAATCAATTGCATAATGTACGAAACTATTAATATATATTAATATGGGTTACAATTAGCACATTTCCAAAGACTCGATATATCTTCAATGACGATGTTGAACTTGACAGGAGCCTTTGTACAGGCACCTTCACCTGAGGCCTATGTCGGCCAGCCTTGACAACTTGTAGATCGCTTCATCAGATTTTATTCGCCCAATTACTACCCAGGTAAGGATATTCACGACATTCCAATTATACTTGCTTGTATTTTTGGCTTGGAATCCTCATTTGGTGACTATTATTATCTATCTATTTGAGGCATATTTCCTGAAATAAGTCTTGCAATTGACGAGGATGGGTGTGAATGGGATCTGCCGTGTGTGGGCCTGTCAGCTCTGCAGACTAGTTATATATGTTCATTTATGGAAGTATTTAAAGTAGGCCTAGCCCAATCAGGGAGAACATGTTAGTCCCTATGTATAGCCTACTTTAGTAGGGTAGGCTGGTTAGGCCTATATTTTTTAATCCAATAGGCCTAGCCTATGTTAAAATAGCCAACAATAGGGTACCTAGGTTAACAAGTCCCAGATATTGAAAGAAAAAGTGGTAAAAATTGAAGAGACCTCTGACAACCTTTTTACCTAACCTAACAAAACATAATTATAGGCCTAGCCTAGGCCTAGTTAAAAGGTTGTCCGAGGTCTCTTCAATTTTTACCACTTTTTCTTTCAATATCTGGGACTTGTTAACCTAGGTACCCTATTGTTTGCTATTTTAACATAGGCTAGGCCTATTGAATTGAAAAATATAGGCCTAACCAGCCTACCCTACTAAAGTAGGCTATAAATAGGGACTAACATGTTCTCCCTGATTGGGCTAGGCCTAGGCCAACTTGAAATACTTCCATAAATGAACATAAGATAACGAGTCTGCAGAGCTGACTGGCCCACACACGGCATATCCCATTCACACCCATCCTCGTCAATTGCAAGACTTATTTCAGGAAATAGGCCTATGCCTCAAATAGATAGATAATAATGGTCACCAAATGAGGATTCCAAGCCAAAAATACAAGCAAGTATAATGTAATGTCGTGAATTTTCTTACCTGGGTAGTAGGCTAATTGGGCGAATAAAATCTGATGGAGCGGTCTTAAGGACCTATCCATATGGAAGCATACAACAGGAGTTGTGATTAGATGATACAATATTATATAATGGGTACCTATGTACCGGGTATGTAAGAATTGCAATAAATCATGTGAAATATATTGTTCATTCTTTATGCGGTACCTATAATTGTCCAAGCATCATATATTTAGTCATTTATAAAAGTAAACCTGCCTACTAGACTTTCTGTTTTTGGTACCGTATAGTACTGTAGACAGGGCAGGTGTCAATTTGATGCAGAATAAGTATTGAAAATAAATGGTTTTCTATATTAGCCTAGTCAAAGGGGGTGATCACATTACTATTAACTTGAAACCCGAAACTTTATGATATTGCTGCACTGCCACTGAATGGTACTGGATTAAAACTTGGCACTTTTCATGTAGCAGAACTGTACAGTATAAAACTTGGGGCAAATTGGTGCAGCTGTGGTAAATAACCCCATAAAGTATACAGTACCGGTACCTACTAAGTGATCTGTATAGGATTCACTATTCTGAACTTATACATACAGGTATTTGTTTTTGAGGGAATACATAAGAGTTGAGACAGGCGAAGCCAGGGTAAAATTTGTGACCAGGCTACGGTAAGATTAGGAGTAGTGGGCGTACCACTACCGACATACAGCATAAATCATCTATAAAACATTAACCTAACCTAACCTAGTACTACATGAATACTAGGTTAGGTTAGGTTAGGTTGTTTGGTTAGGTTAATGCTTTATAGAGGAGTTATGCTGTATGTTGGTAGTGGTACGCCCACTACTCCTAATCTTACCCAGGCTACTGAACTGGAGCCACAGGCCTAGGCCTCTTCCAGAAAAAACATCTGTGAGTATTAGGCTATGGTAATATTCAGTTGAGAAACTCTGCCTCATAAAGCTAAACTAACTTAACCCAATCCCACAATTGGATTGCTACAATACTATACTGTGCCTAACTTACCTAATGTAACTAACCTTACAGACCCCATGCTGGCAATAAATAAGATGACAATTAATTCATGGGGTGGCTTATGGGGGAAAAGCCCCCCTTCAACCTATTATTGTATCCCACGGCAGTCAAAATATAAAGGAGCGTGCGAGTAGTGTAAACAAGGAAGGCGATACGTTTGAATACTACCGTACATCCTTCCCCCAACTTTTAGAAGCAGATTTGCTTCGGCTGGCTTCTGAAATTTACGGGATAGTCCTATACTCAAAAGTAAGGAGTATCGTTAGGCTACACTACTTCAAGAAACCTATCATAGCCTAGGCCTATTCCAAATTTGTAGGTTAGGTTAACTCAGAAATCGCTTTCCCCATTAGCTAACCTAACCTTGACTATATTAATTTGCCAACAATTTTGCATTGTTTAAAGAGTAGGCTACATGTTGATTAAATATGCAAGTCCCATGGAGATTAAAAAATACTATTTAGCCATGAAATCTTTTTCTATAATTAGGCTAGGATAGGTGACTATCCCTAGATGGCTAAAGCCAATGAGAACAATTGTGTGATCCAAACACTTTCCCTTCTAAATTTTTGGAAAAACTCGGAGAGTCGGACTGTCGGAGGTTACCTCGCTTGGATAGCTAGAATAGATTAGTTTTATTAGGCCTAGGTTACCATGGTTATTATAAACTAAATAATCCACTAGCCTCTCATGCCTAACACATCGTCCAAAATCCAACCCTGGTAACCTCTTAAGGTTAGGCTAGGCCTACCCTGTTTTCAGTAGTTTTAATATATCAAGATAATTACTTAACAATATAGCCTAGGCCTAGGCTAAATTCTCATCAAAATTGCTCATAGCATATGTCCAATTTAAGCATTTCTTACTATGAAATGGAGGATTTACCTTTCCCATTTGGGAAGGGTCAGCCAGGGGATAGATAGCCTATGGCAATTTACAGCCCACTATCCTAGCTCTGGCCCTTTTTGAGTTAGAGATAGGCTAGGTTAGGTTAGATTTCACGATTTATGGCCATAGGCCTAGATCTACTTGGAACAGGTGAACAGGGAGGGGTAGGCTTGAATATAACAGAAAAGCTTGCTTGATATTATAACCAAGCCACTTTTCCAGAGAGCCAAGCACAACCCAATTATTCAGCGAAAATCCATACCACAACCCCATGGCTATTCCTAAACTCAAAAATGTATTGGTGGTTGAAGGGAAATTAGGCTAGAGAAATTCAATGGTCCTCTGGGGAATCACTAGGGCCTAGGCTACCTTATTTTCGTCAATTGAGAATGTCCTAAATACAGAATAATAAGATTAATGCAATAAACTGGGTAAATAATACACCAGGGACCATCACTTTATTACGATTCGATTCCGTCTGTACTCCCGTGAGGCTGCCCGAGGCAGTAATTTGTAAACAAAACGTTCTTCAGGTATACCAACCGTAAGAAATGCACCGCGGCGAGTTTGACAGGCTTACCAACCCTAGGTCCGACGGCATCGCACGAGAGATTCGCACAAGGAAGCAACTGGTGGTACCACCTTCACGTGCGAATCCGACGTGCGAGTCCTTCGTCGAAGGGATCGCACGATTATCTGGTACTGCGGGCCATAGAATTATACAAGTCATAGGAATTGGTGTATGGTATTTCATTTAGGGAAGAATATATGTTGTACAGCAACTGACAATTGTGTGTGAGCTCTTGCGATTTTCCTTATACGAATATATCCATTTAGATAAATATTCAGATCAAATCAGCTATCTGATAATAAATATATATTTTATATTTATTAATATATAGCCGATTATATCTGAACATAAACAAAGTGGATATAATTACATAAAGAACATTGCAAGATCTTACAAACATTTGTCAGTTGCTGTTACAGGTAATGCGTCAGATGAAAATATTATATAATTTTACCAAGGAAACTGATGAAGTTTGAGAATTAAATGCTTTAGATTTGAGTAATACTATATATATATTTATATATTTATCTAGGGGAGGTGTGGTGGAGTGGTCTTACCACTTGACTGGTAATCCAATGGACCCGGGTTCAAATACTGATATGTCAATGGGAAGATATTATTGGGATGGAATTAGTGCTGTACGCTACCTAGTATCAGTGCATTACCACAAAGCCCACCGAAACGCCAAATAAATACCCTCATTGTTTCCTGATTAAATAGCACTGTATGAATATTCTCATATTCAAAATATGCTACAGGGGGACAATGCCTAGTAAGTTTAAAATGCCCCAGAACAAGAAGCCCGAAGGACCAGGTGACCAAGCCAACCATTTCAGACAGGCCGAAGCCCGCAGGGCTAAGCAGCTCCAAACCACACCTGCCTATCACTTTTAACCGCTGACCCTTCCCCAACCTCGCGTATCCACTACCCCTCGTGTCCTACACCTCTTACCTGCCGGACTCTACCTACATGATGAGGAACATGAATACACCTTAATTTAATACACCCATGCCCTGTCCCTAAGTTAGGATATCAATATCAACATACCCTAAAATACCTTGTCTTGCCAGACTAAGTTTCTGAAGACCAACCGCCCCCATAAATCTATGTATGTTCTTCCATCCGAGAAGTAATATGTTAACCCCTGTCTTGCCAGACTAAGTTTCTGAAGACCAACCGCCCCCATAATAATAATAATAATAATAATAATAAGAATAATTCTTTATTCCAGACACATAAGATAGATACAGTATAAATACAGTACGACCTAATGGTCCATATCACATACACTTCTCGTCAGAGCACAGATAATAATTATACACAAAGATATATTAATAAAGACACAATAAAATAAAAAATACAGTAGGCCTATTTACAGAATAGAGCACATATCACATTTTGTCACAATATAACACAGATAGGCTAACTAAGGCTATTGCTCAATGTTGGTTAACACCTATTGCACAGATCATTGCTCATAGTTCAATTAGACCTATATATTACATTACAGTACATACTATGTGTGCAGCAGCTTCTGCCAGTGAGATATAATACGGGATTCATAGATATGATCACTAGACCAAAGAGCTACAATCAGCGTGTTACTGGAGGATTGCAGTCGCTGCGAAAAGCTGTACACCAGTCTCCTGATGACAGCCCGACAGCACTGCACATCCAACAGTGTGCACACCATACTAGTGCTTTCATATTTAGAGAGACCAATGAACATCTTGAGTATATTATGATAGGATGTACACAGACCATTTATGGTGGCTCTCTTATACTTCCACCACAAATGGGCCGTGTACATAGAGGAACAATATGTCCGGAACAAAGTGACTTTAGTTTCCCAATTACACATGTGGAATTTTCTCAAGATGGTGTTACCACGTAAATATAGCTGTCTGCGCTGACGGCCGATATCTGCATCATCTGAGCAATCGTTTGAGATAATGTGTCCCAGGTATTTTATTTTGTTTACTTCTTGAATAATTTGATTATTGAGTGAGAAATTTGGCAGTTTACTTTTATACAGTAATTTTGATCTAAATATAAGAACAGCACTTTTCAGTGGGTTGAATTTAACACAATGTTTACTACCAAAAGATTCACATATATCAAGAAGTTTGCTCAGACCCGCAGAAGACGGTGCAATAATGACCAGATCATCAGCATACATGAGATGGTTGATGATTTTATTCCCACCATAACATCCAATCTGCTCTTTATTCAATTTATCACTTAATTCATCCATATATACATTGAATAAGTAAGGTGAGAGAATACTACCCTGTCTCACTCCATTGGTTACTGTAAAGGAATCCGAAATAATGTTACCCCATCTTACATTAAATGTTTGATTGGCGTACCAGTACTTCAAGATTCTCAGTATATAGGATGGCACTCCCCTTGTTGCTAATTTATCAAACAGGATATTGTGGCAGACTCTGTCAAATGCCTTACTAGCATCAAGAAAGCATGCAAAAATAGAGCTGTTCATTTTGATGTACCCATCCACTAGCTCCTTCAGAGTGTAGATGCACTGGTCCGTACCATGATTCTTTTTAAAACCAAATTGATTACTATTAGTTGAGATATACACTGAGATTCTGTCTAAAATGATTAACTCTAGTATCTTACTTACAATACTGGCAAGGGCAATAGGTCTATAGTTGTCTTTTGATGTAATTTTGCCAGCCTTGTCTTTAATTACTGGTATCAAGGTAACGGACATCATAGATTCTGGTAGGAAACCATGGATTAGAAAGCTGGTAAAGCAACTGCTGAGTTTCTCCAAGAGGAGAGTGGAGGAGTACTTCAAATGTTCAGCATATATACCATCAAAACCACAGGATTTGTTAGCATCTAGCCTACTTATTGCAGCCTTGATTTTTTCACTTGTAACTTTAATTGTGTCATATTTTTCTTCTTTGTTACACTCTGTTGTAGCAGCAATGGTATTTCCTTGGTGCCCAACAGAGTTAAACAAAGTTTGGTAATGTGTTTTCCAAAGATTGGCTATGTTATTAGTACCAGAGATCCCATCTACACTAACGGGTAGAGGTGTGCAGCTATTATGCATTTTTTTAATATCCTTCCAGAAGGCCAATGTGTCTTTGCTAGCAAAGTTTTTGGCCAATGCTTCTCTTCTTAATACATTTTCATTGTTTTTTATATATCTGATTGCATACTTGCATCTAGCCTTTAGTCTGGTGAACATGTCAAAAATGGGTCCCTGTCTCGGTTTGTTATGATCCAGCCATACACTACGAGCATCTCGGGATGCCTGGTATAGTTCTGAAACATGGTCATTCCACCCAGGTTTGTTAAAAGAGTAATTTTTGTTATGCTTGTGAAATACTATGTCACTAGCCTTAGTAAGACAAGATATAATATTATTGTACAGCTTGCTGACTTCTTCTCGATGACTAGCATTAACACAATTGGGGTCTTCACAGGTAATGGCATCCTCACTGCCAGGATCAAGCTCAGAAAGGAGAGTGTGTGTTAAAGTGCAAAATTGCTCACACTCCTCCTCGTCAAGCCCGCCCCATGGCAGTTTTGGATTTACACTATTGTTTGACTGGGTTAATTCTGGCGCTCTTTCCAAACTAGCTGTTAAGGTCAATGGGATATGATCTTCATCTGTATATGTATACTGAATTTCCATATTTGTTATCATATCATGGAAATCAGCACTAGCTACGGTATGATCTAGCCAAGACGTTGAGCCCCATGCTGCACTGACACATGTGTAACTACTATGAGGGAGCATGAGCTGAGAAGAGATAATTAGATCATGCTCACCACAGAAGTTAGTCATATGACTAGCAAACAGAGAGTTACTCATGTCCTTCAGATTAGCATTCCAGTCCCCTATTACAGAGTAGCAGGTGGTATTTAGTTCTTGTAAAAGAGCACTTAGCTCTCCAAGGCATTCCAGGTATTGTTCTTCATTTTCATTACATTGGTAGGGCAAGTACACACTAAGAATAACTACTTTCCGTTGGATATCTTCTATTTCTATACCTGTACACCATGGTAAATTTGTTACAAGTGGTTTAACCCGGCTGTCTAAAGAGTCCCTCCACAAAATAGCTACTCCTCCCGGTGGGTGACCTGCTACTAGACCATCCATAGCATCGGTTGTCGAGACCCCAAACCCATGAAAATTATCACAGATAGTACTGAGGTTACCCAAATCCTGTTTAAAATACCAAGTCTCCTGCAGGCACACAATATCACTGGTATTAAATACGTCTACTACATCAGGGCGTAGGAGAAGCCCTCTGTTGGTTTTAGGGAGCCCCCTACAGTTATAAGTAGCAATACGCAAATTGTTGGGAGATGAAGTAGACTTTATATCCATGATTAAGAGTTGTTGGGAGGGTGGGTTACCGTAGTTATAGAGTCCTCATTTGTTGATACCGGTACCTGTGCCCTACGTTCTCTCCACCAGTACACCGATGCTTCCTCTGGCCAAAGTTCTTCATCCATAAACACCTCGGGATTTGGACACTCGCAGTTTATTCTGAATGAAATATATGTGTGCCTATCAGACCAGGGAATAATTGGTTCAACATCCATACTAAGACTGAGTTTATTGGAGAGATATTCTTTCAAGTCGGATGCCGTCACTCCTGGCTTAAAACCTGTCGCGAATACTTTGGCTATGCGTGATCTTTTCACTTTTTTAACTGTACTTATCCCCGTACTTTTATTTTTACCCTTAATCCCCTGATGCATAAAGTTCCTAGGTTGAATTTGCACAGCCATAGAATTCCTAACATTGTTTGTGGTACCAGTACCGGTACCTCCATTCAGCCTCTGTTCCCCCTCAGGTATGTGATGAGTTTTACCTTTGGTGGAATGTACCCTAAACCATAAATCTATGTATGTTCTTCCATCCGAGAAGTAATATGTTAACCCCCTAAAATACCTTGTCTTGCCAGACTAAGTTTCTGAAGACCAACCGCCCCCATAAATCTATGTATGTTCTTCCATCCGAGAAGTAATATGTTAACCCCCATGTCATAATTGATAAGAAACTATGATACCCACGGGTACACCATTGTATATATAACCATTATTCCTGTAAGACCTAGACAGAGATAATGACTGAAGATGTTAGCCACCATGCAGTAACTCTAATTCTTACCTCAACCAGAGATTGTATAATAACCCTCTTTTACCATTGTCTCGACGCATATCTACCACGAAACAATAACGAAGCTACCCCTACGAACTGCCGCTTTCTTTGGTATATATTTCATAGAAAACGCAGTTCCTAGGGACAACTAGATCAGCAAGAAATCGTGTCAAATAATAGTGTCCATAACCCCTCGTATTGACGAGTAATAGTACACTATGTTTTTCTCTACTTTTATCCACAGTCAAGCACACACCTACAGCTAACCTCATCTTCCCCACAGTCCACATGATTCTATAATTTCCAGACTCATATACCACCACCTATTGCTCATCTCCCCCGGTAGCGTTTGATTACCCTAACTTCCCTGTCGGTAACCCCCAGTCTAAGATACCAACTGTAGCCTAATGCCACCCCTACGCCCAGAGATCGTAGGGTCAAACTTCCACGTAGCCCCCCTTAACCCTCTCCCTCTCATTAACCCCCACGCTCCTCCACTCCCTCCTAACCTAGCCTCTCCAACATACCCCCTGAATATCCTTAACTTTTCCGTTACTAACATTCTCAAACCTTTTGTATATATACTCCTATCCAGCCTACCTTCCCCCAGTAAGAAGAAACACCATTAGAACTTTACTAACCCTTTGCATGCCATCTATTCCCTCACAACCCATTCACAACCCTGTACCAAATGATCGTCAGTGCGAGGCTAGCCGCCTCGCCAGTGACTAACTTCTATTGCCATACTTCCAGATAAATATGGCAGAGTTAGCAA
Organism: Paralithodes platypus; assembly: GCA_032716605.1. NCBI lineage: Eukaryota > Metazoa > Arthropoda > Malacostraca > Decapoda > Lithodidae > Paralithodes > Paralithodes platypus. The sequence goes on along the minus strand of CM064489.1, from coordinate 27,868,990 downwards.
CCCAGTCTCCACCACATCCAACAAGCCATGCAATTAACAACCCATCCAATTAAACCAGCTGGTCAAGGCACCTTCGGTTTTGGTATTACGAACACCCACATCTGTCTCAAAAACAGAAGGTTATTACAAACACTTGTAATATGGCAAGCCCCCAGCGACAGCCGCCGGACGACCATCACAGAGAGAGGGCGCGCACCTACCCCTTTTCACCCACCCGAGGAGGGAGACCCCCACCCCTGCGGAGGTATACCTGACCCCTGTTTTGACTTCCGGGTCATTGCCAGGTAGCACAGGAATTCTTCCTATCAATGAACTAACCATGTATGACTAACACCTTTAATAACCTCTATTAACCCACAATAACCCATTAACCTTTCTTGCATACTCCGATAACCAAATTAGCACCTCAGCTATACCATAGACTGAAGACTGAACAATCTAAGAGAGACGCTCCTATCACAGCTGTCCCAATCCTCCTCGCAAAGTAGATCCAGTCTCTCTCCCCTAAATACTTCCAGTATAGCCAAAATAGTACCTCTTACTAAGGCTCAGTTATATCACATTATGAAGGCTCCATATAGCCATGTGCCACAACAGTAATCACCACCTTACCTAGTTCCCGTATCAATTGAGAGCTCAAATAAGTCCATCAAAACTCGAGATCCCTATGGCCTACAGGGTCCAAAACTGAACCTATAAACCAAGCTCCACCCCCCAGTAAAATGAGTTGAAAGATAGACACCAACCAGTGGTTGGTCACCAGAGTTGACCTCGAGCTCTATCATTGTTTGTTGCTGAGAATTGAGTTCCAGAGCCAGCAGACTCCGTGGCAGATTTAGATAGAAGGATCTGTCCACGTACAAGAAATCTATGTGCACCTTATAACCTTCATAAACCAGTGGGTATATAAGAGTGTAGCCAGCAACGATCGCCAAGAGATCCGTCTTGAGAACTTCCTACATATGGACCACCTGGACGGCCGCGGAACCAGTCGTTAGCCCCCAACATCACGGACGCAAGATAACCAGGACCAGACCAATCAAATACTACCCAAGATTCACTCTATTAGTGCTACAGTGTTACAGTACTATTTAGAGACTCACTTATTAATATTTCTACGAAGTGGCTATATCTTTGCCCCAGTATAATTCATATATAACCATTCAATTAGGAAGTGCTAAGTGCATCAGTGTTTATTAATTAACAGGCGATATTAACTCTCGTAATTACCCATATATCCAGATATTATTAAATAGAAGTGAAACCCTAGTGATATCTGATATTCGCCCACTGATTTGCGTTCTATGTGTTTCTGATATCAGAATATAAAACTTAGATCAGTACCCCCTGAGGTTACTAGAATTCCCGTGCTCTAAAATACGCGTGTCTAATCTAGTCTGTGAACTACTACTTGTGCACCAGAACTACCAGTAATAAATCTAACAGTGAATATGAATCTATAAGTAACATTGATGGTCTCCAGTATATAAACTTGTGAATAAAGCCAGTGATCAGAAGATTAATACCTGAATGTTGGAAGTGGGAGACTAGGCTCCATCCAGATCCACTTATGCTAGTGTTGTTCAATTCTATCATTTGTCTTGTAAGAGTATTCATACCTTCTTATGCTTCACATTAATCATCATCAAGGAAACTATAGAAGTGTGTACATTAATAAACGTGATCGTGTGTCTTGTTACGGTGTGTTTATTTTGTGTTCTCTATTCCTCATACCTTGTTTTGTGCATGCAGCCTTCTATACCCAGTCAGTTAGAACTCACATTACCCAAGTTAATCCTGTAGAAAAACAGGGCATAACATTGGCGGCAGCGGTGGTTCTTGATTCGGATAAAAGGTTGCATTACATTGCAAGTTTGGAACAGCCAGAACACGATAACATCATGGCGCACCGTTCTCACGTCCCTATCCCACATTATGATGATGGGGAGACTTACGAGATCGAAATGTACATGACTATAGTGAAACCCGTACTTGACCTAGCTTATACCACGGACGGACGCAGAAAAGATAGCCGTGACATTAACGCACCTGGGAAAAGCCGTTTCCCTGGTTGCCTACCAAGTGCACCCTGCTTTCACATGGGACGAATTTCGCACAATAGTGATAGAGGCCATTAAGCCTTCGTTGGGCGTTTTCGTGGCCCACACCCGTCTCCAAGACACTAAATTCGAAGGCGATCTAGATGCCACAGTGAATATGATCGCCCAACATATCAAAGTGTCTTTCCCCACATTGACCAGAATCCAGCAAGAACAGCAGATTCTGGTCAACCTTGTATCAATATTGCCCTCAGCAGTAAAGAATCATTTCCGTGTGCACGATTTCGTCGGATATAAAAAAGATCTCATCACGATCCGACGTATTTTGGCCGTGCACACGGAAACACCCACCCAAATCGCTGTAATCAAGAGGTTCCCCACACCCGCAGCACCTCGACAACCAAAACCCCAAGGCTCAAACCTTCAACTCCAAGAATGCCTACCCATCCTCATCCTTCCACAACAAACCTACCTACCCTTCCGGCAAGCCCCAACCCAGTAGGCCCCGGTTCCAACCTACCCAGCCACGCAGAATCTTCAACCGGAACAAAACCTACAACCCCTACCAAAGTAAGAACCCTACATTAGTGATTATCAACCCCTATGATTTCCCTGCCTGTAGTGCTAAGTGTGCCCTCCATCAAATTCGTGACTCTGCCAAACCTTGCCCCTGTACTCCTCGCATTTCTGTAAATGAAGAGGAGTGGGGACAAGAGGAAGAAATGGAGGCAATGCACACCGAAGACATAGCCCCCCATATCATGACCTCAGACGATACCGAGGAAACCCTGGAGGAGGTAGATACCGACCCCCAGGATTTTTAAAGTATCCCCCGCACACGATGGCCTCGGCGGGGGACGCCATAACTGATCGCACTGCCCCCATTTACTACGCGGCCAAAATCAAGGACATTCCTGTCTGCTTGTTAATCGACATGGGAGCTGCTAAGTCATGTTTGTTCAAGTCTTATTATGATCAACACCACCGACTATTTGGCCCCTTGTTACCTACCAAAGCAGAACTTATCTCAGCTGCTGATACCTACTTAAATCTCCTAGGAGACACTTTGCCCCTGTCAGTAACTACTCCTGCCCCCCATAACCGTTGTTATCACCCGTTCACAGTATTTTCCTCCCACTGTAAACATTACGATGGTTTCCTTTTTTTTTTTTTTTTTTTTTTTTTTTTTTTTTTTTTTTTTTCTATATTCCAACTTACTTCCTCTCGGGCATAGGCTGAGAGCCTTAACATTCACCGCTTTACAATGAACAGTGAAGCCCGTGAGGTCTTGTTCCAGTCTAGGGAGTGAGACATGTGAAGCACGTAGAGTACAACGAGCACCTGCCATCTTGCCTTCACATGAGGCACGGTGCTCACTCATGGCTCGAAACGACCCCATCTCTGAAGCCATCTCGTTCCCGTGCTTCACTGTCTCACTACCTACACTCGGACTCTCACACTTACACACACACAACGCCACCTGTTGAGCAGATAACTCACCAGGCATTGCACCCCTATAGCATATTTTGAATATGGGAATATTCATACAGTGCTATTTAATCAGGGAACTTGACCTCCTTCAAAAAACTCCAGGCCCAGGTTTACTGCGGCCAGAGGCTGATCTCATTAAAAAAAAAATCCAACCCAAAGCCTCTGACAAACCCATCACGCAGAAACCAGTTCACAAAAAGAAAAAACACCTCCACCCTCAACAAACTCTGAGTCAAGATTACCAAGTTGCAGCTAGCACTAAGTTAACTCCTAAAACCCCCCCTTGCCCCGAGTTCTCTCAGAATATCACTCATTCCGTTAGAAAAATGCCTCAGCAAACGAAAGAAGACAAGTCCAAGCAACTCAATGATGTAAATCCCCCCATTTTTCCTAACTCTGTCCAGGATCAATCCTCCCATGTTTCCAGGACAGACTCTTATGTATGTAAAAACCATTCTACCAAATATTTATGTACACATGTTTCCAGGGAAAATGCCGACCTATGTACCCAACAATGTTTTCCCCATGCCCCAAAATGCTATTCCCCCACCAACAAATCTCCCTTGTGACAGTTTTCCGTCAGTAGCTCCCTTCCACCCCCACAATTCACACCCCTAAAAAACTTCAAAACCCCACACTTGACTCACCCCCTCATGACAGACAAACCCACCAATCCCATATAACCTCTAAACAAACCGTCACTGCCACCGACAAAACTCCCCAAATTCGTCCTTTTAACAACCACAAATCAGTACATCAGTCCTCCACCAATAACCCATGTTCTATGCCTAACTCTTCCCCCACCAATCCTCCACAGTCCCACCAACAAATTCCGTTTTCTAAATCACTCACACCTAACCACTCTGATCCTCCCACACGCGCCGTTAATCCCCCCCTCACGCGTGACCCCCACCAAAGTGATTCCCCCCCCCCCCCCTCATGCGTACCGAGCACCTGCTCACCAGTCGGTCCCCCACCATCATTAGCCCAGCTGTAGTTCAAGATAAATGTCAAATTCCCCCCCGCCATCAAAAATGGGTTAACCTTCGACCCATACCCCAAACTCACATGATATTTTCCCCCACTACCACGTCCACCGACCCCAATCGTTGCCTCCTACAACCCGCCATCATTTCCGCTCGCATAAACCACATTCTAGTGGCCAATATCTCTGAAGAATCCCTGACATTACCAAAAGGCCTCATCATAGGAGACCTCGAAACATTTGATGACCTCCCCATAGATTCCAATGAAACCCCTACCAGTCTCAAATTACCCCCTCTCCCTGACACATTATCCGACCACCAAAAACACAGCATGTACGAACTATTGCTAGAGTTCAGTGACGTATTTGCCCAACAACCCACTGAAATAGGACAGACCAATGTTGAACAACACATCATTAACACCACAGGCCTCCCCATAAGACAACCATCCCGTAGAAAAAAATCCCATACAACGCCAGGAAGAGGAACGCCAAGTCCAAGAGATGTTAGAGGCCGGAATTGCTACCCCGTCCATCAGCCCCTGGTCTTCCCCTGTTGTCCTAGTAAAAAAGAAAGATGGGTCAACCCGTTTTTGCGTAGATTACAGGAGATTGAATGACGTAACCATTAAGGACGCTACGCCATTACCCAGGATAGACGATTCCCTTGACTCCCTATACGGATCCAGATGGTTCAATACCCTCGACTTGCAAGCAGGGTATTGGCAAGTGCCCATCAAGGCAGAGGACCAAGAAAAAACAGCATTCTCCACTAGTGGTGGCCACCACTACGAATTTAACGTCCTACCTTTTGGCCTCTGTAACGGACCCGCCACTTTCTCCCGTTTGATGGAAGCGGTATTACATGGCCTTACCTGGGAAACCTGCCTAGCGTATCTAGACGATATTATTGTATACTCACAAACCTGGGAAGAACACCTCCTCAGGTTGAAACAAGTTCTTCAAAGAATCCGAGCCGCCGGGCTGAAATTGAAACCCTCAAAATGTGAGATTGCACGAAATAAGGTAGATTTCCTCGGCCACGTAATATCTGAACATGGCATTGCACCAGACCCCAAGAAACTTCAAGCCATACAAAACCAACCCCCACCCACCACCGTTAAAGGAGTACGTTCTTTTCTAGGTTGTTGTTGTTGTTGTTGTTCCCCAAGCTGCCTGGCCGAACAGCCCCAAGGCCCCGAGTAAGGCCAAGGCCATAAACGAGCGACCCCACAGAACCCTCCCTGCCGACCATAATAAAGCCTGGGTGACCGAAGCCACTCCAAGGCGGGGAGCTGAGAGGGTGCGTAAACGCCCGGGAAACCAAAGCCCCACCCAGGGCCCTGTGCCCCTCAGCAATTATGAAGAGAAAGTTGAGGGGCAAAGGAATAATGTGACGCTTTAGCTTCCAATCTTTTCTAGGTTTAGCCACATACTACAGACGTTTCGTCCCCCACTATGCCGCAATAGCCAGACCCCTCCACCAACTCACCCACAAGGACACCACATTCACCTGGACACCTGAAAGAGACCTCGCTTTTAACACTTTGAAACAAAAGCTGATCCAATCCCCTATTGTCGCTTTCCCTGATTACCATAAACCTTTCCGTCTTTATACCGACGTATCTCTGTACGCCATTGGTGCAGTTTTAGCTCAAGTAAGAGACGGAGAGGAACATGTGCTAGCGTATGCCAGCTCCACACTCAACCAAGCCCAACAGAATTATGCAGCCACCAAGAGAGAGTGCCTAGGGATCATTTGGGCACTCAACCACTTCAGGTCATTTGTGTTGGGCGCGAAACTAGATATAATAACCGACCATCAATCTTGCAATGGTTGCGTAGGTGCGAAACCAACTCAGCCATCTTGGTACGCTGGAGAGAGACACTAGAGGACTACGATTTTACAATACAGTATCGTCCAGGTAAACTTCACACCAATGCAGACGCCCTGTCACGTTTGCCAGTACCGAAAGACCCCCCCCCACCAACCTAGCCGCCTTACAAAACACTGAGCTCTTACATACCCCCATCAACCAACATAATTCCCCCCCCCCCAGCCCCCTCACTAATTCAATCTTGGGAAACAAGGATCAGACCACCCTGGATACCGTTAAATATCTTCAAGAAACTGACTCGCTGGGGAGATCAACTTGCCACAGACTCCGGTCACATAATAATAATAATAATAATAATAATACTTTATTTCAGACTCACACAGTACAGAGGGGACCATACTGGGGTCCATATATACCTTACAGTAACATAAATATATATAAATATATATAAGCTACTGTACATAGGCTACATAAAATAAAAAGAAATTAAATAATACCCAGCTTGCTATCATGTAGTTCACAGCACTGCCTCAACCAAAAACAGTGGTCATCAAACTACTGTGTTACCAAAACCACTGTCCTAATTGTGTACAGTACCATGCCTCACATCATTTAGCTTCCGGTACAGTATGTTGCTACAGTACAGTATAGGAATATCGGTACTGTACTGCACTATGAGGATCAGTACCGGTATGCTAATTCTGTAGAGTAGCAGACCTGAAATCATTACTTAAGGTTAATATAGAGCAACTTCCTCCAGTGTGCCTGGATCCTGGAGGTGTACACTATGCTTGGAGTTTGTAGCATTTTAATGATCCTGTTCTCAGAAGTGTTAAGGCGCTGAATGAATTTATATGTTAGCTTTCTAATGAGTGATTTGTAACAGTGTAAGTTCATATAGGCACATAGCGTACTTGTACTCTCATATTTTGAGAGCCCAGAAACATTTTCATGATATTGTGATATGAGATACTTAGTCTATTCACTGTAATTTTCTTATAGTTCCACCATAGTTGTGCTGTATACATTGGTGAGCAGTAGGAGTTGAACAATGTTATTTTTTGTATCCCATGTGCACATATGAAATTTTCTTAATATTGAATTTCCCTGCATGTAAAGTTGCCTTCGCTGACGACCCATATCCTCATCATCTGAGCGATCACATGAAATATAGTGTCCTAGATACTTTACTTACTTACTTCTATAATTTCTTCATACAAATGGAATTTAGGTAGCTTTGATTTCAATAGAAGGTTAGATTTAAATATTATGATATTGCTCTTTATAGGATTAAATTTGACTGAATGTTCGATTCCAAATGTTTCACATACTCTTAATAATTTATCCAGTCCTGCTCCAGAGGGCGCGATTAAGGCTAGGTCATCAGCATACATGAGATGATTTACAATGGTGCTGCCAATACAGCACCCAGTGCGAGTCTTGTTCAGCTCCAGACTAAGATCATCCATGTAGACGTTGAAAAGATACGGAGACAATATCCCCCCCTGCCTAACACCATTGGTTACGGCGAAAGAGCCTGACAGCCCATCTTACACACATTTTTTGATTAGCATACCAGAAAATAAGTATCCTAACAATATAGCTAGGCACTCCCCTGTTAACTAATTTTTTCAAATAAGGTTTTGTGACACACCCTATCAAAAGCCTTACTTGCATCAAGAAAACAAGAGAAAATTGAGCTATTTAGTTTGTTGTATGTATCAATCACTTCTTTCAGCACATATATGCATTGGTCTGTGCCGTGATTTTTCTTAAAGCCAAACTGATTGCTGCTGGTGACAATATATGCAGACATTCTTTCTAGCATTATCATTTCAACTACCTTACTCACCACACTAGCAAGTGCTACTGGGCGGTAGTTGTCTTTTGCTGTAATTTTACCTGATTTATCTTTAATGACAGGAACAAGTATTACGGATATCATAGACTCCGGCAGGACACCATGCGTAAATAGACTGGTGATGCAAGAACTAAGTTTATCTATTAACAACTTATCTGCATATTTAAGATGTTCTGCATATATACCATCCAGACCACAAGCTTTATTTAGGTTAAGTTTTCTTATGGCATTCTCAAGATCACTTTCAGTCACTTTAATGTCTTCATAATTACTATCTTTCACATATTGAATTGCACCATTAGTAGACCTTTGGTTTACACTGTTAAGTAGTTCCTTAACACCTTAAGAGCGGCCTATGCGGTTTATTTATATGTACCGCCCAGCGGGGTGTTTTTAGCCAAAATAGGGCTGTTTACGTGATCATTTTCATGCCTAAATAAGACCCAGAACGTAAAACAAGTATCTATCCCTGAAAGGGCATAAACAGAGCTTTCGAATGACACCATAACGATCCTTTTATGATGGCTAGTTTTCTTGCAATAACCGTGCAACGCGAGTGCAAAAAGCATGTAATTAGCCACTTTCCCGATACAATTCCTTATATAGCGAGTGAGAGAGGGAGGAGGGAGCTGGGATTCGTGTCAGTATGTTCGCCGCGGTGGTCTGGAGCAGTCATACGCTCGCTACTCTCCTGCCACCACTTGTCTCTCTCTCTCAGCAACATTACGTGCTGAAATTGCCACTCGACCTATGTCGAGCGCCGCCACATAGTCCAGCTTTATTTAACTCGACTTATGTTGCTCGCCGCTAATTAAGGGTTAAAATGAGTTTTCCATAAGTCAGCAATGTTCTCTTCACCCGTAACCCCCTCAACACTGACAGGTAATGGTGTGTTACAATTTTGCATGGATCTGATGTCCTTCCAAAAACAGTTAGTATCCTTTTCTGCCAGACTCTTTGCAAGGGCTTCCTTCCTTAATTGGTTTTCATTTTGCTTAATAAATCTAATGGCATATTTGGTCCTAGCCTTTGCTCTTTTGTGAAGTTCAAATATAGGCCCCTGTCTAGGCTGACCTACTTCAAGCCAATGAGACCTAGCATCTCTGGAGGCCTGATACAGGTCAGCCACATAGTCTTGCCAACCTGGCTTATTGAATGAGGACTTATATTTACGGCTATTAAAAATACTTTCCCCCGCTTTTGATAAAGAATCTATTATACTATTGAAAAATTTAATAATGTCCTTTCTGTGTTGTGCATCACTACATTTTGGATCCCTGCATTGTGCTACACCATTACCATCATATTGCACCCTATTTAATAAGTCCTTGGTTTTATCACAGTACATTTGGCACTCTTCATTTGAGATTACATTCCATGGAACTTTTGCCTTGATGCTATTGCTAGTTTCTGTTATTTCCGGTGCTTTATTAATTTGGATTGTTAATTCTATAGGTATGTGGTCGTCATCCGTAATGTCATATCTTATGGCCATATGGACATATGGATATAGTCCTAGACCCCACCATTGCCCACGACTACATGATTGCCATCCACGAGGAAAACGGCATACACCTTGGACAAAAGAAGATGTTAAAAATCTTCGCAGATCAGTACTGGACCCCCAACCCCTCCAAGATTGCACAACGCGTGACAGAATCCTGCAAACCTTGTTTATTGGGGAAGGATAGATCACGCACCCCAGGCCCAGCTGGTACCATTTCTGCCAACAAACCGTTCCAAGTCCTATCCCTCGACATCATGGGCCCGTTTCCTTCTTACGCTGGCAACCGCTATATCGTCACATTTGTTGACGTATATTCAAAATTTTTAATAGCCTGCCCAGTTAAAGACCACACAGCCACCACCGTCGCCACACTGCTTGCCACAGAAGTGTTCCCTATATTCGGCCTTCCCCTTGCTCTTCTATCCGACAATGCCCCCGAATTTAGTGGACACGTTTGGCACCAGTTCACCCAACAATGCGGTATTAAGATCAAACACTCATCCCCGTACTGGCCTCAAGGAAATGCTATATGCGAACGCAGCCATCGCACCATCAACAACCAGTTACGTACCAAAATTATTGCTCTTAACACCTCAGACTGGCCATCACAGATAAAAATGATACAATGGGGCATGAACACCTGTCCCCGAGAAGACGGTATTTCCCCTCATGAACGTGTTTACGGCGTACCCCCCTGTTACTGCCGTTCCACCATCACGCTCACCTCCCCTCCAACACCTCCACAATTGACCCATTGCAACATCTGCAAAACACCCTCCATACCGCCCAAACCTGTCAAGACACCAAAGCTGATAACCCCGATGATAAAAACCCTTTCGCCATCCATGACACCGTAATGGTAGCCAACCTCCCTGTCACCAACAAATTAGGCCCTCGCTATGTCGGCCCCTACACCATCATCAATGTCCCAAATGCCTATCAAGTCACCATTGATTATCACGGCGTGACTCGCACGTTCAGAACTAGATTCGTCCGAGCTTTTAAACCTCTAAAACCACAAGACATTACCCCACCCCACACGTCCGACCCTGAATTGAACACCCCTACAACCCCTCCCACTCAGGCTATGAATGTTCCCCTGCAAACCCCTAAGGGCCTAAACCCTCCAGCACCGAACTGGCCGATCATTCCTCAACATACCCCCCAAGCTAACCTCCACAAACCCCAAGCCCCCACTATCACACCTTCCTCCACCATGACCAATTCCTTCACTTCTCAGAGTCAAGTACCTCCCCAAAATATCAAAGTACGAAAAGCTCCACCCACAACAGAAACCCTCCCGTCTAGCCCTGAAGTACCTCCACCAGGCACCACAATAAGAAAACCACCAGCCCCACCTAAAACCAAGTACACAACCAACCGCACCACACAACCTACCCCAGTCACCTCACGCTACAACTTACGCCCACGACTGAAATCCTTTAAACCCTCCAGAAAACACACCCTGATAACAAAGTTCCGTAGAGCTGCCAGACCACTATCCTCCTCCTCCTCTTCTTCTTCGTCGAATTCTCCTCCACAAATGGAAAGAAGACGAATAATCACAAGCAAACACCATCACCCCTCTAACTATATTCCAAAATAACCACCCCCACCCTCCCACGAGAGCAAATACCTTCCCCTTCAACCTCATCCCCTCTCAACCCCCACCTCATCACCCCGAATGACCTTCTAGATCTGCCCCCCCACCAAACTCCCACAAAACCCCCTATTTCCACCGCCATCAAATCACCAACCCCACCAAAGAACGCACCCAACACACTTTCCTACCCCCAACCCTCCAAATTAAACTTCCCCTCACTACCCACTCCTCTCACCCCCCCCCCGCCCCCGCATCCACCCCTTTCCCCTCCACTATCCCTGCGACCCCACACACGCATCAACCAACCTCATCATCTCATAAAACCCCCAACCAACCTCCCCCTAAAGACTGCCCTATGCCAACGACCAACCCCTCCTCACCCACCACGTCTACCACCCAAGTAACTCCCAACAAAAGCCCCTCCAAAATGACGTACCAGACCTCCACACCCCCACTTAAATCCCCCCACAAAGTCGCCCCTCCGAGAACCCCCATCAATACCCCCACCCAATCCTCTCCCATTCCTCCTACCACCCTCACTCGACAAAAACCTCCACACGCATCTACCTCTCGTATAACCCCCTACATCACCCCCACTAAATGCCCTCCACCTGTAAAGCGTTCTTCCCCTCAATAAAACATCGTCGAGCGACTCAAGTCCCACTACAAAAATCTACCTTCCCACCAGAACCTCCAAAGGTAGAATCATCAACAGACCCTTCAGATTTGAAGACAGTTATGTAAAAACAAAACCCCTTTCTTCCACTACAAGCCCAAGCCACACAACACACACACCCCCTCTTTCTCACACACCTCCATCACGCACCTTACCTAAACCAATATTGCACATTGCCTCCATATATTTTCCCAGCCTGCAACACCACCCAAGACAACCCCAAAAACCCCAGACTCATATCCCCCCTTCACCCCCAGCTCCGCATTCACGCGTTAGTCCCTCCCCTTCAGTTGTTAACCCCTTCACCACACTGAAGAGGCCTCCTGTCAGTCCCACACACCTCACTCAATACCTGACCTCCACCATGAACACATCCACACCATTCGTCGCTCCCGTCCCTACCCCCACTGAGGACGAATACACACTGTTCATAAGACATATTAAATTAAAAACGTCCACAAGACGCTCAGCCCGTCTACAACGGCCACATCAAGCCCAGGCAGCCGCCCTCCACAACACCGAAGACACACTCCTACAGGTCTACATAGACCTGCACAAGAAACCTGACCCTCGCTCTCTTGCCTGGTGGGACCTTCTACACACCCTCCAAATGACCCACCATGACTATACTTCTCTTTACTTCACCCTTGAGGCTCGAGGACGAGCCTACAACGAAGGAGAGGGAAGTAAAATGCCCCAGAACAAGAAGCCCGAAGGACCAGGTGACCAAGCCAACCAGTTCAGACAGGCCAAAGCCCGCAGGGCTAAGCAGCTCCAAACCACACCTGCCTATCACTTTTAACCGCTGACCCTTCCCCCACCTCGCATATCCACTACCCCTCGTGTCCTACACCTCTTACCCGCCGGACTCTACCTACATGATGAGGAACATGAATACACCTTAATTTAATTCACCCATGCCCTGTCCCTAAGTTAGGATATCAATATCAACATACCCTAAAATACCTTGTCTTGCCAGACTAAGTTTCTGAAGACCAACCGCCCCCATAAATCTATGTATGTTCTTCCATCCGAGAAGTAATATGTTAACCCCTGTCTTGCCAGGCTAAGTTTCTGAAGACCAACCGCCCCCATAAATCTATGTATGTTCTTCCATCCGAGAAGTAATATGTTAACCCCCTAAAATACCTTGTCTTGCCAGACTAAGTTTCTGAAGACCAACCGCCCCCATAAATCTATGTATGTTCTTCCATCCGAGAAGTAATATGTTAACCCCCATGTCATAATTGATAAGAAACTATGATACCCACGGGTACACCATTGTATATATAACCATTATTCCTGTAAGACCTAGACAGAGATAATGACTGAAGATGTTAGCCACCATGCAGTAACTCTAATTCTTACCTCAACCAGAGATTGTATAGATAACCCTCTTTTACCATTGTCTCGACGCATATCTACCACGAAACAATAACGAAGCTACCCCTACGAACTGCCGCTTTCTTTGGTATATATTTCATAGAAAACGCAGTTCCTAGGGACAACTAGATCAGCAAGAAATCGTGTCAAATAATAGTGTCCATAACCCCTCATATTGACGAGTAATAGTACACTATGTTTTTCTCTACTTTTATCCACAGTCAAGCATACACCTACAGCTAACCTCATCTTCCCCACAGTCCACATGATTCTATAATTTCCAGACTCATATACCACCACCTATTGCTCATCCCCCGGTAGCGTTTGATTACCCTAACTTCCCTGTCGGTAACCCCCAGTCTAAGATACCAACTGTAGCCTAATGCCACCCCTACGCCCAGAGATCGTAGGGTCAAACTTCCACGTAGCCCCCCTTAACCCTCTCCCTCTCGTTAACCCCCACGCTCCTCCACTCCCTCCTAACCTAGCCTCTCCAACATACCCCCTGAATATCCTTAACTTTTCCGTTACTAACATTCTCAAACCTTTTGTATATATACTCCTATCCAGCCTACCTTCCCCCAGTAAGAAGAAACACCATTAGAACTTTACTAACCCTTTGCATGCCATCTATTCCCTCACAACCCATTCACAACCCTGTACCAAATGATCGTCAGTGCGAGGCTAGCCGCCTCGCCAGTGACTAACTTCTATTGCCATACTTCCAGATAAATGTGGCAGAGTTAGCAACCCAGTCTCCACCACATCCAACAAGCCATGCAATTAACAACCCAACCAATTAAACCAGCTGGTCAAGGCACCTTCGGTTTTGGTATTACGAACACCCACATCTGTCTCATAAACAGAGGGTTATTACAAACACTTGTAATATGGCAAGGCCCCAGCCACAGCCGCCGGACGACCATCACAGAGAGAGGGCGCGCACCTACCCCTTTTCACCCACCCGAGGAGGGAGACCCCCACCCCTGCGGAGGTATACCTGACCCCTGTTTTGACTTCCGGGTCATTGCCAGGTAGCACAGGAATTCTTCCTATCAATGAACTAACCATGTATGACTAACACCTTTAATAACCTCTATTAACCCACAATAACCCATTAACCTTTCTTGCATACTCCGATAACCAAATTAGCACCTCAGCTATACCATAGAATGAAGACTGAACAATCTAAGAGAGACGCTCCTATCACAGCTGTCCCAATCCTCCTCGCAAAGTAGATCCAGTCTCTCTCCCCTAAATACTTCCAGTATAGCCAAAATAGTACCTCTTACTAAGGCTCAGTTATATCACATTATGAAGGCTCCATATAGCCATGTGCCACAACAGTAATCACCACCTTACCTAGTTCCCGTATCAATTGAGAGCTCAAATAAGTCCATCAAAACTCGAGATCCTTATGGCCTACAGGGTCCAAAACCGAACCTATAAACCAAGCTCCACCCCCCAGTAAAATGAGTTGAAAGATAGACACCAACCAGTGGTTGGTCACCAGAGTTGACCTCGAGCTCTATCATTGTTTGTTGCTGAGAATTGAGTTCCACAGCCGGCAGACTCCGTGGCAGATTTAGATAGAAGGATCTGGCCACGTACAAGAAATCTATGTGCACCTTATAACCTTCATAAACCAGTGGGTATATAAGAGTGTAGCCAGCAACGATCGCCAAGAGATCCGTCTTGAGAACTTCCTACATATGGACCACCTGGACGGCCGTGGAACCAGTCGTTAGCCCCCAACATCACGGACGCAAGATAACCAGGACCAGACCAATCAAATACTACCCAAGATTCACTCTATTAGTGCTACAGTGTTACAGTACTATTTAGAGACTCACTTATTAATATTTCTACGAAGTGGCTATATCTTTG
The DNA here is from genome assembly GCA_032716605.1 of Paralithodes platypus. Classification (NCBI taxonomy): domain Eukaryota; kingdom Metazoa; phylum Arthropoda; class Malacostraca; order Decapoda; family Lithodidae; genus Paralithodes; species Paralithodes platypus. The sequence goes on along the minus strand of CM064489.1, from coordinate 27,853,699 downwards.
CCCCAGTATAATTCATATATAACCATTCAATTAGGAAGTGCTAAGCGCATCAGTGTTTATTAATTAACAGGCGATATTAACTCTCATAATTACCCATATATACAGATATTATTAAATAGAAGTGAAACCCTAGTGATATCTGATATTCGCCCACTGATTTGCGTTCTATGTGTTTCTGATATCAGAATATAAAACTTAGATCAGTACCCCCTGAGGTTACTAGAATTCCCGTGCTCTAAAATACGCGTGTCTAATCTAGTCTGTGAACTACTACTTGTGCACCAGAACTACCAGTAATAAATCTAACAGTGAATATGAATCTATAAGTAACATTGATGGTCTCCAGTATATAAACTTGTGAATAAAGCCAGTGATCAGAAGATTAATACCTGAACGTTGGAAGTGGGAGACTAGGCTCCATCCAGATCCACTTATGCTAGTGTTGTTCAATTCTATCATTTGTCTTGTAAGAGTATTCATACCTTCTTATGCTTCACATTAATCATCAAGGAAACTATAGAAGTGTGTACATTAACCCGGGAGCTGCGGGGAGACTCTTAAGAGTTCCCCCGGCGCACTGCGGGAAGACTCTTAAGAGTCAGAAAATAAAAATCAACTTGGACACATCGAAAAAAAAAAAAAAAAATTTATATTTTATTTTTTTTATTTTTTTTATTTTTTTGGCCCCTGGGCCATGCAAAATCTCAGTCCTCTACCTCCCCTCCTTCCCCACTTTCCTCCTCTCCTTCAGTTATCACCTATTTTCCCTGTTATTCCCTTATTCTGAGGTATATTTTCGTGCTAACATTAGAAATCCGAGGGTGTGGTCATCACTGATAGCAAGCGAGTGCAAGAGAGAGAGAGAGAGTATCGATCGACTGCGTCTCAGTGGCCTTGGGGGAAATTGGCGGGAAAGCAGATTGCCTCACCCATACATTATACAACTCGCGGGCTATATCTCCGATTTTGACCATCCAAACGCTGTTTTCACTCGTTTTATTGTTGTTTCAGGTTAATACCTTTATAATCAACCCATAATAGGCGCATATGGATAAATATTAATGCTATTAATGGCACAATGAATATTTTAGTGACGGAAACACCTCAAATACGTCAGCACAGGGGGACGTTTCCAATTACCCCCATGCGCACTTCAGAGGTTAATAAACGTGATCGTGTGTCTTGTTACCGTGTGTTTATTTTGTGTTCTCTATTCCTCATACCTTGTTTTGTGCATACAGCCTTCTATACCCAGTCAGTTAGAACTCACATTACCCAAGTTAATCCTGTAGAAAAACAGGGCATAACAAAGTTCATTGCTCAATAGGTGGCATTCCTAGAGTGAGGGTCTGAGTCTAGGAGATGAGACAGTGAAGCACTTGAGCGAGGCAGCTTTATAGATGGGGCTGCATCGAGCTGTGACTGGGCAACTAAGCCCCATGCATCCTGCGAAGGCAAGATGGCATGGGCTGGTTGCAGCTAAAAGTGCTTCACATGTCTTACCCTCTAGACTGGAACGAGACCTCACGGGCTTCACCGTTCAATGAGTAGCCGTTGAATGTACAGGCTACTATATACTGTATATATATATTATGATATATATATATATATATATATATATATATATATATACCGGTATATATATATATACAGTATATATATATATATTATTTGTATTCTTATTTATTTATTATTTTATATACAGTATAGTTTTTACGCAGTTCATTGTATGCTTACTATTATAATAAATGGCAATAGGGAAACTTACTATTATATACAGTATATATATTTGTATTTTCATTAGTTCACTTGTGTACGGTATGTATATAAATTCAGGTTACATTATTCATATAAGCTTTTGTTTTAGACGACAACTACTATAATTGTTATTTATTCTTAGATTATTGATTTGTTCAATAAATTAATATATAATTATGATTAATGATAACAGTGAACATTTTAGACAAATTACAATGTAAAGAATATCTAATTGTATAAATATATATATTGGCCACCCCTTCGGGGATCACGGCGTCAGGCAATAGATAGATAGATAGATAAATATATATGCTGTGTTAACCCTTATTTAGCGGCGAGCAACATAAGTCGAGTTAAATAAAGCTGGACTATGTGGCGGCGCTCGACATAGGTCGAGTGGCAATTTCAGCACGTAATGTGGCTGAGAGAGAGAGACAAGTGGTGGCAGGAGACTAGCGAGCGTATGACTGCTCCAGACCACCGCGGCGAACCTACTGACACAAATCTCAGCTCCCTCCTCCCTCTCTCACTCGCTACATACTCAATTATGTACTGAAAGTACCGAATTACCTGCTTTTTGCACTCGCGTTGCACGGTTATTGCAAGAAAACTATCCATCATACAAGGATCGTTATGGTGTCATTCGAAAGCTCTGTTTATGCCCTTTCAGGGATAGGTACTTGTTTTACGTTCTGGGTCTTATTTAGGCATGAAAATGATCACGTAAACAGCCCTATTTTGGCTAAAAACACCCCGCTGTGCGGTACACATAAATAAACCGCATAGGCCGCTCGTAAGGTGTTAAAGAAAATGTGTAATGTAAAAATAATCGGAAAAGGCAGTAAGAAGGCAACACTTTTTGTTTATATATGCTAGTTAGCATCTCACAGATGATATAGAAGGGGTATTTAAGCCTCAGACTTCCACTGTATTCTTGTATTACCCTGAAGATGTCTTGAGAGAATAGACGAACCCTTGGTGTTCCAATGTTTAATTTTTCCTGCGAGTTTTGCTACACAATTTGATCACACATATATGTGATTTAGTCTCCATATATATATATATATATATATATATATATATATATATATATATATATATATATATATATACAGTATATACTGTATATCTATATAATATTTTCGATTGTCTGTGTGTCTGTGTGTGTGTCTGTTCTTTATGCATGGCCACATTTTTTAAGCTAGAGCGTTCATACTTGGTATGCATAGTAAGGGGGTCAGTCCCTAGGCAGGTTTTAGTGAAAAAATAGAATCCCCAGGGTGAAAGGGCCGGAGAAAATGGGCGCGAAATCGGAAAAATGGCCGTTTGGGGCAGAAGGAGGCCTCTGATCGAAAAGGTGTATGGAACGAAAGTTGTTCGCAGCCCCCCAAAATGGGGATACGGATGAGGTCAGATCCCAAATTGGAGGTCATATTGCGGCCGAAATCGAGGTCGCCGTTTAATGAGGCACAGGGAGGTCGAGGCCGGTGATTATGGTAGTAGTAGTATTGTGATGATTGTGGTAGTAGTGATTGATGATGGTGATTATGGTAGTAGTAGTGGTGGTAGTAGTGATGGTGATTATGGTGATTACCCGGGCAACACCGGGTACCCCTGCTAGTATATCTATATTATTAAATAAGGTTGTGTGTCTGTTTGTCTGTCTGTGTGTTCTTAATAGGCGGCCGAAGTTTTGGACCTGGGGAGCTGAAACTTTGCATGTGGGTGTCAATTGACCTGGGTCAGGTCATAGAGGGGGCGAGGTCACGATCGGAGGTAGTTTCGAGGCCGAAATTGAAAAAAAAAATGAAAAAAAATGGCCGTTTGGGGCAGGAGGAGGCCTCCGATCGAAAAGGTGTATGGAACGAAAGTTGTTCGCAGCCCTCCAAAATGGGTTTACGGATGAGGTCATTTAGCGGCCGAAATCGAGGTCGCCGTTTAATGAGGCACAGGGAGGTCGAGGCCGGTGATTATGGTAGTAGTAGTATTGTGATGATTGTGGTAGTAGTGATTGATGATGGTGATTATGGTGGTAGTAGTGATGGTGATTATGGTGGTACAGTATTATTACCCGGGCAACGCCGGGTACCCCTGCTAGTATATATAATGGGACTCAAAAATGGAGTTGTAACTTATGTATAAACTATAGAAGCTGCCACCACTCTCGTGTCTCGAGAGAATATATTTATTAAATGAATATAGAATAATAACAGTCCTTAAAGATATAACATAAAGGAAACTGAAACTTAAATAAACTTCACATCGAATTTATTAAATGGAAACTTAGAACTTATTCAGTTATATTATAAAATAATAAAAGTCAAGTATTGTAGTCTAGCAACACTATTACGGCAGACACTTGGGTCATGTAGTTGATACCCTGTATGTGTGTCTTTACTCTCTGCCAAATACTGTTATCCAAGGCTTAAATAAACTCTGGATACGCCCTGAATGTGACGTAAATCCATACAACGGGTACCTTACAGAATTCTTATCCAATACTTGATACGGTACCTAAAAGGGGTGTGGTTTAAATTCAGCAGGCACGCCCTACCCATATGTAGCCTAGTACACGCCCTGATCACATGATCGAGAAAGGTTCCAATATGATGATTAAAGCAGGTTCCCATAACCCCTCTCCAAAAGGTCAGATCAATACTGCACAATAGTTTCAGGCTTTCCTCCTAAATACAACACAAGATATACAATGATGATTATATCTATGTTAAGCTGTTATAATAGGAATATATGTAAAGTGGGTATATATATTGAGTAATTCATGCAAATACGTAAATATGGAATAATATGGTTAAGTAAGCAATGGGACTATATATACTGTATATAACATATATATATATATATATATATATCTATATATATATATATATATATATATATATATATATATATATATATATATTATATAGGGTGGCCCGCAAGTTTGACTCATTCTGAGTAAAAGATGTTCTAAAGACATAAGTCTTAGAAGATGTCAAGTACTCGACAGCAATGAAAATGACATGAACAAAGTTAACGAAAACCTAACACCTGGTGGTGTAATGGTTAAGGTGGCAAAAATATGTGTGTGATAACCCGGGTTCGAATCCCGGTGGATCATATATACTTTAATTAATTTCATTGGGGGTGTGGTGGTGAGATTAATAAAAATAATATTATAAGCAATTAGAGAAACAACAGAAAAGATATGGAGCACAAACACCAGTAAAGGAAGCAAGTACTCGTAAACTACTGTATATCTCATAAAGAGAAGATGAACAAGGCAAATATAAATAAAAAGAGATAACTTAGAGAGAGTAGAACTAAACAAGCTAATCAACGACGACAGGATGAAGAAAGGTGTACCCCAAACAAAATTAAAAGGGTAAAAGCTCCAGATGACGGTATAACAAGCCATCTTCTGTAGGATCCAAGAGATAAAGTCCAGTGTAAATTAGTTCAGCTATTCACTCAATGTTTATTTAAGTGGGATGTTCCAGAGGCTTGGTGCAATTCAATTGTAACATTACTTCACAAATTAAGGCGATAAGAAAGATCTTGAAAACTACAGTACAATTAGTTTATTATCAGTTATTTACAAGTTGCTCTCTCAAATCGTCACAAATAGGTAAGATCAAATTTAAGATGAAAATCAAGCTCGGGAAGAAGCATGGATCACTTGCATACCATGAACCAGCTAATAGAGAAAGCCTCACAGTATTAACCTAAGAAGTGCTGAGGTGGGGTATTGAACACTGTGCCGTGGTGCGGAGGTATTTCGACAGTTTCCTTCACTCAAATCGCCATCGTACCATAAATATCATTAATACTTATCCATATGCGCCCAGTTTACGTTGATTATAAAGAAATTAACCTGTTACAACAATAAAACAAGTGGAAACAGCGTTTGGATGGTCAAAATCGGTAAATTAGATCGGGAGTTACATAACTAAAGGCTGAGCCAGCCTGCCACCCGTCACGACGTCTGGAGAGACACTGTCGTGTAATTGTCTCTCTTTCTCACTTTCATTCGCTGTGTAGCACATAGAAGCACACCCCTCTTATGACTTGCTATTGATAGCATGAAAATATACCGACGAAATAAGGGAATAACAGGGAGAATAGGTGATAATTGAAGGGGGGGGGGGGGGAAGGAGTGATATTTGCCATGGCCAAGGGGCAATAAAAAAAAATAATTAAAAAAAAAAAAAAAAATTGATACTGGGCTGGTTTAAAAAAAAAAAATTTAGGTCTGGGATTATATAAGGAGTTCCGCAGCACACCAGTAAAACCTCATATTAGTAGATCCGCAGTCCAGAGGTTAAGGAACACCCCGTTCTTAACATTAATCCTCCATTACAAACCCCAATCCACTTGAATAAATCAATGAAAGCATATGGTCTTCCCGGGATTTGAACTCTGGACATCACACCCATAACATAAGCATCTAAACCATTACAACACCAACACAGTTAAAGGCTATGTACAATGATCACAGTTTATATCCATTTTAACGTAAAACTTTGTTTAGCTTTTGTAGACTATGAAAAGGCCTTCGATTTGGGAGAGAAAACAGCTATAGCGAACTCATTACTTGAACAAGGAATACCGGTAAATGAAACATATATATATCTCCTAGAAAATACATATGCAAAAGCCACGACTGTTGTCCGGTTACACAAAGACAAAGAGATGATAAAGATTGGGAAGAAGTGAGGCAGGGAGACATAATCTCATCCAAGCTGTTAACAGCCTGTCTTGAAGGGATCTTCAGAAAGTCTTCATGGAAATTAAAGGGAATTAATGTAGACAGGGAATACTTTAACCATCTCGGATTTCCAGATGACTTTGTCTTATTTTCAGATAAAGCAGAAAAGCTCCAAGAAATGTTCAATGATCTCAATAAAGTCTCAAAGCAGATCTAAAAATGAACAGGAGTAAAACCAAGGATATCTATAATGATAAGGTGCAACATAGAATAATTAGGATTACTAAAAAAAAATCTACAGAAAGTAGAAAAATACAAGTATTGAAACTAACAAAAAACAATGAACATGAAATAAAGAGGTTAATCACTATAGGATCGAAAGCATTTGGTAAACAGAGGTATATATCATGAAAAGTACACTCCCAGTATGCCTTAAGTGTTACATTTATATCCAATGTGTGCTACCAACCATGATCAATGGATCCTAAACTTGGAAACTAACAAAAACAATGATGAATGACTGTGCTTAGGCGTGCACAGAGAACAATGGAAAGACCAATGCTAGGAAAACTCTTAGAGATAGGAAGAGAGTATTGTGGGTAAGAGAACAAACCAAAGTTAAGGATATTTTATAATTTATATAAGAGCAGAAGTGGAGGTGGGCAGGGCATGTAGGAAGACGAGAGGACAATAGTTGGAGTAAAAGACTAACTGACTGGAACCCCAGAGAAGGAAAGTGCGACAGGAAAAGACCAGATAAAAGGTGGAGAGTCGAGATAGAAAATACTGCAGGATTAAAATGCCAACGACTAGCAAAGTCTTGGGAGTCATGGAAAAGGTTAAAGAAGGCCCTTTTGTCCAGCAGGGGACTAATTATGACTGATGATGATGATGATGATGATGATGATGATGATGATATAATCTCAAAATACAATATATCCATAAACATTAAATATCTTCACCAATTATATAACGCGTTTCGCCCAACGCATTTAGCCTACATACTATAATGGGTCTGAAAAGGATATAGAAAGTATCTATTATAATATAACCTGTTCAATTAGGTAAATTGGAAATATACACGTATAATGGTAGAAAGTGAAACGTATATCACTCTCTTATAGGCTATACGGTACCTTTCTTATGTCATTCAATCTTTTACAATATACACGTACTGTACTAATATAATGGTAGAAAGTGAAACGTATATCACTCTCTTATAGGCTATACGGTACCTTTCTTATGTCATTCAATCTTTTACAATATACACGTACTGTACTAATATAATGGTAGAAAGTGAAACGTATATCACTCTCTTATAGGCTATACGGTACCTTTCTTATGTCATTCAATCTTTTACAATATACACGTACTGTACTAATATAATGGTAGAAAGTGAAACGTATATCGCTCTCTTATAGGCTATACGGTACCTTTCTTATGTCATTCAATCTTTTACAATATACACGTACTGTACTAATATAATGGTAGAAAGTGAAACGTATATCACTCTCTTATAGGCTATACGGTACCTTTCTTATGTCATTCAATCTTTTACAATATACACGTACTGTACTAATATAATGGTAGAAAGTGAAACGTATATCACTCTCTTATAGGCTATACGGTACCTTTCTTATGTCGTTCAATCTTTTACAATATACACGTACTGTACTAATATAATGGTAGAAAGTGAAACGTATATCACTCTCTTATAGGCTATACGGTACCTTTCTTATGTCATTCAATCTTTTACAATGTACAGTATCAATGTTTTATTATTTTTGTCTGTGCTTGTTTGTCTGTTAGTCTGCAGGTATCTCTCACTCTCAAGGGGCTTTCACACAGCCCTCTCGACACTCCCAGACCGACAGGAGACCGGCAATCCTGTATAGTCTGGTGAAGAGTCCTTCATTGTCAGATAGTCCTGCATTGTCAAATGACAATCCTGAGTGTCTGGATGCAGTCCTGTGTTGTCAATAAACTTCTCCATATTTCTTAACAAAAATATCGGGAGGTTCGCCCCAACAGTGTCTGGACGCGGTCCTGTGTTGTCAATAAACTTCCCCATATTTCTTAACAAAAATATCGGGAGGTTCGCCCCAACAGTGCCTGTCGTAATCCAGCGGGAGGGGGGAGGCAAGCAGTCAGAAGGAAGTTGGGAGGCAGTTTTTATGTTGGGAGGTAGTCTGTTGGCTGTACTCTATTGTCGGTTGGCTGTACCCTATTGTTGGGAATATGAATATATCTAACAACATTAATTATAAGATCCGTAAAAACATTCAGGCGCCATAACATCACAAAAACAAATTAAGAGAAAACAATAATATACGGTAGTGAAACAAAAAGAATAATTAGAGATTTTGTTTATGGAACTCAAAACACACGACTATAAGCTGTTACATATGCAAATATGGCGAGTTATCTGCTCAACAGGTGGCGTTGTGTGTGTGTAAGTGTGAGAGTCCGAGTGTAGGGGGTGAGACAGTGAAGCACGGGAACGAGGTGGCTTCAGAGATGGGGTCGTTTCGGGCCATGAGTGAGCACCGTGCCTCATGTGCAGGCAAGATGGCAGGTGCTCGTTGTACTCTACGTGCTTCACATGTCTCACTCCCTAGACTGGAACAAGACCTCACGGGCTTCACTGTTCATTGTAAAGCGGTGAATCTTAAGGCTCTCAGCCTATGCCCGAGAGGAAGTAAGTTAAGGAAAAAAAAAAACAAAACAAAAAAAAAAAAAAAAAATCACAACATACACATACATAACAGGAGATAAACACACACATAACTACACACACACTCACACACATAAAGCGCGCATTCACACACACACAGAAGGCGCACACACACAAAAGCTACACATACAGGCACTCATTGACACCCCCCCCCCCCCACACACACACACAAAAGGTACACATATATACACATACAGGCACTCACTGACCCCCCCCCCCCCCACACACAAAAGGTACACATATATACACATACAGGCACTCACTGACACCCCCCCCCCCCACACACACAAAAGGTACACATATATACACATACAGGCACTCACTGACACAAGCCCCCCCCACACACAAAAGGTACACATATATACACATACAGGCACTCACTGACACCCCCCCCCCCACACACACACAAAAGGTACACATACAGGCACTCACTGACACCCCCCCCCCCCCCACACACACAAAAGGTACACATATATACACATACAGGCACTCACTGACACCCCCCCACACACACAAAAGGTACACATATATACACATACAAACACTCACTGACACCCCCCCCCCCCACACACACAAAAGGTACACATATATACACATACAGGCACTCATTGACACCCTCACCACACACACAAAAGGTACACATATATACACATACAGGCACTCATTGACACCCCCCCCCCCACACACACACACAAAAGGTACACATATATACACATACAGGCACTCATTGACCCCCCCCCCCACACACACACACACAAAAGGTACACATATATACACATACAGGCACTCATTGACACACCCCCCCCCACACACAAAAGGTACACATATATACACATACAGGCACTCATTGACACCCCGACCGCACACGTACACACACAAAAGGTACACATATATACACATACAGGCACTCATTGACACCCCCCCCACACACACAAAAGGTACACATATATACACATACAGGCACTCATTGACACCCCCCCCCCCACACACACACACACAAAAGGGTACACATATATACACATACAGGCACTCATTGACACCCCCCCCCCCCACACACACACACACACACATTTATTGCACACAGATAGGCACTCACTGACACTCACACACACAAATACACCAACACAGAAGCTGGGTGTGCTCAACCGCCTCAAGGGGTTCTTTACCCCTACACAGCTTCTTGCTCTGTACAGGGGCACAGTGCGTCCTTGTATTGAGTATTGTTCACATGTGTGGGGAGGATCCTCTCACACTGTACTCCTAGACAAATTAGAAAGGAAAGCCTTTCGTATCATTAACTCCCGTCCACTCACCAACTCTCTGCAATCTCTCTCTCTTTGCCGAAATGTTGCATCTCTCTCGCTACTACAATAATCAGTGTTCCTCAGAGCTTTCCCATTGTATACCACCTCCTCTATGTATGGTACGTAGTGCCCATCTTGCAACACAATCCCATCTCTACTCTGTGCAACTCTCCAACCCAAGAGTGAAACGTTTTTCTCAGTCTCTCTTCTATTCAACTGCTGAGCTCTGGAGCTCTCTCCCAGAATCAGTCTTTCCCTCTCCCTATGACTTAAAAACTCACACAACGCACGAATATACACATGCATACACTCGCTGACCCCCCACCTCCCACACACTTACACACATACAAAGACAGGCACTCACTCACACACACACACCGACACACACAGCCCGTAGCCTAGTAGGTAGAGCTCTCGTCTCACACACGAGGGGTCGGGGGTTCAATCCCAGACCGGGCGGAGACAAATTGGGCTTGTCTCCTTTCATGTGTTAGCCTCAGTTCACCTAGCTGTAAATAGGTACCTGGAATAAGTGGACGACGTTGTGACGTCCCATCTGGGGTTGGAAAAAATGGTACAAGGCGAGATGGGTATCATATGGTTCACCTAAGCTGATGGCTACCTAAGCCTTCGGGCGAGACGGTACCGTCTATAGTGAGAATGGTACCAAACAGATCCACCCTAAGCCTTCGTTTCCGATGTCGCCAATTGGCTAAATATAGACTACACACACATCCACAGCCATTCCAACAGTACATAAAACACTTAACATGCATTTCACGCAATACATTCCCAGTTAAGGAGGCGCGATAATAATGAGCTTAGCTCGCATTGCGTGGATTCCCCTTGACGAACAAGTAACTGAGTAACACACGAACACACCGACACACACACACACGAAAACACACAGACACACACCACACCAACACACTCACACCCATCCAAACACACAAACATCCACACACACACACACACAAAGGAATACAATAGACTGGTAAAAATCGAATTTAAGTCAAGAAGGACATGTGATGAAATCATGGCAGTAGCAGCTAGGCTGAAAGAGTTAGATGGTATGGACAAAATCTACATCAGGCATGACATACCAGAAGAAGAGAGAAAGAAGGAGGCTGAACTAAGGAAAACAGAGGAAAATAGCAAGATAGTCAAGTTGCCAAAATGTTGACCCTGCAATGTTAATTACTTTAAACTTTTTTTGAGGAAATGTATTATATATGGTAAGGAGAGCAAAATTAGCTTGGTTGCTACTTGTGCAACCTTTAGCATTTCTCAGAATTCAAGATGGCGCCCTCTGCCATCTTGAATTTCGGCCAGTTTTCACCTTTGGATCTTGATGACATAGAGGGTCGTGTAATACCTCTTTTTAGGGGTTTTCCAGGACGGGGAGTCCATTTCCGGGGTTAATTTGTGGATATAGGGTGAGTATCAAGGTCAAACCAGAGGTCAGAGATCAAATTTTGCCTAAAATCTGGAAAATCACCAATATTGACCGATTGTATGTGGTTCATTGTCTTTCCATTCCAGCATTTTACTAGGTTGGGTAGGTAGGTAGATATAATATGTTTGCTATGTCTACATGTAGGTATATCCCGGAAATCATTATATATTTTGTATTAAATTTTGTTTAGCAGGTTGAGCAATGGGTCAGAGTTCATTGAACACCAATATTCACCATGCATGCACTCCACACGCTGTGCAATCAGTGGTTTAACAACTTTTCTTCTCATTTCAGATTGTGACAAACCAGTGTAATCAGCATTGATACCCCCAGGCTGTCACACTCGTCATGTCTGCTGAAGGGGAGAAGTGCCTGTTTAGTCCATGTAATGCCAGTGGAGCGCTGCAAACATTCAAGACCGTCGCTGTGCAGAAGATCATCGCTACAAGCAAAGTGAAGCAGGATGAACTGTACAGAACTCTCTCTGGAAGTAATATTCTAGCTCACAAGTCATGTTACTGTAGCTATACTTCGAGAAGTAGAAACAATGAACAGCCGAAGAGAAAGTCTACACTAATTGACAATGGTGTTTCCAAAAGATTGTTGAAGTCTTAATGTAGTAACTTTGTTTTCAGCGAGACTGTTTGCTGTGTGGGAAAGAGTGTAAGCCGAAAGACAGCAAGAACCCACACAGCTGGGTGCAGGTCAGACAGTGTAAAACTTTAGATAGAAGTGGTGATATCACATTCAAGCAACACTTGGAGGACATCTGTGATGAGAGACAGGACCAGTGGGCTAATGAGGTAGTTGTTCGACTCCGTGGGGTCATTGATCTGCATGCTTCTGACGCACAATACCACGTCTGCTGTTATGATAAATTTCGAGTTGTCCCAATGTCCTGCCCCTCCATGACGGTGCCTGTGGAAGAGGCGCTGAGGTCCGTGGTCACGACGATGGCTGAAAATATGACAGAGACGTGGACGACAGCGGAGCTGTACTCCATATACATCGCTGCTTCGGGCACTGTGACAAGAAGACAGTTTGTGTCCAACATCACAGATTACTTCGGCGCCAAGCTGCTTGTACTCCACATCGAGGGTTGTGAAAGCGTAGTTGGATTTAAAGCCAGCCTCGGACAGTTTATCAAAATTGCCAAGAAAAGCAGCAGCGACGATGACGAGCTGGAGAAGATGGTGAGGAAGATTCGTGGTGAGGTCAGGGCGACACATAGGCCTGGAGACTACAACCTCAGTGACTATGTTCGTCACAAGATCATTGAAAACACCAGTGCTACTCTTCTTAAACTAGTATCTAGCCTTGTATCTGGAGGCAACATCACAAAGCCATCCCTGACCCTAGCTCAGTGCATTCAACAGCACATTTGCGGTGCCGGCAGAAACCAGACTACACTCGGGCTCGCTGTGAAACTACATCACAAGCATGGTAGTTCAGAGCTCATCAAGACTCTCAATGAGCATGGTATCACAAGCACATATGATGAAGTGCTGTGCTTCCGCAAGTCAGTGGCCAAGTTTGTGTTGGACAACAAATCAGATTACCACAAGAAACTTGGCTTAAGCACAGAGATCGGCCCTATCTTCAGCTGGGCTGACAACTACGATTTGTACATTGCGAGCCCAAATGGAATGAAGAGCACCCACGCCATGGTCATGGAGTTCACCCAGCATCCTGCTGGTATCATCAACACAGGAAACATTGGCGTGATGCAGCTGACTATTCCTCGACTCAAGAAACATGACATGTCCTCTGTGTGATTCACCCACCAGAGTATACAGCTGGAGCACTATAAGGGGCCTTCCAAGGTGAATCCACCCCTGCTTCCGATGAAAGCTCTGTCCGCTGAAGAGTTGCAGGTTAAGTCCGCATCAGTCATGTTCAGTCAGGAGCGAGATGCGGCATGGTTGTCACAAGTCCACAGGAACGATAAGCCAGTTGAGTGGGCAGGCTTCAATGCTCAACAAGACCGATTGGTGGCAGGTTCTGCCCAGAAGCCCAAGACACTGGTCGTGTTCGGACCGATGATCGACTCACCGCCTGCTCACCCCGACACTGTAATAACTACGCTTGTGTATCTTGAGAGGACTCTCAATAGTTTTGGGATGCAGTACACTCACCTCACAGTTGACCTCCAACTGTATCAGACTACATGCCTAGTTCAATGGAACGACCCTCTGCGCTGGACCGGCGTCATACTTCAACCAGGTATGATGCACACTCTCATGAGTTTCCTGGGCTGTATAGGAAAACTGATGAAGGCATCTGGTGTGGACATTCTCATCAGTGCAGCGTTTGCTGGCATCACCAGCATTGTCAACGGAAAGGCCTGGACCAATGCTCTACGGGCATACCGTCTCATCATTGCCGTGTTACTGCAGAATTTCTTCTCGAATGGCGCCAAGACTTATGAGGAGCAGAGTGTCTACCTTGAGTCAGTCAGACAACACCCGACCGGGAGGCTATGGGTGGACTGCCTTGTCAAACCGACATTGTTGTCGCTTATGTTCCTGTGCGGAGAGAGGAACGGTGAATTCCTACTCCAACAGCACTGTCTCAAGGAGATGCTGCCATACTTCTTCGCAGCAGGTCATCAGAACTATGCCCGCTATCTGAGCTGGTATGTGCGACAGATGGAGAACCTTCCCCAGCATGCCAAAGAGGACCTACTGGCAGGTGCGCACGTGTGTCGGCACTCAGATGGCGGAACCGCAGTGCCTGCAGATCAGTTCGGAGAGCAGACATACATCAAACGAGGGAAGGGTTCTGGAGGTATGAAGGGCATTTCAACGAGCGCTGAGCAAGTGGCTGTGTGGGTGAATAGTTTCAGTGTGTGCGCCCACCTTGACATTGCCATGGAACATATGTACGATGAATCTGAGGAGGAACAGAAGCCACACGGTGGAGTAGATGGGGAAGAGAAGAGTAAGCACAAGGAGGAAGGAGAGAGAAGAAGGAGACTGGACGAGGCCGATCGGAGGAAGATCGCGGTGGAGCTGGAGAAGTACAGTCAATAACCAGGAACCAGGTCTTTATAACATATGCAATGGACAAGTGGCAACAGACACAGTGAATGTTGAGAACGCATTGGCCATCGGGAGTGAGCATCACTTCTCTGCTTCGCTGAGCAGTGAATTCCACAAGACAATAAAGAAGAAGGTCAAAACAATGGAGTCTCTCAAGAAGGCAGTCACTATCAAAGGGAAGGCCGTCTACAACATCGAAACTCTGTTCAGTCGGCTGTTAGTCGTGGGGCAGCAGCGCAGCATTGATATAGCCACTGTCTTCCAGTTTGAACTGAGTCCGGTCCCTCCACCCCTTATCGACGAGTACGGCTGCTTGAGGAAGGGTGACAAGGCAGTGCTCGTCAAATCTCTTGGCGTCTTTGTCACGACTCAATCTGCTCCAGATGTGGTGCTGGTTGATGGCGGTCAGCTTCTGTACCACGTTGTATGGCCAGTCTCCGGGACTACAGGAGACCTGGCTGCAAGTTTCGGCACTAGACTGGCCCACTACTCTCCTGTCTCCAAGAAAATAGTTCTGTTCGACAGATATGACCAAGAAGCTCCCAGTGCAAAGGACCACGAGCGAACATGAAGAGGAAGAGCCAAGGAAGTTCGGCTAACCGCAAATACTCCCCTTCCATGTCGAGAAGCTATTCTTCACAATTCCAAGAACAAGAATCTGCTCAACAACATTCTATGCGGCTATCAACTTCCACACAATATTCAACTCATCAGCAAGCTGGAATGTGTCGTTACCCATGACGAGGCAGACATAACCCTCTGCAGCTACATGCTGAAAGCAATGGAAGAAGGCGCCGAGACCATCCGCATCCTCAGTGATGACACTGATGTCTTTGTTCTCTTGGTGTACTGGACATCGAGGATGCGAGTTTCCGCCAAGATTGAAATGGAAAAATGGAATGGGGATGTCTTGGACATCAACGAAACTGTTTGGCGGTTAGGCCCGAGAAAGTGCAGCCAACTTTGGTGTCCATGCACTGTCAGGCTGCGATACAGTATCATACCCCTTTGGAAAGGGAAAGCTGTCAGCACTCAAACTCCTAGAGATAGATATACCAGGTCTCGATGAAGTGCTCGGACAGCCAAGCGTGACCCACACTCAGTTGCAGGAGACAGCATGCACCTTCTTCTTACCACTCTACGGACAGAAGAGCTATACAACAATGAATGACACACGTGCTCACTTCTACCGTGCCCGTAAGAAGCCTCCAGCACTGAAGAAACTGCCACCGACTGATGCGAACCTGCAGCTGCACGTGCTCCGAGCTCATCTTCAGATGCTACTGTGGAAGGCAGCGGACCAACGTGATCCACCTGTAGAAGCTAGAAATATTGCCAACTTTGGTTGGAACATCGAAAGCTCCACCATCACACCGGCCGTCTCAACAGCGCCAGTTGCTCCCCAAGCACTCCTGGATGTAGTTAGCTGTAGCTGCACTGCAGAGGGCAAGGCTTGCAGTGGCAAACGATGCAGCTGCAGCAGTACAGGCCTTTCATGCACGGACTACTGTAAGTGCGAGGGAGGAGACATTTGCTGTAGTCCTTTCACCAGGAAGCACATGGATATATAAGACGAAGAAGGGGAGCTAGATGTGGATAATGAATAAACAAACATATGATTCACTTCTTTTATATATATATATATTTGCATATTGTAGTGGCTGACAAATAAATTCATATTCAAACCACATAAATGTGATTTTTCCAGATTTTAGGCAAAATTTGATCTTTGACCTCTGGTTTGACCTTGATACTCACCCTATATCCACAAATTAACCCCAGAAATGGACTCCCCGTCCTGGAAAACCCCTAAAAAGAGGTATTACACGACCCTCTATGTCATCAAGATCAAAAGTTGAAAATTGGCCAAAATTCAAAATGTCGGAGGGCGCCATCTTGAATTCTGAGAAATGCTATAGGTTGCACAAGTAGCAACCAAGCTAATTTTGCTCTCCTAACCATATATAATACATTTCCACAAAAAAAGTTTACATTAATTAACATTGCAGGGTTTACTATAGGAAGTATAGGGGCGGCAACTAGACTAAGAGGACAGAACAAGAAAAGAATAAGTTTTTTTACGGAGTGAGAAAAGGGATGATTATGAAACTTCCGGTAAAGAGAAACTAAAAGAAAAAGAGGGTAGGGTACAGACCGCCGCAGATAAGGCACTTGAATCAGGAAAAGGGGGACTGGAAAGTATAAGGATTCTATATAGCAATGTCGATGGGCTAATCTCTAAGAAATTAGAACTATCAGACTTACTCAATACTAAGAAACCAGAAATAGTATGTCTCACGGAGACAAAACTAAGAGAGGAACTTGATATAAATCTGCTAGGATGGTCTGAATACAAGATTTGGAGGAGGGACAGAAAACTTCGACATGGAGGTGGCGTGTGCATCCTTACTAGGAAAGATTTGATTGTGTCTGAGATAAAACTAGAAACTTCAACAGCAGAAGTTTTAGCACTAGAAATTGGTGGAAACGAAAAAAATAGTAGTGATAGTAGCATATTTATTAGTGGCCCCTCCATCATTGACGAACATGCCTATTACATAAGGCATCCTCTTCAAACACTAATCCGCCGTAGTTTGAATCTACCGCGCAGAGCATTTAAAAACTGAGGAGCCTTCATCATGAGCGCACGCGACCTCACTCATGGCTTCAGTCATTATGAATTGGGTTCTCACTACAAAAAAACTTCGTAAAAAATAAAAACAAAAAGAAAATAAGAATAACTATCCAATAAGCTTTCCATCATATCGTGGATGTACTTGTGTGGATTTCTGACCAGACGCTGAATCAGGCGTCATTCCTCCTTCTTTGCTCTGCGCTCAGCCTGCCCGGACGTACCTTTCAGGCTCCGCTGGTTCCGCATTCGTTGCGTCCCTAGTGAGTTTTTCTCATTTGTTTACTCTAGGATGTATCGAGTAAGGTTAGGATAGGCGTAGCAGGAGTGTCCTGGGCTGGTTGCCCGCAGTGCAGTGTATTTTGGGTCGTGTGTATGGGGCATCTATTTCGGATGTACCCTCGTGGTCCTGTTGTGGACACGTGAACTTTTCACAGTTGTGTTAGTTGGTGATGCAGGCGGCTTTCATTACGTGTTAATTATTGCTGCCTTTTATCCTTCTGATGAGGTAAGCTGTATGTTTGCTGACGTTCCCAGCGTATTTTTCTTCACTTAGTGAAGTTTTTTCTGGGTCCGTGTCAGGCTTCCCGGGGTGGGAAGTTATCGCTTCGGTGGTGTGTTGGCGGTGGTTCCTGTTGTGATATTCCAGTGTGTGTTTATATTTCAACTATTTTCATGCCGTCTACCTAGGCCTAGCCAGCCGCTCGTAGCTTTGCCACATGTCTAGTGTTATTATTTATTATAAATATGCCCTACTGTGTCATGTGTATCCGGGTTTTAGTTGTGTATTGGCTAATTCCTCGGACTATAATTGTTTCCTGGTTTAGTTGTGTATTGGCTAATTCCACGGATTATGTTGTGACCTTGGTTAGTCGTGCGTGTCTCTCCTCGTGTCGTATTGTTCAGATGGTGTCTGTTCAGGGTGGGGTTTGCCTTCCGGCGGGTTTTTCTCGGTTTCACCATGAAAAATCCTGACCGATGAGCAGTGTTGGGCCACACGTGGTTTTTAACTCTGGCTGGTTCCCCGGCGTGGGGAGGTGTCTGTGGCTCTCCAGGACTGCGTCTCTGTGGGTGCCTGGTTTCAGGCCTCCTTTAAATTCCCGGCGGGATGGCTGTACCCATCCTTACATATATATTTAGATATATATAAAGAAACGACGTTCTTGAGAACACTCGTTTTTTATAGGTTTTTCTACCTGGTTTACGACAACCACATGAAAACCTAGCTGTTGTTTAGGCGTTCCTCCCCGGCGATCTTTTACAAAGAAGTGGGGTCAGGAACTTGTGGGGTTAACTTTTAGACTTCTCGCCCGGCGGGTGCACCTGAGCAGGGTGGGATAAACGACTTAGGTCTCATATAGTTAACCAATCCATTTGAGTGATACTCTGTGTATCGCTGCCTTTACTCTTACGGCAATTGAAGGTTCAGTGAGGTTTAGCCAAATCGATTCCCACACCCGGCGGGTGCCCCTAAGTGGAGGAACTAAGGAATTTATAAACAAATTCAATTTCGATTAACCTTAATTGGGTGATACTTTCAGTATCGCCGCCTTCTATTTTTACGACGATCGTTTGGGACAATTCGTTAAAAAATCAGATCTCGTATATTCCTGCCCTGGGCTATTCTACTAAAATATTTCAAGGGCCGGCGTCTTTATGAGGGGGGCTTTGTTACAAAATTGAATCTTGAGACAGTCACCACCTCCTACAGACTATAAGTGCCATACTGGACCATTATATCAGAGGGTATTCTTCATGTTCTTTAGCTAAGAAGATTTGTTTAGCCTCTTTACACCCAGCCGCGTAGCGAGATGTGTTAGCTGTGTCTTTGCATCCCGTTACCCGGCGGGTTATTAACACTTGTATGCGAACACGTGGGTTAACCTTATGAGCATTAATTCCTGGAAATTTTTCTTTATTTTTCCAGAGCTGAGCTCCGGCGGACCAATACAGACCCGGCGGTAGTTTCCTCACACCAGTCTCTGTCATGGCTACTGTGGCCCCAGTTTTTGCCCTGTGCATTACCCCTACTTGCGCGGGTATCCCAATTTTTGCGCATACCCTTTGCATAAGGTGTGTTAGATGTCTAGACCGTTCAAGGGGTCTCTGGGTTACACTTAATTGTTCCTTTTGCTCCCAATTAGCCAATAAAGTCCTGTGTGACAATGACAAGACCGCGGCGGTAGCGTTGAGAGAGGTCAGACAACAAATGTCGGCCTACACTACCATTGTCGCACATAAGTCACTTCAATGTGACAACGTCCCACTTTGGGATAAGTTGCTGTCAGAGCACCCTCCCCCTAAACGTACCTCTAGAGTAACGGGTTTTAAGCCGACAGAGACTAGCCAGGGTTCTGTATCGTCTGTGGATACGTTTAAACGCCCGAGAGAGAGCCTACTCCCCCGGCAGCCACCTCCTCGTCGCAGGCGAGATCGAGGTCAAGGTCACCCCTCAGACAGCGGTCTTCAAGTCGGGCCTCTTCCCCGGCTAGTAAGAAGTGTAAGACTGAAGCTTCCCCCAGTGGCCATGGTGGTGATTCTTCCAAACCTAGGTCTAGTTCGCGGTCACACCGTAGCCACAAATCCTCCAAAAAGGATTCCCATAAGAAGTCCTCTCGACATTCTACTAAGTCTAGTGCATCTCATCGTACCTCTACACCTGAAAATGTTTCTGTTACAGCCTCAGAGTATAGTGAAGCGCCTGTCCCTAAACAAGATTTACCTATTGATATTTTAACCCTAGAAACGGAAAGTTCAGGAAATTCAATAATTGAGAATGTTTCAGACTCTCAAGAGAGCGTAGGCCAGAGCCTCGGTGTTTGGCGGTTTGCTCAGCCAGGGTCTGACCATCCACGTCCGACTCATACGAGTCACACAGTAGCCGATGTCCACAGGGACGCGGCGACCCCATCCTCTATCCCTGACTTATCTTGGAAACAAGGTGCCCCTGCCTCGGCGGGGTCTTCTCAGGAGGATCGGGAGGAACAAGATGAAGTGTCATTAATTTCAGATAGGGAGGGACAAGGGTCAGGCTCAGGCCTGGACGCCGCCCATGATAATACTGATTCACCTGAAAGTTCTACATCTAACCAGTTTGTTACAGCACAAGAAATTGATGGGTTACTTACTCATGCTCTATCAAAATTCTTTAATCAACAACGAGAAAACTCCACAATGGACTTGGGGGCTCCCT
The DNA here is from genome assembly GCA_032716605.1 of Paralithodes platypus. Classification (NCBI taxonomy): domain Eukaryota; kingdom Metazoa; phylum Arthropoda; class Malacostraca; order Decapoda; family Lithodidae; genus Paralithodes; species Paralithodes platypus. The sequence continues at coordinate 27,832,876 of CM064489.1, read as the reverse complement.
TGACAAGTTCTGCGGTACGGCCTCTGATAACGTCAATCGATTTATCTAAGATTCCTAACCCTCCTACTCTGTCACCGGCAGGGAGCTCTAAGCCAGCTACGGCGGCATTCACTACGTCAAATGTCAGGGTCATTACGGATGTTAATCCACCCCCTCTAGACAAAGTGCCTCTTAGAAAGGTAGCTATGCCCCTGCTTTATGGGCCAGACGAGTCATGGGTCCCTTTGAACCCCTCTAAGCCAGAGCTTGCCCAGCCTACCTTGTCAGGGGAACTCCCGGTACCACGTGAGTGGTTTATCCAGGGAAATAAGTCAAAGAAATTAAGGGCATTGGATGCCTTGGGTAATGTTTTGGACGTAAATATCAAGGCTATACCTAGTTATTATCATCAGGATTATTTTGTTTATGCATCTAAGCCTGCTTTACCCCCTGCCTCAGCTTCAAAACTTTTTTCAGACTGGTCTAAGCTGGATGGGTTTAATGATATTAAGGCTCTGTCGGCTCTTACTCCTGAACTAGATTTACAGACCGTCACAGACGAGACAGCTAATCCAGTGTTGAAGGTGGGACAGTTGGGACCAGGACCTTGGGTGGATTGGGAGGTAGAGGCTCAAAACTTTGCAACCACTTTCACTTCTAAATCTTCCCACCAGATCCCTCAGGATACACATTCATGGGTCTCCATGCCGGTAGGTTCTGCCGGCGGAGTTCCGTCAGCTTTATTTTCCTTTCTAGCTGCCCCTAAGATTAATCTTTGTGAACTAAAGGAACCATTCACTACCCCTACCCCTTCTCACCTAGACAGAGAATTTAGGCTAAGGGGAAAAGCTTTCCGCCTGTTTTCACAGTACATAGTTTCTCAACAGGTGGCTAAGTCTTTACTCAGGTCTACTCAGGCAATCGCAGACGCGGATGCTCGAAGATCAGTTGAGTTATCCCGGCGTCTGATTCTTCAGTCGTCGATTCAATCCTTAGGTGACATACGCACAGCCTTACTTGAGGCGGTGCGAGCACGACAGGATCTTAGGATGTCATTAGTTCGCAAGCTGCCTGATCGCATTGCTAACCAGGTGGTAATGTCCCCAGTACTTACTCCTTCTTTAATGTCCCCTGATGTATGGCGAACAGTGTTTAACATGGCACAGGCCGTGAAGCACAGTCCCGCACAGGCTAAGAAACCTGCATTTAACTTCCCCAAACCTAAGCCTCCTACTAAAGCTCAGCCAGGGGGTTCTAAGCCGTTTTCTTCCGCCTAAGTCCTCCCAATCCCCCCTGGGTCAGTTCAGGCATAGACAGAGAGGGTTTTCAGGACAGAGGGGACGCGGCCAGTATAAGCCGGGGCAGGGCCAGTCTTCGGCCCACACCAGCCAGCCGGCGAAGCGTCCAACACCACCAAACCCACCATCAAAAAACTAAAGTCTTTCTCACTCCCAGTGCCTGTCTTAGAGCCGGAGGAACCGAGGGAAGTACAGCCGGCGAACCCTTGTCTGCTAACTGGGTCGTTCCGAACGTGTCACCAAGCATGGCCGTTAAAAACCTGGGCACGGATGGTGGCACGCAAAGGCATCACTTGGCAGTGGCTCCGGCGACCTCGCTTACGTCAGCCGACAACGGCAAATTGTGTTTCATTAGAGGTGGAGTCGCTGGTCCAGGAGATGATTGCCAAGAATGTCATCATCCCGGTCCCTCCAGATTACCCTGTATTCACGTCAAAACTGTTTTTGGTTCCCAAACGGGACAGTGTTCAGATGAGGCCGGTCGTAGACCTGTCTTATCTGAATCTTCACATTTACAAAGAGTCTTTCAGAATGTTAACAGTTCATCAAATCAGGCTAACACTTCCGCCGGGAGGCTGGATGTGTTCCCTAGACCTGACAGACGCCTATTGGCACGTGTCGGTCAACAAAAGATTTCAAAGGTTTCTGGCCTTGAGGATCAGGCACCAACATTTTTTTTTTCAGAGGATGCCGTTCGGTTTGAACCTAGCACCTCGATTATTCACGAAACTAGTCCGGCAAGCCCTGATGCCGTTGTTAAAACAGGGAATCAGAGTGTTGTGGTATCTAGACGACTGGCTGGTGGTGGCAGAGACACAACAATTATGCATAAAACATGTCAATATCATTTTAAATCATGTCAAAACTCTAGGCTTCAAGGTAAATCTGGTAAAGTCAAACCTTGTTCCCTCAAGAGTAATTCAGTGGATAGGGCTGGTCTGGGACACCGCCGCTCTCACTCTGAGTCAGAGTGTGGACAATCGCAACAGGTTTCGCAGGAAACTGTTCAGGTTTCTTCACAGTCTGACTACGACACGAAGAGTCTGGGAGTCTCTGGTCGGCTCTCTCAACTGGATTCAGCTAACTGTCAAGTTGGGCCGGTTGAAAGTAAAACGATTAATATTGGAAGGCAACAAATATTTCCCACTCTTACCGGCGGGAAAATTATGGCCCATACCAAAATTAATCCACACCTTACTAGCGGTCTGGGCGAAGAGGGAAACATTGCACTCAATCATGTCATGGACCTCTCCTCCTCCAACGGTATGGGTAGACACGGATGCGTCCGGCACCATAGGGTGGGGATTTCAGTCAAATCAGGGGCACCAGGGTCAGGGACTTTGGTCCCACTTAGAAATCTCTCACATAAATGTCAAAGAGTTACTAGTCCCCTTGTATTTCCTTCAGGCTCACGGCCCGGCGTTACGGGGCAAGTCGGTGGCTTTCAGAATGGACAATCTGAATGCAGTTCACTGTATTCAGAAACAAGGGTCAACGAGGTCAAGGAAGTTGCTACTCGTGTCGGAAGAGATTTTTGTTCTAGCCACCAGTCTAGATATTTATCTTCACGCATCTTATCTCCCAGGCGTAGCGAACGTCTGGGCAGACGCTCTGTCCCGGAGACAGAGCACGACAGTAGAATGGGAGCTCAAGCAACCCATTTTCGACCTAATGATTGCGGAGCTCTCCCATCCACAAGTGGATCTTTTTGCGTCCGAGGAGACTCACAAGCTCCCTCTATACCTCACCCGCCGGGCGATAACGCCGGCAGGGGGGCCAGACGCCCTAGTGACAGACTGGAACAGATGGAGCTCCATCTATCTGTTTCCGCCGCCAGATGCGTCACTAATGTGCCACGTAGTGAACAAACTACGAGTTTATCGAGGCTTAGTCTCGCTAATCGCGCCCCTGTGGCCGGCGCAGGTGTGGTACCAGCAATTAATAATATGGTGCCCGGACCCGGTATCGCTCCCGGTCGGGTACTTCCACTTAGACACGATTGGCAACCTAGAGACCTCGCTGACTTTTGCATTATGGACATTCAGGAGGCCAAGTGGCTAGCACCATACGGTAGGGATGTGACCAATAAATTGCTCAATCAATATACTCAGTCTACTAAGCGACAATATCAATCTCATTGGAAAGCTTTTACTTCTTGGATTGTTAGAACGGAACAAACTGTACCCTCAGTGGCATTGGTTTTTAATTACTTGAACTATCTGTTTGAGCAGAAACGTTTATCTGTGGTTACTTTGAAGAATCACTTAACTGCGATTAGAGTGCCCTTTTTCGACCTTACAGGTCTATCCATACCGGTGGCGGAGGAAACAGGATTTATGAGAGCGTGTTTTAAACTCCGCCCACCTCCCCGTCAGCTCATGCCTACTTGGTCTCTGGACAAAGCTTTGTCTTTACTTCATTCTCGTCTGTATCAAAATACTGCAGACTTTGCTTTAATCTTAAAGAAGGCAGTTTTCCTTTTGGCTTTGGCCACCGGAAACAGAGTGTCTGAGCTGGCGGCGATGAGCAACACACCTAATTGTCTTAGGTTTGGTAGACTTAATGATTCAATTGCCATTGCACCCTCCCCGGCGTTTGTAGCCAAGAATGAGCATAGTGCACACGTGTTTTCTGAGTTCACGGTGCCGGCGTTAAAAAGGGGAAAGGTGCATCATAATTTATGTCCAGTGCAAGCTCTAACCAAATATTTGAGAATAGCTCCTCATAACCCCCAAGGTGCTTTATGGGTAGCGAGTACGGGTAAACGCTTACTTAAACGGCGATTAGCCTCTCTTCTGGTAGAAGTCATTAAAGAGAGTAATCCCGGCGTTGTGGGTAGGGCCCACGATTTACGCAAGTGGGCGGCCTCTTTACGTTTCCTGAAAAACTTTTCAGTTGAAGATATTGCGTCCACACAGTTGTGGGCGTCTAATCATACGTTTCTCTCTAGATACTTGTCAGTTGCTCTAGACAAACCTTCCTTACCATGTATAGCTTTAAGGCAGAGGGTCTAGGTGGCCCTGCAGTCACTTATGTTTATTTTCACGGAAGGGGGGGGTGCAGTCAGTTGACATAGGACACCCTAGACCCCGCCGGAGTATGAGAGCTGTGATACAATTTAAGGTTAAAATGTGATATGAAAATTTCTCTGCGAGAATTTGTGCTAGTACAAAGTTTAGTACAAAACAACGGTGTTGTTATAGTAGTTTTACCTGCGAAAGCAATGTAATATTAGTTGTTGTTGTTGTTGTTCCCTAAGCTGCCTGGCCGAACAGCCCCGAAGGACCCGTGCCCCCAGGGAGGGGGCAGGGGATGGTTGTGACGGTTTGGCTCCCGAAACTGCTCCCCGCGGCCGGCATCCGGTTTTCCTCCACTGGTCGTTGATATTAGTTCAATGGAGTTCATTAACAATTGATCTCCACATGTATTTTGGGGTTTATGATGTGCACATATAAACTTATAACTTATTATTTTTGTCACCACTCGTTGAGTGGGGTGCCTTTTGTAACTACAGATCTGTGTTCAGAATCTTCAGGGTTACCCATTTTTGTCGGGCAGGCTTCTTTGAAGCACGCACCTGCCTGAACCCCTTTTTCTTGTATATTTCCGGCCTACGCCGTATTAAATACATTTTTCAAAAAGTAAGAATACTATGTGGTTGTTTTTATTATCTGCTTTTCTAGAGTTATGATATGATTACGAATGTCCCCCTCCAGTCTTAGATATCAGGCATGTTCGTCAATGATGGAGGGGCCACTAATAAATTATAGGTTTGACTCCTGTAAGGAGATAAAGAAAACCTAATATTTAGTAGTGGCCCCGTAATCATTGACGACTGGGGCCCTCCCGACCGTCCCCTTCCCATTCGTTGATGTATTAAGGATTTTGGTTTACTTGATATGTCAGTGAAGGAGGAATGACGCCTGATTCAGCGTCTGGTCAGAAATCCACACAAGTACATCCACGATATGATGGAAAGCTTATTGGATAGTTATTCTTATTTTCTTTTTGTTTTTATTTTTTACGAAGTTTTTTCGTAGTGAGAACCCAATTCATAATGACTGAAGCCATGAGTGAGGTCGCGTGCGCTCATGATGAAGGCTCCTCAGTTTTTAAATGCTCTGCGCGGTAGATTCAAACTACGGCGGATTAGTGTTTGAAGAGGATGCCTTATGTAATAGGCATGTTCGTCAATGATTACGGGGCCACTACTAAATATTAGGTTTTCTTTATCTCCTTACAGGAGTCAAACCTATAATGTACCTCCCAAGGCGAAGACATGGAGTAAGGAGGAGAATAGCCTAATGCCTAAGGAAACAATTAGTGTGCTAAACAATATCTTAGCTTCAAAGGATGAAATAGTCATGTGTGGGGACTTTAACTGCAAGGAAGTAAATTGGGAAGAACTTGAACCAGGAACAGGAGAGGAAAGTTGGGGCTATGAATTTTTAAGTATGGCCATGGAAAATTCTATATACCAACATGTAAAAGAGACAACAAGAATAAGGGGAAGTGATCAACCAGCTAGATTGGACCTTCTCTTCACAAGAAGGGAGGAGGAGGTTCAAAGTATTCAGTACCTATGCCCACTAGGAAAAAGCGACCATGCAGTTCTCGACATAGACCTACTTAAAATGCCCCAGAACAAGAAGCCCACCACAGAAGCCACGAGCGAACACCACACAGAAACACCCGAAAGAAAGGTCCACAGAACGAAAGGACCAGCTGACCGAGCCAGCCAATTCAGACAGGCCCAAGCCCGCAGGGCTAAGCAGCTCCAGGCCGCACCTACATACCCCTTCTAAACTGACCATTTTCCACACCTCACGTACACTACCCCCTCGTGTCCTACACTTCTAACTACAAAGATGATGAACAGGAATATACATTCATATTAAAAACACCCATGCCCTGTCCCTATGTTGAGCCAATGCCAACACATCAGACAGCCATAATTATATCTATGTATGTTCTTACATCCGAGAAGTAGATGTTATATACCTTAGAAGTTAATACACCCATGCTGTCCCTAGGTTTAAGATATTCATATTAACATTCCCTAACATATCTTGTCTTGCCAGACTAAGTTTCTGAAGACCCATCACCCCATAAAATCTATGTATTTAATCCTTAGTTTAAGTATTAATGTTAACATTCCCTAACATATCTTGTCTTGCCAGACTAAGTTTCTGAAGACTCATCGCCCATAAAATCTATGTATTCAATCCTTAGGTTAAGTATCTTTATCCGCCATTGTGTTCACCGTTTTCCATTTACTTTTCCACAATTGTCATACGTCTTCCACTTACCTCCTTCGTATCCACAGTCCACACTACGCCATATTACTTCGTGTCCTACACCTCTTACCCGCCCGATTCTACCTACACGATGATGAACAAGAATATACATTCATATTAAAAACATCCATGCCCTGTCCCTGAGTTGAGCCAACGCCAACCAATCCGACAGCCCTATATCTATGTATGTTCTTACATCCGAGAAGTAGATGTGAAAAAGAAACCACATGTCCAAACTCATAAGAAATTAAAGATACCCACGGGTACACCAAGATATAGAACCATTGCCCCCATAAGACTTAGACAGCCATGACTACAGATGTTAGCCACCATGCTGTAACGTAATCCTTACCCCAACCAGAGATTGTATAGATAACCTTTGTTACCAGTATCTATCATAGTACCTCGAAACAATAACGCAGTACCCCTACGAACTGCCGCTTTCCTTGGGTCTATATTTCATAGAAAACGCAGTTCCCAGGGACACCTAGACGTACAAAAAAGCGTGTCAAATAATAGGTCCATAACCCCTCGTATGTACGAGAAATAATACACCATGTTTTTCCTTACTTTATCCACAAGTCACACACACACCTACAGTTAACCTCCTTCTCCCCCACCGCCCCACAGTCCACATGATTCTATCTTTTCCAGACTCATATACCACCCCGTATTTGCATCCCCCGGTAGCATTTGACTAACGTACTTTCACTGTCTTTTCAAACTCCAATATCAATGGTAGCCTAATGCCACCCCCACGCCCAGGGACCTTAGGGGCAAATTTCCCTGTAGCCCCTGAGCTTCCCCCCCCTCTCATTAAGATACCCGCGCTTCTCGACTCTTGTCCGACCTAGCCTCTCTCTCATACCTCTTGAAGATCCTTGATTTTTCCGTTGCTAACGCTCTCCAACCTTTTATATATATACTCCTATCCAGCCTACCTTCACTTAGTAGGCCAGAACAACATTAGAACTTTACTAACCCCTTGCATGCCATCTATTCTCTTACAAACCATTCACAACCCTGCACCCCATGGTCGTCGGTGCGAGGCTCGCCGCCTCGCCAGTAACTAATTTCTATTGCCATACTTCCAGATAAATGTGGCAGAGTTAGCAACCAGTCTCCACCACATCCAGCAAGCCATGCAATTAACAGCCAACCGAGTACACCCAGCTAGCCAAGGCACCTTCGGTTTTGATATTAAGAACACCCACATCTGTCTCATAAACAGAGGGTTATTACAAACACTGGTGATATGGCAAGCCCCTAGCCACAGCCGCCGGACGACCATCCCAGAGGGAGAACGCCCGGCTACCCCTTTTTACCAACCCGAGGAGGGAGACACCCACCCCCGCGGAGGTATACCTGACCCCTGTTTTGACTTCCGGGTCATTGCCAGGTAGCCTAGGAATTCTTCCTATCAATGAACTAACCATGCATGTCTAACCCCCTTACTCACTTCTCTATACCCACAATAACCCATCCACCTGTTTTGCATACTCGGATAGTCAAATTAGCACCTCAGCTATGCAATAGAACAAAGACTGAGCAATATAAGAGAGATGCCCCTATCACAGCTGTCCCAGTCCTCCCCGCAAAGTAGATCCAGTCTCCCTTCCATAAATACTTCCAGTATAGCCAAAATAGTACCTTTTACTAAGGCTCAGTTATATCACAAATTGAAGGCTTCCTATAGCCATGTGCCACAACAGTAATCACCATCTTACCCAGTCCCCATATCTATTGAGAGCTCAAATAAGTCCATAAGACTCGAGATCCCTATTGTCTACAGGGTCCAGAACCGAGCCTATAAACCTAGCTCCCGCCCCCAGTCAAATCAGTTGAAAGTTAGACACCAACCAGTGGTCACTACCCTGAAGTTAACCTCTAGCTCTGCCCTTGTGTTGTTCCTGAGTTGAGAAATTCCCGAGCCGGCAGACTCCATGGCAGAAGTTAAATAGAAGAGCTGTCCATGTACAAGTCCTAACGTGCACCTTATAACCTTCACACAAATTCGTGGGTATATAAGTGTGTAGCCAGCACCGATCGTCAAGAGATCCGACTTGAGAACTTCCTACATTTTGGACCACCTGGACGGCCGAGGAACCAGTCGTTAGCCCCCAACATCACCGGAAGCAAGATAACCAGGACCAGACCTACAAATACTATTCAAGATTCATGTTACTAGTACTAAGTGTTATAGTACCAGTTGACACTCACTTATTAACTTTCTATGAAGTGGCTATAATCTTGCCCAGTGTAACTCATATCTAACCATTCCATTTGGGACGTACTAAGCGTATCAGTGTTCATTAATTAACAGGCGACATTGACTCTCGTAATTACCTTATTCAGATATTAAAACCCTAGTGATATCTAACGTATTTCTGCCATAAGAATATAAACCTTAGATCAGTACCCCCATGAGGTTACTAGAGATTCCGTGTTCTAAAATAGACGCGTGTCTAATCCTAACTGTGAGCTGCTACTTGGGCACGCGACCAGCCAGTAAGAGATCAAATCAGTGAAATTGAATACATAAATATATTGAGGTCTTCCAGTATAATAAAACTTGCTAACTAAACCCGTGATCAGAAGAGTATACCTGAACGTTGGAAGTGGGAGACTAGGCTCCATCCAAATCCGCTAATGCTAGCAGTTCCCTTCTATTATTTGTTTTGTACGAGAATTACTATTTGTCTATGCTCTTTATTCATCTACTTAAATAAAAGTGATCGTGTGTCGTGTTACCGTGTGTTTATTTTGTGTTCTCTATTCCTCATACCTTGTATTGTGCATACAGCCTTATATACCCAGTCAGATAGAACCCACATTACCCAAGTTAATCCTGTAGAAAAACAGGGCATAACACTACTATTGAAGCATAAACTACCCAAGGAAAGGGAAAAGCACAAGGAAAATCACTGGATGTATTCCAGAACCGATTTCGCAGGACTACGGGATTTTTTCAAGTCACAAAATTGGGATCAAGTGTTATCTGAAAGTGAGGTAGACAAAAAACTCAAGGCATTCATGGAGATCTATGATACTGGTATAAAAACTTTTGTCCCTAAGTACATTAATAACAGAAAAAAAGGAAATCGCAAAGAATGGTATAATCGCGAATGTAGGCAAGCACAGGAAGCAAAAAACAAAGCCTGGAAAAAGATGAGAAACTGGGATTCAGAAGAAAACAGGCAAAAGTATAAAGAGGAGAGAAACAAATACACAGAAATGAGGAGGAGGTCAGAGGCAAACCATGAGAAAGGGATAGTGGAGAACTATGAAAAGAATCCAAAAATGTTTTTTCAAGTTTGTAAATGGCAAAAGGAAGATAAAAGCCACAATCCTAAAAATTAAAAGTGGAAACAGAATCATAGAAGATGATACAGAAATTGCAGAAGAACTAAATAGAAAGTTTGCATCAGTATTTACAAAAGAAGGAGAATTCATTGCACCAGAAACCAATGAGATAGGTATAGAGGAAATGCCGGAAGTCACATTTAACAGAGAAGAGCTCATAGACAAAATGAGTAAGGTGGATCCAAACAAAGCCGCCGGACCGGACGGAGTATCAGGCTGGATTATTAAAGAAAATGGCAAGGAACTGAGTATACCAATATATGATATAATGACCAAATCATTGGACACAGGGATAGTGCCTACAGAATGGAAAAGAGCAAACATTATTCCTATATTTAAGGGAGGAAGCAGAGATAAACCACTGAATTATAGACCTGTATCACTATTGAGCATCCTCATGAAGATTCTGGAAGGATTAATAAGGGACAAATGGGTGAACTACCTGGAATCCAAAAGATTAATTACTGACCGACAATTTGGATTCAGAGGAGGCAGATCATGTGTAAGCAACTTGTTGAGTTTTTACTCTAGAGTAATAAACACTGTGGACCAGAGGGAAGGATGGGTAGACTGTGCCTACCTAGATTTTAAAAAGGCATTTGGCAAAGTTCCACACAAGAGATTGCTGTGGAAATTAAAACATGAGGGAAAAGTAGGAGACAAACTGCTGAAATGGATGGAGAGCTACCATACCTTAGCGAAAGACAGATGAGAACAACAGTATGGGGGAAATCGTCAAACTGGACTAAAATTATGAGTGGAGTACCACAAGGATCTGTCCTAGCCCCAATCATGTTTTTAATATTTGTAAATGACTTACCTGAGGGACTAACAAGCTACATGAACATGTTTGCGGATGATGCTAAGCTGCTTAAAACGAACAGAACCCAGGAGGATTGCCTTGAGCTCCAATCAGATTTGCAAAAGATCCATGAATGGAGCATCAAATGGAATATGGAGTTCAATGCAGGAAAATGTAAGACTCTAGAAATGGGTAAAAGCAAGTACAGACCTAGAAAAGATTATAAACTAGGAAACGAAGTGATTCCCAAAACAGAAAAAGAAAAAGACTTGGGGATAGAATTTAAGGATAACATGCCTCCGGAAAGCCACGTAAATAAGATAGTGAGAGAATCACTAGCACTATTGGCAAATATCAGGATGTCTTTCAATTATCTTAATGAAAACACCATGAAACAAATAATAACGGTAATAATAAGACCCAGGATGGAATATACATCTGTAGTGTGGTCCCCTCACATGAAGAAACATATCCACAAAATTGAGAGGGTATAGAGAGCAGCTACGAGGATGATCCCAGGTTTGGAAAATTTGGAGTACCAAGAGAGGCTCGAGAGATTGAATCTACCTACACTGGAACAGAGAAGGAAACGAGGACAGCAAATTCAGATATACAAATGTGTTAGAGGTATTGACAAAATCAACCAAGAAAACTTCATAGAGAGGGATGGAGGTGAGAGAACAAGAGGTCACAGCTACAAACTGAAAGTGCCTAATAGTAAATCTGATCTGAAAAGTAAAAGATTTCCTACCAACTCGATTAGTGGGTGGAACAAATTGCCAGCCGAAGTAGTGTCTGCACCATCAGTGCATAGTTTCAAAGCACGGTATGACAACCATATCTTAGGAGGTGGGAATTAACGAGCATGCTCACTCCCGCAAATACAACTAGTGTAAGTACACACAATCCCAGTCTTCATGTGCTCGAGAATCAGTTGTACGTGTGGTGGGTTGTTTTCTGCCTGTCGTTTCGGTGGTCTGTTCAAATTTATGTTCTGTCTGTTCAGATTTTCGGTCTGACGTCTTGCTGACGTGTGTGTCGCCCCGTTGGCGGGAGCCTTACGGGTGTCTTACGGTATGCAATCGTTTCACGTACAGATGGATGTCGTCCCACACCATTGCTGTCCGGCTGTCTCACAGAAATGTACACGACAATCCAATTTCGCAGTCGGGAGTGTCAGGAGGACTGTGTGAAAGCCCCTTCACTCTCACTCTCTCTCAACCAGTGAGACGTGCACTGGGTGATCAATATAAACTATAATAAAATAAGCCCGATCAATGTGACGTCACAGGGAGATATATGTAATGGGTGGAGAGAGAGTTAGAGGTATGGTATATCCTGCTAATTCTACCCCACATGTTCTCCTATTTTACGGTCAGGAATAGTGTAGGAGGACGTGATTTTAGTCATAGCTACAGACAAGTTTCAATAGGTATACCGTAACAACAAAATTAGGGCAGTGATAATGGAAGAAAGTCAAAAGGGACTCACTTCTAAACGGCCACAAATAAAATGGCCACAGTTCTAAACGGCCACACTCCTAAAGGGTCTATGTGATATATTAGGTTAGGTTTAAGCAGATAAAGTTATGTTTAGTTATGTTATGTTACACTTCTGGACGTTTTGACATACAACCATTGTATTCTTAAGCATGGGAAGGGATTCACTCTCCCCTTCCCATATTAAGCAATAACACAGCAACAAGTATAGTGTATCCCTTTCCAATATACAGTATATCCTCTACAATCATATGGCGCCATTGTTTATTATATAATACGCACCTCCAGACAATGTAGGTTATTTTAAAAAGGGAACGTAAGAAATAAGGGTTAACTGTAATAACATGTGATCCTTTGACTTTAAAAGGCTTTCCAAACTAAGAAAAATCATACGGCAAAAACATAAATACAGTATAACAAACTATCGTCGTCTGACTGAGCTGAGAAGAGCTCTAAATCTCCTATTTGAAGAATGATTAACAAGGTTGCTAGACTACTCGGCCCACGGGACAACTCGGCCAACGGCGAGACAGCTCGGCCCAGTAAAAACGAGACAGCTCGGCCCACGGCGAGACAGCTCGGCCCAGTAAAACCGAGACAGCTCGGCCCCGAGTTAATTGCGAAACAACTCGGCCTTTCACAACCCTTATTTGCTTCGACAACATAAAAACGGTGTTATTGGGAAGGATCTTTCTACCCCTTTCCCCATATAAACTACAAAAGGTAATAATGAACCCATTGCACAATTTTAAGAACACGATCACAAGTCCTACAACTGATCATTCAAATCCAGAAAGTACCGGTCTAGAAATGGCGAACAACAAATGATTCGGTAGGTCAATAATATTAATGAGAATACTAATGGATGACTTAGAGGATAAATGTTTCCTAGAATGAATAAATAAAAAAGGGACATATATTGTAGGTAGGATCAGGAATGAAAATATATGATTGTCTTCTATCATCATCATGTTAACCCCTTGAGGATCATGACGCACTTTACAGTGTATTTTGTCTATTATGAGGTAATTTTATTTAGATTAGTAAGGTTATATGGAAGACAGACGGTTATTCTAGACAGTCTTCAGCATTTCAACACTTACAGATCCTTCCTAAGCTGTATGAGATCGTTTAATGACAGCCGGAATTAATAAAAAAGGCGACATAAACCTCAAGGGGTACTATACCGTAATGTCACGTTTTCATGATCACTCCATATTTCTCTACTCTATTTGCAAAGTAACTGATTTCTATAAAAATGGGAAATATGCTAATCACCATCGGCTGAAAATTAAAATGGTTGTGATTTTTCCTATTAATGGGCGTGTTTTAATTAGTCTGATCGTCATTATATATATATATATACACACACACAAGGTTAGATACAATCACAAATTTCAAGGCTACAGGCTTTTTCACGGCTATATCACAAGGTTAGATACAATCACGAATTTCAAGGCTACAGGTTTTTTCACGGCTATATTAAAAAAATTGCCCCATAGCATAACATGTGATGTCTCAAATAATAGGCCGAGCTGTCTCGCCGTCATGGCCGAGCTGTCTCAAATAATAGGCCGAACTGTCTCAAATAATGGGCCGAGCTGTCTCGCCGTCGTGGCCGAGTTGTCCAAAAGTGGGCCGAGCTGTCCGAGCCGAGTTGTCCCATGGGCCGAGTCGTCCAGTCCCCATTAACAATAGTATTTATACTTACAGTACATGTACACAGCACCAGTAGCAGCAGCAGTAAAATAGTAGAAACAGCAGTGGTACCACTAACGCACGGCGCTACTATTGCAGAGGGAAAGCATCACAAGTCACTTGAACCACTCTTTATGTTCAATTAGTCATTTAAAGGTAAACAATATGTTCACTTAAGTCAATGTGAGGAGACCGTATGATAGCTTTTGAAAATTGGAAGTAATATTTTGTTCACTTTCGTCCAACTGGAAGTCGCTTTATATTTACTTTGTCGATTGTAGGTTACTTAATGCCCACTTCAGTTTCAGTCCATCAAAGGTAATGTTTTGTATTCACTTAAATACATTGGGGTTACCGTAATATTTTGTTCACTTTAGGCAATCAAAGGTAACTTTATGTCCACACTTAAGCAAATAGGAGCTAATCGAATATTCGCTTAAGTTAATTTTAAGCCACTTTGTTTCACCAAATTTAATTAATGTTATGCAATGTTCATTTAAGTCAATCAGGTATACTTAGCTACAACAAATCGGGATCACATAATGTAAACTTTAATACCGATACTTTAGCTTGGTTATATCACTTGGTTCGCGTAATTTTACTTGGAGATCATAGAAGCTCAATTAGTCAAATAGGTCAGTTTATGTGAAATCGATTTATAGCATCTAATGGTGCTTGGAAGTCATAAAATGCTCATTTCAGTCAAATAGGTGGCTTTATTTGAGTACAATTAAACAGAGTAGCAACCCCTGACCTCAAAGACCAGTATCAATCAAAATTACCCACACTCAAACAATCAACACCCCCCAATTCTGTTTTTTGAAAGCCTGAGAGGGTCTGAGTACTTCTTTGGTGTAGCTTTTCATGCTATATATTTATTTCATATGTATCGATGCTGTGTACTTAGTTCACTTATAATTCACTCAAGTTCACTTGGAATTAAGTTGGTTCCTTGGAGTTATATTGGGTGATCTTTGAATTAGTTTGTGTTTTCTTGAAATTATTTTGCGGTCTCTTGAAACACTTAATTAGCTTTGGATTTCGCTTGGTAGCTTGCAGTTAATTTGAGGTAATTTAGCATTTACTGGAGTTTGCTTGGAATAAACTCGGTGAAGTAACCTAATGGAGAGCACGAATTAAGCACCTCCTAAGCATGTCCTGAGCACGTTCTTTAGCAAGTAATAAACACGCTTCAAACACATGCGAGACTGTCTTTATTGAGCACGCTTTGATTAAAAGTCTTGTTCTTGAGCACTATTATACTTTGATTATAAGCTCATTCACACTAACACAAACTATAACACTAAAGTGTGACGAGGAACGAGTGTGATTCAAAGAGTGACACTTTGCACTTCAGGCAGAGTACAAGTGTGATAGTAGGTGTCTGGCATATGAACTTGAGTTGAGGGGAAAATTATAGCGATTAAAGAGGTGCAGTTTGTGTTTTCCCAGGTAAATCAGGCCTTTAATCAGGGTTTCGGAACTACACTAAAACACGTCTTTAAGAAATTAGTGCTAAACTAGGATGTATTAGTTCTTCCAGTTACACAAATTAAGAGCAATAGGAATAATTCATGGCATTAAGTTCGCTTTCCAAGGAAATAGGGTGATCAATCAGGGTTCTACGAGATAAAACGATGATCGACTACGGTATTATGGGTGTATACCTTTTAGGTCAGTTGCTACAGGAACAGAAGAACTTACGCTTTAAATTAGGTTGTCTTCCAACTGGACTATAGCCTAGGGCGATGCTCAGTTAGCTATATTCGCTCACTTAGCACTACGAGTATAGAAGAGTTGAATTGTCCCGTTGCGAGGTTAGGGCGGTCAAGAACTACACTAGGATAATTCCACACTAGTTTTTCTCACCAAACTACTAATGACAGGATTTTTTTTTTTTTTTTTTTTTTTATCTCACTATAATACAGGGTGCTCTTCTAGTAAACACAGTGCAGCAAATGTCAACTACACTCTTTCCTTCTATACACAACAATGTACCAGGGAAAACTAGTGTTGAAGTTCCCCCTTTGTTATTGTTCACACACTAATATGTTGACCTGTGGTGGTGCGGGTGGCGGTGGTGGCGGTAGTGGTAGTATATGTAGTAGCAGAAGCTATGGTAGTGGTAGAGGTAGTGGTGGTCCAAGTGATAGTAGTGGCAGGTGGTGGTGGTGAATTCAAAGGACTTCTAATCAACATTGCCTAAATCATTAAAATTGGTGAAGAGTAGAAGAGGTGGTGATCTAGGCTAGTAATCTCCTTCCCTGTGGTGCTGATTGATAAGTGGAGGCGACGCAGAGCTGAACAGTAGCAGGTAGTGGTAGAGAAATCAAAGGTGGATAATAATAATAATAAAGTTTATTTCCACCGACAGTGGTTATTCTTCACCCAATTAACTTTGCATATATCTTGAAAAGCTGTGAAGAGTGCCGGTATACAAGAGGTGCTGAGCTCACTCAGCTTCTACCTCTCCTTCTTCTTGGTGATGATGAATGTAAACAACTGCACTGGTTGCAACAGTAGTGGTAGTAGTAGTAGTAGTAGTAGTAGAACAAATCAAGCCGTCCATTTATTATCTATCGACCCTCCCCACTTGTTTTGTATCTTCCTTGCTTGTTGTCTCCTTTTTCTTGGCGATGATGAATCTAAACAATTGCACTGATTGATTTAGTACCGGTAGTAGTAGAAATAGCAAGCTATCAATTGCACTGATTGATTTAGTACCGGTAGTAGAAATAGCAAGCTATCAATTGCACTGATTGATTTAGTACCGGTAGTAGTAGAAATAGCAAGCTATCAATTGCACTGATTGATTTAGTACCGGTAGTAGTAGAAATAGCAAGCTATCAATTGCACTGATTGATTTAGTACCGGTAGTAGTAGAAATAGCAAGCTATCAATTCATCTAGTGCATAGTGGTGATGAGAAATCGTAAAGTATTGGGTGATGATTTTATCTGTCATTCACTTACTTTTGAGTGATAAAAAGTGGTGGTGGTGATGATAGTGGTGATTGCTCCCGATTCTTAAGCTTGTTTTTCTATGGTGGTGGTGATGATCATGATTCTCTT
The DNA here is from genome assembly GCA_032716605.1 of Paralithodes platypus. NCBI lineage: Eukaryota > Metazoa > Arthropoda > Malacostraca > Decapoda > Lithodidae > Paralithodes > Paralithodes platypus. The sequence continues at coordinate 27,815,870 of CM064489.1, read as the reverse complement.
CCCCTCACTTTTCTTTGGTGATGGGGATTAGTGGTGAAGAGTTAAGGAATTGTAACAGTGGTGGTGATTCTCTCTCCCTCACTCTGGTGATGGAGAGGAGTGGTGGTGAAACGTTAAACTAATGTAGTAGTAGAAATGCAGATTGACCTCTCACACTATATTCTCTGTAGTGGTGGAGAATGGATGATGGAGAGCAGTGGTAGTGGAGTTAAATAGTTGCCGTACCGATCAATCCTCCCTCACTCACTTCCCTGTGTTAGAGAGTGGTGATGGTGGTGGAGGTGGTGATGGTGATGGTGATGGTGGTGGTGGTGGCGGTAGGAGGTTGCCCCTTCTCTCCACGCTCTCTTCTCTCACACTGGCACTCTTCTCTCAGGCACCGGTCAGGGTTACCCAATCACAATCACGAAAACCCGCTAGATCAGTCCTCCAAAGTCGCTAGATAAGGTAGGCTACATAATGCAGAACATCGCTCGAAATGATAGTACGACCTTTGGGATTTCGCTCAAAACTGTCTTGAATATCTAAAATACTGCTAGAATTCATGTCGCATACATTTCAACAGTGACCGCTAGATCGAAGTAAATACCTCCAGATCTAGCGGTAAAATAGCTATATTAGCAACACTGCTCAGGCACTGGTGGTGGTGGTGGTGGGACTGGCCATTCCTCCCCTCCTTCCTCCCTCCTCTCCTATTGCTTACTTCCCTCACTCTCACTCTCTCTCTCTCTCTCTGTCATAATTTTAACTGAAAAACGCTACCTAATAGAGATCCACCTAAGGCAAACGGTGTTGTGTGTAAGGGTGATAGCTCACAAATTGACAATGTTAAAACCTTTCGATATCTACAATAGATTATAGGTAATGAGGCCTCTTATGGACGAGATAGAAGTATTACTAAATTAGACCAACATTATTGAGTAAGGCTTCGAGCACTCAACGTGGTTGCAGGTTATCAACTAAGGTATGGAGTTAACAATTATTAGGCTTGCCAAAATCATGTATCTTGATTACAGTATAGGCTATCACTCATTAATTATGCTATTAATTAGCGTTAGCAAGACCACATATGGATTACACTGTCCAATGTTGGTGTCCCTATTACAGAATGGATATAGATTCCTTGCAGAGAGTAAAACGTAGAATGACAAAAATTATCCATAATATTAGAAATATTCCATATGAAGAAAGGTTGAAGAGATTAGGCTTACATTCGTTAGCGAGACGCAGAGTTAGAGGGGATATAATAGAGGTGTTCAAGTGGGTTAGTGGGATTAATAAAGGGGACATGAAAGATGTACTAAAGCTCAGTGATAGCGAAAGAACTCGAACAAATTATTTCAAATTAGATCAATTTTGTTTCAGAAAAGATATAGGCAATTATTGGTTTGGTAACAGTTGTAGATAGGTAGAATAGGCTACCAAGTGCTATAGTGGGATCAAGAACGATACGAGAGCTTTAAGATATAATTAGATAGGCATATGGACGAGATGGATTGGGTGTGAGGGGGATCTGCCGGGTGCGGGCCAATGGCGTTCTGCAGACCCCGTTTTCTTTTCTTATGTTGACCTCTGACCGTTTTGGTGAGGTCGGTCCTCATGGTGTTAGTGAGTTGGGCCTATAATTAGGCCTTATAATTAGGATTGGGTGTGAGAAGGATCGGTCTCGTGTGGGCCAATTGGCTTTCTGCAGACTCCCATTTTATTATGTTCTTGTGTTCTATATCTTGCCTAGAAAAAATACCTAACAAAACTAGATATAATAAAAAAAAAAAAAAAAAAAAAAAAATATCGGCAGTCCCCGCACCACTAAAGTACTAAATATGAATAAAGAATTAAACAATCAAGCTACCATAGATCGAATAAATTAAATATATGATATACTGGACATGAAAATGCTAAGGCAAACTCATCAAAATCCTTGCATAGATCGCTTTCGTGACTTCCTCAAGAAAGGAAAAATTCATCAATCACAGTGGATCACCAAAACAGGAACTGAGCTCTACAAGATGCATGATCTTTAGAAAGAAAATCAACAGCAGTATGTCCCTGTACAATGGGAAATTTCTTCATTCAGTGAAGAATTGTCTTTCATCCAAAACAATTGTCAAAAACACATCCTCTACTCCGAAGTTATACTAATATTGCAACCTTTAGAGCGCAATAGAGGCATTAACAAACGATATGTATTATCTTTGACAAGTTATGCATACAGATGGTTCTATTATTCATAAATCATACTACCGGTGCAGTTGGTGATGCGGTTTTGGTGGTCAACAGTGATGATGAAATCTATAATGGTACACGTATTAATAATTGGGCTTCTTCCGTACAAGCTGAACTTATTGCTATAGACTTTACACTTGTTGAAATAATGACAAATATAATAGATTCTTTCATTGTAACTGTTTCACTGTCATCTGTGTCTGCCTTAACCCGAGAACGGCACGCCATTGTTTTTTAAAAGTGCGCGCCAAGCGAGCATATTTTGCTTCATTCCCGCCTAAAATCGTCATTATCAGATAAATATCATTATAACTTATTCATATGCGCCTATTTTACGTTCAATATGAAGATATTAACATGTAACAGCAATAAAACAAGTGGGAATAGTATTTGGGGGTGAAAAAGACAAATTATTGCCGACCCTTCGGTCATGAGGTGCGAGGCGCACGAGACATACACCCTCCTTCTTCGAGGCATGAATAATAATAATAATAACATTTATTTCCACTGCTAGTGGTTATTCAGCTTACATATTATGTACATAAAAGACAAATTATATACAATACATAGTAAAGGATTATTAACATAAGAACATTAGCATGAAGTATGGATAATACATTATTAGTTTATATAATACATTATTAGTTTATATAGATTGGCCCATTGGGGTCGTATTTATAGCCCTTCGTCGACTTTAAGAGTCCGGGAATTATAGTCTCATCCGGATTTATAAGATAATCCAAGACAGCTGTACCTTATAGGAGGGATACCTGTCGTTCACCTTTAACCTGTCTCATGAGATCAAATAACTCCTATAATGGATCCCTCGCTACAAAAACCCCACTTGCTTGGTCTGACTGGGACGCGGGCTATGACATTTCTGAGCCCTGCGTTCCTGAATGCCGTGAAGATGGACGTTGGCCAGACGCCACTTCTTCAGCATTGTAGTGAATCCTAGCTGGTATATATACCGTAGTTTGAATTTCCCGGGTTCACGACAGCTGGTTCCATTTTGTTTATACGCATTACTTTATTTATATTTGTGGATAAATATTACTGTGGTTGCACCAATTATATCTTAGTTTATTTTCCCTTATTATTTAATCACGGGGGACGATATAGAACCCTTAATATATTTGATATTGTCACAATAAAAGGGAATCTCAGACACACTTCACACAGACTTCGTCCCGCTAACAACAAACCACCAGTTGCTGCCACATAACACCAGAACTTCCCTGATCTTCACCTACCGACATGTCCATCACCTAACCTACACTCTTTGCATCACAGCTAAGTTCCTTTAATACTAAAAGTACTTCATAGATATTACTGGGACTACCACAGATAGCCTACATATACAATTTAACACGTAAGTCAACTGCCGACCGGTATCATTTTTATAGCCTAGGCCAATTCATCTTTCCAGGTTTAATTATTTAATTTATATCCGTTTCTCCTCTACCCCCTAGGAATAATAAACAGGATATAGTTGGTGCCGTGTGACCAGGATACTGGTCCATCTGTTATATTGATAATAATTGGGGGGGGGGGGTATTAGGCCTGACTTGTCTGCCTTTGTGTAGAGCTGAGCGATCCAGTGGACAAATGCCGAGGGGCGCACAGGGGAAAGCTGCAAGGGCAGGGGGCGTTGGCCAAGAGTTTGTGCCATCGTCCGGTCGTTACCCTGTGCCTTTGAAAAAGGTGGCCCTCTTCGGCCATTCCTATGTACGGGATTTTCCACGGGATTTTCCGCTGGATCGTCCAGTGCAGTGCCCTGCTTTTTTTGTTAAACAGATCTATAGACCAGGGGCAAGGGTGAACACTGTCAGGCAGACCTCGGCCTGGGATGCGCTCCTAGCCTACAAGCCGGATCTTACATTCCTGATCCTCGGGGGAAACTATTTGACCCTGCAGACTGACCTTCAGCGGGTGGCCCTCGGGCTCCAGTCTCTAGCTGAAGAGATAGAACAAAGGACTGGGGGTCACTGTCTGGTGGTCAGCCTGGAATCTAGGATAAGCCCTAGGGGTATGACCCCCGAGGAATACAATAGAGCAAAAAATGGTGTGAACCTCCGCTTGCGAAGAAATCTCCCATTTACTAAACAAAGGTACTTTGCCATGGGGATGAGTAAGACCGACTTGTGGGACGGAGTTCATTTAGATGCGCCAGGGAGCCGGAAGGTGTTAGATAGGCTATTAGACAGAGCGCGTGCCTTCTTTGAGGAGAAGGACGGGGCCGAGGAGGAGCAGTCGACGCAATAGGCTAGATCTAAAGACTAGGACGACGGCTGCGGCTGTTCCTCCTTCAGAGGAGTCTTGATCCTTCTTTCTTTTTCTTTGTAATTTGTTAAAATTTAATATAGTAAAGTAAATATTGTAAAGTAGAGTAATATGACATAGGGTAAATTTCCTTTTCATTGATCATTTGTAAACTCACAGGGGGCACGCGATCTGCATGCTTCAATTTGCTTGGTTGCTGTCGTCATCAATGTAAGTAGGTTAGCCTAGGCTTAGGATAGATTAGAATAGGTTAGCCTACAGTGACGATTAGTATTGTTGTTCCTTAAGCTTTGGTTACCGTAAATATTTAAGAATGGAGGAGAAAATAAAGTCATTGCGGCGGTTCAGGGCCGCCAAGAAGGGAGGGATTACTAAGCTTACCTCTAATCTGTCTGAATTTATTGAACATGCTGCTACACTGCATGATGTAAGGGGTGTGAAAATCATTGTAGAAAAGGCCCTAGCTGATATCGAGTCGTATAACATAAGAGTTGTATAGCTTATATTCAGATGATCAGTTAGAGGAGGAGATGGTGAAAGATATGCAGTATGTTAATCAAGTAAACAGTCAGTTAGCTGAGTTAGATAGTGCTCTACAGACAACCACTACTGGTAGATCTCATGATAGCGCAGCAAGTAGGAAACAGAAGGGTATTAAGCTACCCTCCCTGAAGTTGCCAGTTTTTGACGGGGATCCAGCACAGTGGGTGGGTTTCTGGGAGCTCTTTGATTGTAGTGTTCACTCCCAAACAGACTTAACTGACATTCAGAAATGTACGTATCTAAAGGGACAACTTAGTGGTGAGGCTCTACAAATTGTTAGTGGGTTTAGTTTGGTCGCTGCAAGTTATGAACCAGCGGTCACTATACTGAAAAACAGTTATGGTCAAAAGGACCGCATCAAAGCAGCTCACATAGCGAAACTGTGTAATCTCCCGCATCCTAGCCAGGTCAGTGCTCTGAAAGATTTTTCCGCGTCATTTGAGTGTGCGTTAGAGTCATTACGCTCAATGGATGTAACAGTAAGTGAAATGTGTGCAGTACTGTTGCATAATAAACTTCCTAGTGCACTCTCTGAAGTGATTAAGCGTGAATTAAAAGACAACTGGCTGGATGTGGATGAATATGTTCGTGTGTTTAAGACTGAAGTGTGGAATCTAGAAAGTAGACATAATCCACTAGAACAGTTTGGGGCGACTGCCACAGCAGCATATGCGGTGTATCAGAAACCCGATACCAAGCAGAAGTATGGATGTAAGTTGTGTTTAACCCTTTATTAGCGGCGCGCAACTTATGTTGTGTGAAAGAAATTTGGACTAAGTGGCGGTTCACAACTTATGTCGTGTGCCATTTTCAGCACGTAATGTTGCTGAGAGAGAGAGATAAGTGGTGGCAGGAGAGTAGCAAGCGTATGACTGCTCCAGACCACCGCGGCGGACCTACTGACATGAATGCCACCCTCCCCCACCCTCACGCACTCGCTACACAGGGAATTATGTAGGGAAACTACCTAATTACATGGTTTTTGCACTCGTGTTGCGCGATTATTGCAAGAAAACTAGCGGTCGTACAAGGATGGTTGGGGTGTCATTGGAAAGCTCTGTTTATGCCCTTTCAGGGATAGATACTTGTTTTACGCTCTGGGTCTTATTTAGGCATGAAAATGATCACGTAAACAACCCTATTTAGGGTAAAAACACCCCACTGGGCGGTACATATAAATTACCGCCTAGGCCGCTCGTTAGGTGTTAAAGACAGGAAATTTTTTGGGCAAAGTGTTCAAAATACAAGAACAGTCCCGCCAAGGCCAATAGAGCAAGGCAGTTGAAATTGTGCATCGGGTGCCTGTCGTCAGAACATGGCAGCCAGGGGTGTACTAACCCTAAAATTAGGCCGTGCCGATTCTGCCAACAGAAACATTTTAATTATTTGTGTCCGACGCCACGCCTTGAACAAACTGGACAACCAGTGGCCCCTGAACCAACAGTGACCATGGCTGTGGCTTCGGGCCATAATGCAGTGTTGTTACCTACCATTCAGATTCCCTTGACCGACAGAAACGGTCATACCAGTAAAGTAAGAGCTTTGTTGGACCAATGTTCGCAACATACCTTCATCTTGCGCTCTGCTTTATCGCAGCTTGATTACGTTAGGGTCAGTAAGGAACAGCTAAGGCTCCAGGGATTTACTGGCTCACTTGGTAGTACTGAGTATGAAATAGTAGAGTTAACCTATCATCACAGAAGAAGGGTGTGTAAATTGAGGGCTGTTGTGGTGGAGGAGTTACCAGTATACAAACCAGGGAGAGGATTAGAGATGGAGGTAAATGCTATTAAGGCTCGGGGTTACAAATTAGCCGATCCAGGTATCACTGATGGAGATATGATAGGGTTACTGATTGGGGCGGACTTTTATTACCACTTTGTACATTCAGGCTATGTCAGGGAAGGAAGTATAGTTATGTTACCCACAATTTGTGGTTATGCACTGAGTGGCACTTATCAGTCAGATATAGAAGACACCCATGTAGAGTTAGTCACTGTTCTTAAGATAGCAGTAGACCCTTTAGTGGAGATACAGGAAGATATTGGCAGTAAATCTCCAGAATTAAAGGATCTGACAGCTCTATGGGACTTGGACCATATTGGTATAAGTCCTAATGAGACTGGTAAGGGTGGGGAGAGAGTCTTAAATAGATTTTCTGAAACGGTCAGAGCTGGGCACCACAAACAAAAAGTCAAATTAGCAAACTCAAATCAGCAAACCCAAAACATAACTTCAGCAAACACAAATATGCAAACCTTGTGAAATTTCTGGTTCGTAAATGCAAATATGCAAACGCAAACCGTTTTTCATTAATTTTAAATTTAAACTACAGAATCAAGGGTAAATCAATAAAATCAATCTCTAATGTCAATAAATATAGATATTTACTTAAATATAGTGTTGCACAACTTCCAGTGACCTCAGGGATATAAATTTTAATAATGCCATGGGATACAGTAATGGGTTGAGGGGGGCTTTGCCCCCCCTCATCTCCCCATGACTTATTATCATCATATATATTGCCAGTAGGGGGAGCAAGTAGGGGGGGCAAATAACAAGTACGCCGTGGCCCAAACGACTGTACACCCGCCCGCTAACACAACTCTTACCGTACCTAAAGTTTAATAGGCCTACAGTTTAGTTTAGCCTAGGTTACTGGAGATGTCGCCCCAAAAAATTGTCCCGCATTTTGTATAAGGAACTTTGGTTGGGTTTGGCTAACAAAAATATATATATAATATATAGCCTAGACCTATAGCATAGGCCACTCCGTTTGTCCGACATGGGCAATAAAACGTTGGGGTGACTTGTTATCGGGGAGAATCATTCAGTAATAATCAGTATTCGCAATTTTGCACCATTCGGGAGGAGGTACGCCAGAGCACAGAGGTGCAAGGAGGCGATTCATTCGTGGCCACCCCTTTGGGGATGGCAATAGATAGATAGGTTTACTTTAGATTGATTAAGTAATTTAATAGAAAGTAGCCTAGGCCTAGGCTATATTCATTATGATGCTCAGAATATAGCTTCAGATCAGAATTAAATAAAATCTTATTGTAAATTATATAATACTTTCAAAATTAACACTTTCTATTTGACACTGATAATATGAGTCGGTCATTAGGCCTACACACTGTATATTAAATATTTAGCCTACATGTTATGAGGCATTTTTGATGGGATTAGGGTAGGCCTAGCATAATTAAATTAGTTTAGGTTAAGAAAACATTAACAATATAAGTCAAATTGCTAGGCTACTAACTGAAGTGAAGCGCCGCTATACAATAGGCCTAGGCCTATTATAACAGCTTCATTTTACATATAGGCCTAGGCCTATTCGTTTATAAAAGGTAAGGCTAATGTAGCCTACTATTCACTTCAAATACAACATGAGACTTTCCAACTATCTTATCTAATCATAAATAAAGGCGGAGGCCTAGGCTATTACGTGGTCAGGAACGCGTGTTATAAACAATAACACCAGCTACACAGCTGATAGGCATCACGCCATCTACGGAGACGATGGAAAACCATGATTGGAATTGCCTTCCCTCTCACTTTACCAACCCTAATTCTCATTTTTATGATAAATATAATTACATTTACTCAAGGCTAGACAAAATATAACGCATTTTTTCCATCTGCTCATAACAAAACTCCATGGACCCCACTATTCTTCCAAGCTTACTTTTAAGATTCGGCTATAATCTGTTTTTTTTTTCCAAATCACATTGTTACTTAGGCTACTTAAAACACCTGTGTTAAGTGTTCCTACATCACTTTCGTTTTCGCCAGTTACAAATAGGCCTATAGGCTGTCCTAACTCCAGCTTTATCGCATATTACATCTAATATTCGTCTTTATCGTAACTCAGCTCTCTACATCTCAGTATTCATGATATTTTGACAATATCTATCCAAAAATAAATAATCTAGACTATTGATAATTTAAATATATTAGCTCAAGAGTGGATTCGATTATGATTTGTGAGAGTACGTTGCGCAATTAATAGGCCTACGATCGAATCTCTCCAGGTCTTCAAATATTTTTGTTTACCTTTAAGCAATATTTATTAACCCGGCAAGCGCGATAGGCCTCACGGAAGGCTTCCTATAGGGAACGCGATAGGCCTCACGGAAGCAAGACTATAAAAAAAGCCTTCCAAAAAAAAAAGGGCCTATCAAAACAAAGGATTTTGTCTCTAGGTGAGATAATTCCCCTCTAGTACTCATCCATGTGTTTCTCACCCCTCCCCCTCCCCTCCTTCCCCACCTTATTCCCCGCTCCCCCCCCTCCTCAATTATCACCTATTTATCCTCTTATTATCATCATTTATCGGTTATTTTTCTCTCCCGCGATAATGTAGCACAAGTGGGTTGCATAAAAGATCGTTATGCAACACCCAGACACCGGCACACACCGCCCCGCTCGTCTCAGTTGACTCCCAGACAGCGAGAGGGGAGGGCTGCCTGTGGCTCTCTCTCGCCTGAGATTATGACCGGGTGGCCAATATCTTCGTTTTTCACCACCCAAATGCTTTTCCCACTTATTTTAGCACTCTTGAAGGTTCATATATACATCATATATGTAAAATAAAAGCATACCGAAAACAAATAATGCTTTATATTGTAAATATAACGAATTCTGTCAGAATCCAGGGCTAGAAATGCACAAATAACTACCCTAGCACCTAGGTCTATATCGCGCTTGTCAGGTTAAGTAATCTTTATTATCATGTCTTCCTTAGCATTTTCACACATCAAATCACATACGAAAAATCACGAAATATAGAGTGCACTAAATTCCAGCACAAAAAGTAGGCTAGTTGGCTTGTCTTTTGGCGGGCCGCTGGAAGTGGTGGGGGCCGCGATGCCGTGTTTACCACAGGTGGGAGTTTTGCGGACTCAAGGTTAGCAACATGGAGGTACTTTCCAGAGCTACAAACCCGCAAATAGGCGGCCATTTTGGCGCCAACGCTAATGCGCCACCAAAATGACACTTTCGCCATGGCGAAATTGGAGTTTTGCGTATGTACAAAGGAAGTACAAAGGAAATCAAGCAACAACAGGTCTAGTGACCCTTCTAGGCTGCTTGTCCTCCAAAACACTGAGGATCAAGTGTCCAAACAGTGGTTTAGAGTGGGTAAGGGAACATTGGAAAGGGAACTACTGCCCTGGAACTAATGTCCGTGGCAGGACTAGGAAGTTAGTAGGGTACATATGGGTTAGTAACTGAGGGGAGGATAAAATAAAGTTATTCATTTACAAACGCAGTCAGTCGCGGGTTTGATGCGAGATATTTGTCTAGGCGGAGTTTAAATGAATCAACGGTGCTGCAGTCTATAACATCTCGGGGAAGCCCATTCCACAAGTTGACAACTCGATTGAAGAAGAAATTCTTAGATTCGGGTGAGTTAAAAGATTTACCAATAATTTTGCAACCGTTTCCCCGCGTGTAATTAGATTGGTCGATAGTGAAGTACTTACTACAGTTCATATTGTCGATGCCTTTGATGATTTTGAACACTTGAATTAAGTCACCTCTTAATCTGCGCTGGGTTAAAGGAAATAGATTTAATTCTCTAAGACGCTCTTCGTATGGTTTGTTCTTTAGGCTAGGTATCATTTTGGTAAATCTACGTTGAACTCGTTCTAGCTTGTTTATGTCTTTTTGGTAATAAGGGCACCAGCATTGAACGCAGTATTCCAGAAGAGGGCGGACTAAGGAATTGTAAAGGGTTAGGATAACGTCTTTGGATTTATGCTCAAATGACCTGCCTATAAAGCCAATTATTTTGTTTGCCTTCTTAACAACTTCTGAACATTGTAGACTCGGTTTTAGGTTACTCGATATTGTTACTCCCAGATCGGTTTCTCTGTTTACATTCTTGCCATTCATCGAATAGTTTGCTTTCTCATTTAGGTATCCGATATGTAGTACTTTACATTTATCCGCATTGAAACTCATTTGCCAAATTTGGGCCCAATGTGACAATTTATCTAGATTGTGTTGCATATCGTCAACTTGTTCTTATGAGAGTACGCTATTTGCAATTTTTGTATCGTCAGCAAATTTTGAGATTGTACAGGTGAGACCCTCATCTATGTCGATGATGTAAATTAGAAAGATAATTGGTCCTAGTACCGATCCCTGGGGTACCCCGCTACTTACAGGTGTAAGTGTGTATGTGTATGCGGAAGTGCCCAGCTCTGGAAACGGTGCAGTATTCCGAAGCACAGGGACAGTATATAGTGGAACTGCCGTGGAGAGATAACATAGATAAATTACCTGATAACTTTAAGTTAGCCCTGGGCAGAATGAGAGGCTTGCAGCGTAAATTTATAAAGGATCCCAACTACTGTCAACAGTATACAAAGGTTCTGGATAATCAGATAGAAAGGGGGTTTATTGAAAGGGTAGAAAACAGGAATCAAGCTGGTCATCCCATTCACTACTTAGCTCACCATGGTATTACTAAGGATAGTGTTACTACGCCTGTACGGATAGTGTTTGACTGTTCGGCTAGGATGGACGAGAAGGCGTTCAGTCTGAATGACTGTCTCCATACAGGTCCATCGCTAGTGGCTGACCTCACCCAGGTACTTCTACGCTTTAGATGCCATCAAATTGCCTGGGTGAGTGATATTGAGAAAGCATTTCTCATGGTGGGGTTGAGTGAGAAGGATAGGGATGCTACTAGGTTTCTGTGGCCCGTAGATCCCTTGGATGTTGCAAGTCCTTACATTGTCTACCGGTTCCGTGCAGTTCTGTTTGGGGCCACCTGTTCCCAGTTCCTCCTTAATGTTACCATTCAAAAACACCTGTCTATGATACAGGAGAACAGTGAAGTAGTTAATAAGCTAAAAAGGGGGTTGTATATTGATAACTTACAGGGGACTGGTGATGATGTAACTGATTTGCAACAACAATGTTGGGATGCCCGTAGAATATTTTCCAGCGCTAACCTGTTTACGTGAGTGGGTCACAAATAATGAGAGTTTGCGGGAACTGTTGCACCTGAAGGGTATAGCTTCCGCCAAACAAGATGGGGTTAAGGTACTTGGCGTTGAGTGGCTAACTGATAAGGATATGTTACAGGTTAATTGCCGCGGAAGTAGTCCTGCATTGGTTACAAAACGCGAGGCTCTAAGTCTAACCGTGAGTGTTTTCGATCCTCTAGGAGTGTTGCTACCGGTAACCATCTGGGCGCGGAGGTTCGTACAGGACTTGTGGAGATTAGAGTGTGGGTGGGATGTACCCATTCCAGATGACATGAGAGCTAACTGGCAGGGTATTTATGACGATATGATAGATAGTACAGGTATCATGTTTCCCCGTCAGGTCACTAATTCTAAGAGGGTTACGCTGCACCTATTTAGTGACGCTAGCTCAGTAGCATATGGTGTAGTGGCCTATGCGGTTGGTGATGAGGTGAGTAGGTTGGTAATGACCAAAGCTAAGGTGGCGCCTATTAAGTCCCTCACCATACCTAAGATGGAGTTGACTGCTGTTCTTCTCGCAGCTCGTCTCGCATGTTATATATGTGAGGCCTACGCGGACGAGCTGATTATAGAGAATGTATACCTCTGGTCGGACAGCCAGATAACCCTATGCTGGTTGTCTAGTAAAAAGATTTTGCCTATATATGTTAAAAATAGAGTTGATGAGATAAAGTCATTAGTCCCCGGCGCTCATTTTCGTTATGTGTCCACAGAGGACAACCCCAGTGATCTAGTCACCAGAGGGATTTCATATGTGTCCTTAGTTGCTTCTTCGCTTTGGTGGGGAGGGCCCACATGGCTACCTCACCAAATGCTATGGCCTGATCATGGCCCAATAGGAGAGGACACCACTGTGGGTTGTAACACGAGTCAAGAAGGAACCCTGTCATTGCCGGTACCGGTTGCCCCTACTGCCATATTGAATTGGGACCGGTATGGCTCATATATGAAGTCATGGCATGTATTGGCATGGGTCCTTGGGTTTATTAGGACTCTTAGAGAGAAGACACAAGGGAACTATCAGGCAAAACCGGCATACTTGACGGTGTCGGAATTAAGAGCAGCAGAGCAAGCCATGATTAAGGTAGCTCAGAGAGAAGCTTACTCTGAAGAACACCACTATTTGTCAAAAGGACAGGGCACACCAAGCAATATAGTGAAGCAGTTAGGCCTCTATATGGAGGGAGGCATGATACGCTGTAGAGGTAGGCTACACTTGTCAGCTTTACATGATAGCGCCAAGTACCCTATCCTTATCCCTAATAAACATCGTATAGCCACTCTCCTTAGTAATTACTGCCACAAAGTGTGTAACCATAGTGGTGTTAGTTATGTTGTAAATTACATAAGGCAAAGATGGTGGATCCCCAAGATTAGACAGGTAGTAAAGAAAATGTATCATCTGCAAGAGATTGCAAGGTACATCATACCGTGCTGTACATTGCCGGAGATTAGGGTTCAGGAAGTGAGTCCTTTCCAGGTAATGGGGGTTGACTACACAGGTGCCTTGCCAGTAAAAGAGAAGGGGGGTACTGTAAGTAAATTATATGTAGTCTTATGTTGTTGTTGTTGTTCCCCAAGCTGCCTGGCCGAACAGCCCCAAGGCCCCGAGCAATTCCAAGGCCATAACCGAGCGCCCCCACAGAACCCTCACTGCCGACCACAATAAAGCCTGGGTGACCGAAGCCACTCCATGGCGGGGAGCTGAGGAGGGTGCGGAAACGCCCGGGAAACCAAAGCCCCACCCAGGGCCCTGTGCCCCTCAGCAATTATGAAGAGAAAGTTGAGGGGCAAGGGAAAAATGTGACGCTTTGGCTTCCAATCTTGGTAGATTGGGAGGTCAATCCACGGAAGAGACGCCGTCACTTGAGATCTAGAAAATATATAAGTAAAAGGAACAGTCAGAGTAAGCTATGGGTATGGCAGAGATTGCTCAGCTCTCACTCTGATAGACCAGCCCATCACCACATGACTAGAACCCAATCCTCTCAGCATCAGCTAGGAAAGGCCCTAGAATATAGGTTTGACTCCTGTAAGGAGATAAAGAAAACCTAATATTTAGTAGTGGCCCCGTAATCATTGACGAACATGCCTATTACATAAGGCATCCTCTTCAAACACTAATCCGCCGTAGTTTGAATCTACCGCGCAGAGCATTTAAAAACTGAGGAGCCTTCATCATGAGCGCACGCGACCTCACTCATGGCTTCAGTCATTATGAATTGGGTTCTCACTACGAAAAAACTTCGTAAAAAATAAAAACAAAAAGAAAATAAGAATAACTATCCAATAAGCTTTCCATCATATCGTGGATGTACTTGTGTGGATTTCTGACCAGACGCTGAATCAGGCGTCATTCCTCCTTCACTGACATATCAAGTAAACCAAAATCCTTAATACATCAACGAATGGGAAGGGGACGGTCGGGAGGGCCCCAGTCGTCAATGATTACGGGGCCACTACTAAATATTAGGTTTTCTTTATCTCCTTACAGGAGTCAAACCTATAATTTATTAGTGGCCCCTCCATCATTGACGAACATGCCTGATATCTAAGACTGGAGGGGGACATTCGTAATCATATCATAACTCTAGAAAAGCAGATAATAAAAACAACCACATAGTATTCTTACTTTTTGAAAAATGTATTTAATACGGCGTAGGCCGGAAATATACAAGAAAAAGGGGTTCAGGCAGGTGCGTGCTTCAAAGAAGCCTGCCCGACAAAAATAGGTAACCCTGAAGATTCTGAACACAGATCTGTAGTTACAAAAGGCACCCCACTCAACGAGTGGTGACAAAAATAATAAGTTATAAGTTTATATGTGCACATCATAAACCCCAAAATACATGTGGAGATCAATTGCTAATGAACTCCATTGAACTAATGTTACATTGCTTTCGCAGCTAAAACTACTATAACAACACCGTTGTTTTGTACTAAACTTTGTACTAGCACAAATTCTCGCAGAGAAATTTTCATATCACATTTTAACCTTAAATTGTATCACAGCTCTCATACTCCGGCGGGGTCTAGGGTGTCCTATGTCAACTGACTGCACCCCCCCCCCCTTCCGTGAAAATAAACATAAGTGACTGCAGGGCCACCTAGACCCTCTGCCTTAAAGCTATACATGGTAAGGAAGGTTTGTCTAGAGCAACTGACAAGTATCTAGAG
This sequence comes from Paralithodes platypus, assembly GCA_032716605.1. Classification (NCBI taxonomy): domain Eukaryota; kingdom Metazoa; phylum Arthropoda; class Malacostraca; order Decapoda; family Lithodidae; genus Paralithodes; species Paralithodes platypus. The sequence continues at coordinate 27,800,637 of CM064489.1, read as the reverse complement.
AGAAACGTATGATTAGACGCCCACAACTGTGTGGACGCAATATCTTCAACTGAAAAGTTTTTCAGGAAACGTAAAGAGGCCGCCCACTTGCGTAAATCGTGGGCCCTACCCACAACGCCGGGATTACTCTCTTTAATGACTTCTACCAGAAGAGAGGCTAATCGCCGTTTAAGTAAGCGTTTACCCGTACTCGCTACCCATAAAGCACCTTGGGGGTTATGAGGAGCTATTCTCAAATATTTGGTTAGAGCTTGCACTGGACATAAATTATGATGCACCTTTCCCCTTTTTAACGCCGGCACCGTGAACTCAGAAAACACGTGTGCACTATGCTCATTCTTGGCTACAAACGCCGGGGAGGGTGCAATGGAAATTGAATCATTAAGTCTACCAAACCTAAGACAATTAGGTGTGTTGCTCATCGCCGCCAGCTCAGACACTCTGTTTCCGGTGGCCAAAGCCAAAAGGAAAACTGCCTTCTTTAAGATTAAAGCAAAGTCTGCAGTATTTTGATACAGACGAGAATGAAGTAAAGACAAAGCTTTGTCCAGAGACCAAGTAGGCATGAGCTGACGGGGAGGTGGGCGGAGTTTAAAACACGCTCTCATAAATCCTGTTTCCTCCGCCACCGGTATGGATAGACCTGTAAGGTCGAAAAAGGGCACTCTAATCGCAGTTAAGTGATTCTTCAAAGTAACCACAGATAAACGTTTCTGCTCAAACAGATAGTTCAAGTAATTAAAAACCAATGCCACTGAGGGTACAGTTTGTTCCGTTCTAACAATCCAAGAAGTAAAAGCTTTCCAATGAGATTGATATTGTCGCTTAGTAGACTGAGTATATTGATTGAGCAATTTATTGGTCACATCCCTACCGTATGGTGCTAGCCACTTGGCCTCCTGAATGTCCATAATGCAAAAGTCAGCGAGGTCGCTAGGTTGCCAATCGTGTCTAAGTGGAAGTACCCGACCGGGAGCGATACCGGGTCCGGGCACCACATTATTAATTGCTGGTACCACACCTGCGCCGGCCACAGGGGCGCGATTAGCGAGACTAAGCCTCGATAAACTCGTAGTTTGTTCACTACGTGGCACATTAGTGACGCATCTGGCGGCGGAAACAGATAGATGGAGCTCCATCTGTTCCAGTCTGTCACTAGGGCGTCTGGCCCCCCTGCCGGCGTTATCGCCCGGCGGGTGAGGTATAGAGGGAGCTTGTGAGTCTCCTCGGACGCAAAAAGATCCACTTGTGGATGGGAGAGCTCCGCAATCATTAGGTCGAAAATGGGTTGCTTGAGCTCCCATTCTACTGTCGTGCTCTGTCTCCGGGACAGAGCGTCTGCCCAGACGTTCGCTACGCCTGGGAGATAAGATGCGTGAAGATAAATATCTAGACTGGTGGCTAGAACAAAAATCTCTTCCGACACGAGTAGCAACTTCCTTGACCTCGTTGACCCTTGTTTCTGAATACAGTGAACTGCATTCAGATTGTCCATTCTGAAGGCCACTGACTTGCCCCGTAACGCCGGGCCGTGAGCCTGAAGGAAATACAAGGGGACTAGTAACTCTTTGACATTTATGTGAGAGATTTCTAAGTGGGACCAAAGTCCCTGACCCTGGTGCCCCTGATTTGACTGAAATCCCCACCCTATGGTGCCTGACGCATCCGTGTCTACCCATACCGTTGGAGGAGGAGAGGTCCATGACATGATTGAGTGCAATGTTTCCCTCTTCGCCCAGACCGCTAGTAAGGTGTGGATTAATTTTGGTATGGGCCATAATTTTCCCGCCGGTAAGAGTGGGAAATATTTGTTGCCTTCCAATATTAATCGTTTTACTTTCAACCGGCCCAACTTGACAGTTAGCTGAATCCAGTTGAGAGAGCCGACCAGAGACTCCCAGACTCTTCGTGTCGTAGTCAGACTGTGAAGAAACCTGAACAGTTTCCTGCGAAACCTGTTGCGATTGTCCACACTCTGACTCAGAGTGAGAGCGGCGGTGTCCCAGACCAGCCCTATCCACTGAATTACTCTTGAGGGAACAAGGTTTGACTTTACCAGATTTACCTTGAAGCCTAGAGTTTTGACATGATTTAAAATGATATTGACATGTTTTATGCATAATTGTTGTGTCTCTGCCACCACCAGCCAGTCGTCTAGATACCACAACACTCTGATTCCCTGTTTTAACAACGGCATCAGGGCTTGCCGGACTAGTTTCGTGAATAATCGAGGTGCTAGGTTCAAACCGAACGGCATCCTCTGAAAAACAAAATTTTGGTGCCTGATCCTCAAGGCCAGAAACCTTTGAAATCTTTTGTTGACCGACACGTGCCAATAGGCGTCTGTCAGGTCTAGGGAACACATCCAGCCTCCCGGCGGAAGTGTTAGCCTGATTTGATGAACTGTTAACATTCTGAAAGACTCGTTGTAAATGTGAAGATTCAGATAAGACAGGTCTACGACCGGCCTCATCTGAACACTGTCCCGTTTGGGAACCAAAAACAGTTTTGACGTGAATACAGGGTAATCTGGAGGGACCGGGATGATGACATTCTTGGCAATCATCTCCTGGACCAGCAACTCCACCTCTAATGAAACACAATTTGCCGTTGTCGGCTGACGTAAGCGAGGTCGCCGGAGCCACTGCCAAGTGATGCCTTTGCGTGCCACCATCCGTGCCCAGGTTTTTAACGGCCATGCTTGGTGACACGTTCGGAACGACCCAGTTAGCAGACAAGGGTTCGCCGGCTGTACTTCCCTCGGTTCCTCCGGCTCTAAGATAGGCACTGGGAGTGAGAAAGACTTTAGTTTTTTGATGGTGGGTTTGGTGGTGTTGGACGCTTCGCCGGCTGGCTGGTGTGGGCCGAAGACTGGCCCTGCCCCGGCTTATACTGGCCGCGTCCCCTCTGTCCTGAAAACCCTCTCTGTCTATGCCTGAACTGACCCAGGGGGGATTGGGAGGACTTAGGCGGAAGAAACGGCTTAGAACCCCCTGGCTGAGCTTTAGTAGGAGGCTTAGGTTTGGGGAAGTTAAATGCGGGTTTCTTAGCCTGTGCGGGACTGTGCTTCACGGCCTGTGCCATGTTAAACACTGTTCGCCATACATCAGGGGACATTAAAGAAGGTGTAAGTACTGGGGACATTACCACCTGGTTAGCAATGCGATCAGGCAGCTTGCGAACTAATGACATCCTAAGATCCTGTCGTGCTCGCACCGCCTCAAGTAAGGCTGTGCGTATGTCACCTAAGGATTGAATCGACGACTGAAGAATCAGACGCCGGGATAACTCAACTGATCTTCGAGCATCCGCGTCTGCGATTGCCTGAGTAGACCTGAGTAAAGACTTAGCCACCTGTTGAGAAACTATGTACTGTGAAAACAGGCGGAAAGCTTTTCCCCTTAGCCTAAATTCTCTGTCTAGGTGAGAAGGGGTAGGGGTAGTGAATGGTTCCTTTAGTTCACAAAGATTAATCTTAGGGGCAGCTAGAAAAGAAAATAAAGCTGACGGAACTCTGCCGGCAGAACCTACCGGCATGGAGAACCATGAATGTGTATCCTGAGGGATCTGGTGGGAAGATTTAGAAGTGAAAGTGGTTGCAAAGTTTTGAGCCTCTACCTCCCAATCCACCCAAGGTCCTGGTCCCAACTGTCCCACCTTCAACACTGGATTAGCTGTCTCGTCTGTGACGGTCTGTAAATCTAGTTCAGGAGTAAGAGCCGACAGAGCCTTAATATCATTAAACCCATCCAGCTTAGACCAGTCTGAAAAAAGTTTTGAAGCTGAGGCAGGGGGTAAAGCAGGCTTAGATGCATAAACAAAATAATCCTGATGATAATAACTAGGTATAGCCTTGATATTTACGTCCAAAACATTACCCAAGGCATCCAATGCCCTTAATTTCTTAGACTTATTTCCCTGGATAAACCACTCACGTGGTACCGGGAGTTCCCCTGACAAGGTAGGCTGGGCAAGCTCTGGCTTAGAGGGGTTCAAAGGGACCCATGACTCGTCTGGCCCATAAAGCAGGGGCATAGCTACCTTTCTAAGAGGCGCTTTGTCTAGAGGGGGTGGATTAACATCCGTAATGACCCTGACATTTGACGTAGTGAATGCCGCCGTAGCTGGCTTAGAGCTCCCTGCCGGTGACAGAGTAGGAGGGTTAGGAATCTTAGATAAATCGATTGACGTTATCAGAGGCCGTACCGCAGAACTTGTCAAGGGAGCCCCCAAGTCCATTGTGGGGTTTTCTCGTTGTTGATTAAAGAATTTTGATAGAGCATGAGTAAGTAACCCATCAATTTCTTGTGCTGTAACAAACTGGTTAGATGCAGAACTTTCAGGTGAATCAGTATTATCATGGGCAGCGTCCAGGCCTGAGCCTGACCCTTGTCCCTCCCTATCTGAAATTAATGACACTTCATCTTGTTCCTCCCGATCCTCCTGAGAAGACCCCGCCGAGGCAGGGGCACCTTGTTTCCAAGATAAATCAGGGATAGAGGATGGGGTCGCCGCGTCCCTGTGGACATCGGCTACTGTGTGACTCGTATGAGTCGGACGTGGATGGTCAGACCCTGGCTGAGCAAACCGCCAAACACCGAGGCTCTGGCCTACGCTCTCTTGAGAGTCTGAAACATTCTCAATTATTGAATTTCCTGAACTTTCCGTTTCTAGGGTTAAAATATCAATAGGTAAATCTTGTTTAGGGACAGGCGCTTCACTATACTCTGAGGCTGTAACAGAAACATTTTCAGGTGTAGAGGTACGATGAGATGCACTAGACTTAGTAGAATGTCGAGAGGACTTCTTATGGGAATCCTTTTTGGAGGATTTGTGGCTACGGTGTGACCGCGAACTAGACCTAGGTTTGGAAGAATCACCACCATGGCCACTGGGGGAAGCTTCAGTCTTACACTTCTTACTAGCCGGGGAAGAGGCCCGACTTGAAGACCGCTGTCTGAGGGGTGACCTTGACCTCGATCTCGCCTGCGACGAGGAGGTGGCTGCCGGGGGAGTAGGCTCTCTCGGGCGTTTAAACGTATCCACAGACGATACAGAACCCTGGCCAGTCTCTGTCGGCTTAAAACCCGTTACTCTAGAGGTACGTTTAGGGGGAGGGTGCTCTGACAGCAACTTATCCCAAAGTGGGACGTTGTCACATTGAAGTGACTTATGTGCGACAATGGTAGTGTAGGCCGACATTTGTTGTCTGACCTCTCTCAACGCTACCGCCGCGGTCTTGTCATTGTCACACAGGACTTTATTGGTTAATTGGGAGCAAAAGGAACAATTAAGTGTAACCCAGAGACCCCTTGAACGGTCTAGACATCTAACACACCTTATGCAAAGGGTATGCGCAAAAATTGGGATACCCGCGCAAGTAGGGGTAATGCACAGGGCAAAAACTGGGGCCACATTAGCCATGACAGAGACTGGTGTGAGGAAACTACCGCCGGGTCTGTATTGGTCCGCCGGAGCTCAGCTCTGGAAAAATAAAGAAAAATTTCCAGGAATTAATGCTCATAAGGTTAACCCACGTGTTCGCATACAAGTGTTAATAACCCGCCGGGTAACGGGATGCAAAGACACAGCTAACACATCTCGCTACGCGGCTGGGTGTAAAGAGGCTAAACAAATCTTCTTAGCTAAAGAACATGAAGAATACCCTCTGATATAAAGGTCCAGTATGGCACTTATAGTCTGTAGGAGGTGGTGACTGTCTCAAGATTCAATTTTGTAACAAAGCCCCCCCTCATAAAGACGCCGGCCCTTGAAATATTTTAGTAGAATAGCCCAGGGCAGGAATATACGAGATCTGATTTTTTAACGAATTGTCCCAAACGATCGTCGTAAAAATAGAAGGCGGCGATACTGAAAGTATCACCCAATTAAGGTTAATCGAAATTGAATTTGTTTATAAATTCCTTAGTTCCTCCACTTAGGGGCACCCGCCGGGTGTGGGAATCGATTTGGTTAAACCTCACTGATCCTTCAATTGCCGTAAGAGTAAAGGCAGCGATACACAGAGTATCACTCAAATGGATTGGTTAACTATATGAGACCTAAGTCGTTTTATCCCACCCTGCTCAGGTGCACCCGCCGGGTGAGAAGTCTAAAAGTTAACCCCACAAGTTCCTGACCCCACTTCTTTGTAAAAGATCGCCGGGGAGGAACGCCTAAACAACAGCTAGGTTTTCCATGTGGTTGTCGTAAACCAGGTAGAAAAACCTATAAAAAACGAGTGTTCTCAAGAACGTCGTTTCTTTATATATATCTATATATATGTAAGGATGGGTACAGCCATCCCGCCGGGAATTTAAAGGAGGCCTGAAACCAGGCACCCACAGAGACGCAGTCCTGGAGAGCCACAGACACCTCCCCACGCCGGGGAACCAGCCAGAGTTAAAAACCACGTGTGGCCCAACACTGCTCATCGGTCAGGATTTTTCATGGTGAAACCGAGAAAAAACCCGCCGGAAGGCAAACCCCACCCTGAACAGACACCATCTGAACAATACGACACGAGGAGAGACACGCACGACTAACCAAGGTCACAACATAATCCGTGGAATTAGCCAATACACAACTAAACCAGGAAACAAATATAGTCCGAGGAATTAGCCAATACACAACTAAAACCCGGATACACATGACACAGTAGGGCATATTTATAAAATAAATAATAACACTAGACATGTGGCAAAGCTACGAGCGGCTGGCTAGGCCTAGGTAGACGGCATGAAAATAGTTGAAATATAAACACACACTGGAATATCACAACAGGAACCACCGCCAACACACCACCGAAGCGATAACTTCCCACCCCGGGAAGCCTGACACGGACCCAGAAAAAACTTCACTAAGTGAAGAAAAATACGCTGGGAACGTCAGCAAACACACAGCTTACCTCATCAGAAGGATAAAAGGCAGCAATAATTAACGCGTAATGAAAGCCGCCTGCATCACCAACTAACACAACTGTGAAAAGTTCACGTGTCCACAACAGGACCACGAGGGTACATCCGAAATAGATGCCCCATACATACGACCCAAAATACACTGCACTGCGGGCAACCAGCCCAGGACACTCCTGCTACGCCTATCCTAACCTTACTCGATACATCCTAGAGTAAACAAATGAGAAAAAACTCACTAGGGACGCAACGAATGCGGAACCAGCGGAGCCTGAAAGGTACGTCCGGGCAGGCTGAGCGCAGAGCAAAGAAGGAGGAATGACGCCTGATTCAGCGTCTGGTCAGAAATCCACACAAGTACATCCACGATATGATGGAAAGCTTATTGGATAGTTATTCTTATTTTCTTTTTGTTTTTATTTTTTACGAAGTTTTTTCGTAGTGAGAACCCAATTCATAATGACTGAAGCCATGAGTGAGGTCGCGTGCGCTCATGATGAAGGCTCCTCAGTTTTTAAATGCTCTGCGCGGTAGATTCAAACTACGGCGGATTAGTGTTTGAAGAGGATGCCTTATGTAATAGGCATGTTCGTCAATGATGGAGGGGCCACTAATAAATAGCCGCCTTTAGCGGGGTGATAGCTCCCCTATTTCAACCCCTTTCGGGGTTGGGCACCCGCCGTTTTTGTAGTCTTATTCACCTGTGCAGTTACTAGAGCGGTCCATGTAGAGACGGTGTCTAACCTCTCCTGCGAATCATTTTTGCATGCGTTCCGTAGGTTTAGTAGCAGGAGGGGTTACCCTGAGATTATGATGAGTGATAATGCCACCACATTTGTTAGCGGAGCCAGTACATTACAGGAGTTGATAGATGATGCAAGGTTAAAAGGTACTCTAGCGGAATTCAAGTGCGAGTGGCGGTTTATACCGGCCAGGGCGCCATGGTTCGGGGCCATATGGGAACGGGTCATTGGCATCCTAAAGGCTGGCTTGAAGAAGGTACTGGGTCGAGCATTGGTTACCACAGAGGAACTGAATACGGTATTACTGGAGCTCGAGGCCACAGTCAATGATCGCCCGCTTGGCTACACCTACAGTGATCTTGAAGACCCTCTACCCATCACTCCTTCACAACTGGTTCATGGGAGGCGGATCAGAAGCTTTCCAAGGCGAGAAGTCACGGATGAAGATCTCAAGGACACGACGTGGCGTAACAACGATTCCGTCAACCAACGCTTCCAATATGTAACAAAACTCTCACATGACCTGTGGAAAAGGTGGAGCACTGATTATTTAATAGCACTCAGGGAGCAACATCGTCACTTAATGGTAAAAAGAGGGATAGCATCGCCACAAGTTGGGGACGTCGTTCTAGTACATGATGACGGCCCCCGACTTTTTTGGCGTATAGGTCGGATAATGAAACTTCTTCGTGGTCCTGACCACGAATGTAGGGTAGTTCAGGTAAAAACAGGAGCCGGTTTGACCACCAGACCGGTGGTTAAGCTATACCCACTAGAGATAGATTTAGAGGTAGTGGATGGCGACAGCAAGCCGAACTCTGATAATATCCTTCCTGCTACTGGAGCGGACCGAGGTGATACCCCTCAGAGGCCGTCACGTCGGGCTGCTTTGGGTTCCTCCCAGTTGTGGCGATCCATGATCGGGACGGGACAATTGTAAATACTTTGTATATAACTGGTGGCGGAGTATGTCGTGAATCCTAGCTGGTATATACAGTATACCGTAGTTTGAATTTCCCGGGTTCACGACAGTTGGTTCCTTTTTGTTTATACGCATTACTTTATTTATCTTTGTGGATAAATATTACTGTGGTTGCACCAATTATATCTTAGTTTATTTTCCCTTATTATTTAATCACGGGGGACGGTATAGAACCATTAATATATTTTATATTGTCACGATAAAAGGGAATCTCAGACACACTTCACACAGACTTCGTCCCGCTAACAACAAACCACCAGTTGCTGCCACATAACACCAGAACTTCCCTGATCTTCACCTACCGACATGTCCATCACCTAACCTACACTCTTTGCATCACAGCTAAGTTCCTTTAATACTAGAAGTACTTCATAGATATTACTGGGACTACCACAGATAGCCTACATATACAATTTAACACGTAAGTCAACCGCCGACCGGTATCATTTTTATAGCCTAGGCCAATTCATCTTTCCAGGTTTAATTATTTAATTTATATCCGTTTCTCCTCTTCCCCCTAGGAATAATAAACAGGATAGGCGTGCACACCTTGGTGGTGTAAAGTAGATCCCGGTGACCGGGTCAGGGGGGTGGGGGCCGGTAAAGCCTTCAACCAAGACTCGTCGACCCGGGCAGCGGAATCTTGTGTTCTTGTTTGTGAGTCGTCGAAAATGTCGAACTCAGAAAGGTCTCGAAAGTTCAGATCCGGTATGTCATACTCGGAAGGGTTTTGAACTGAGGCGGGCTGGGTAGAAGAGCTCATGCTCCTGCCGGCTAGAACACATGCTGCTGCCCCTTTTCTTTCCCAATACCGGCAAGGCCATGGGTGCGGGTTGTGAAGAATAGTAAACCGGTGAATTGGCCTGAGACATGACTAGATGTGTCTCTGAGTGCCTCCCTGCCTGACGAAGACTGTTTTGACCGGTTTATGTGGAGGCTGCGCCACCGTCTTCGACGAGGAGGAGGACGTCCTAGACCGACTCTTCTTGGATTTGTCATCACCTGCAGAAAGTGCGGCGTCAAATCAAAGCGAGACCTCTTAGCCGCTTGTTCAACAGAAGGCGACTTGGGTCTATTGTCTAGGTGAGTGGGACCTGTCCTGCCGGCTAGACCACCGAGGTGCGTCCGGCGGATCTTAGGTCCTAGGTCGCTTGGGTTGGCGGAAGGAAGACTCGCGAGCAGAAACCCCTCAGGGGCTGAAGTAACTGACGCCCCTTGAAGCAAATCTTTGAATATATGGTCATCCGATAGTCAAGATTTTGCGGGCTACCGTCTAACAGTACGTTACATACACTGACTGAATATGAAGTAAAATAGTCTTGCACCGACTATCTGCATGGTTTTAAATAAGCATTGCGGAGGGCTGAACACTCGGGGCATGCTTGGGAAAGCCAACCACCACGAGATCGGTCTAAACAAGGAACACACTTAACACATCGAGAGTGCCCGATGACCTTTATAATTGTACGACCCAAAGCAGCACAAAAGGAGAAAGTACTCCTATCCATGATAAACTTCCTCCTGCCAGGGAGATAGCCGACTGTCCTAGGTGTCCTACATGCGAACCAGAGGATGAGAAAGACCCAAGAATCAATGCTCATAAGGACACACTAGGTCTGCAAGCTTAATATATAATAAATATATTTCCAACGTTCAAGAAAAAGAAGAGTTGAATAATACTAGACAATCTTAGTTCCCTTAACGTTAATTACATTCCCCAGAAATGTAAGAGAGTAGTGAGTAGCCTACCATGTGCTACTTATATAATAACTTCTTACCTAAGTGTAAAACACGGACCCTTATCTCGTCTTGTGACGTAAGAACTAAATCCGGCGACAACGCAACTGTAGATTTTAATTCTTAATCCCGGCGGACCAGCGCCTTTCATGCGAGCAATACAGATAACTGAAAGCAACAAGATAGGGATGGGTGAGTTCGTTTCTCGGCTCAGCAGATCCCGGCGGACGTGGCTCCCCACGATGCACCCCCACGATAAAGCGTCCAAATGTACCAAGCAATGAACGTTTGTGCCTGTTAAGTAAATTGCGGCGGAGATTAATCGGTGATAAAGGAGAAGGTATAGCCGGACCTCCGAAACACCATTTTAGTTACATGCCGGCTCAGCTAGAATCAAACTATACGCCATAAACAAAACAGACAACAATCCATGATAATCCTGTACCAGACGGCGGATGTTTTGAATTTTTTAACCTCTGGACTGCGGATCTACTCATAAGGTGTACCGGTGCGCTGCGGAACTACTTATATAATCCAAGGCCTAAAAAAAAACATTTAAACCAGCCCAGTATTAATTGCTTTTTTTTTAATTTTTTTATTATTATTTCCCCTTGGCCATGCCAAATATCACTCCTCCACATCCCCTCCTTTCCCCCCCCCCCCTTCAATTATCACCTATTCTCTCTGTTATTCCCTTATTTCGTCGGTATATTTTCGTGCTATCAATAGCGATTCATAAGCAGGCTGTGCTTGTATGTGCTACACAGTGAATGAAAGAGAGAAAGAGAGAGAACTACACGACAGTGTCTCTCCAGACCGTCAGACGTCGTGAGGGGTGGATGTTGGTGAAGCTGGCTCACCCTTTAGTTATGTAACTCTCGCATTCATTTCCCGATTTTGACCAGCCAAACACTGTTTCCACTTGTTTTATTGTTGTAACAGGTTAATATTTATTAGTGGCCCCTCCATCATTGACGAACATGCCTATTACATAAGGCATCCTCTTCAAACACTAATCCGCCGTAGTTTGAATCTACCGCGCAGAGCATTTAAAAACTGAGGAGCCTTCATCATGAGCGCACGCGACCTCACTCATGGCTTCAGTCATTATGAATTGGGTTCTCACTACGAAAAAACTTCGTAAAAAATAAAAACAAAAAGAAAATAAGAATAACTATCCAATAAGCTTTCCATCATATCGTGGATGTACTTGTGTGGATTTCTGACCAGACGCTGATTCAGGCGTCATTCCTCCTTCTTTGCTCTGCGCTCAGCCTGCCCGGACGTACCTTCCAGGCTCCGCTGGTTCCGCATTCGTTGCGTCCCTAGTGAGTTTTTTCTCATTTGTTTACTCTAGGATGTATCGAGTAAGGTTAGGATAGGCGTAGCAGGAGTGTCCTGGGCTGGTTGCCCGCAGTGCAGTGTATTTTGGGTCGTGTGTATGGGGCATCTATTTCGGATGTACCCTCGTGGTCCTGTTGTGGACACGTGAACTTTTCACAGTTGTGTTAGTTTGTGATGCAGGCGGCTTTCATTACGCGTTAATTATTGCTGCCTTTTATCCTTCTGATGAGGTAAGCTGTGTGTTTGCTGACGTTCCCAGCGTATTTTTCTTCACTTAGTGAAGTTTTTTCTGGGTCCGTGTCAGGCTTCCCGGGGTGGGAAGTTATCGCTACGGTGGTGTGTTGGCGGTGGTTCCTGTTGTGATATTCCAATGTGTGTTTATATTTCAACTATTTTCATGCCGTCTACCTAGGCCTAGCCAGCCGCTCGTAGCTTTGCCACATGTCTAGTGTTATTATTTATTTTATAAATATGCCCTACTGTGTCATGTGTATCCGGGTTTTAGTTGTGTATTGGCTAATTCCTCGGACTATAATTGTTTCCTGGTTTAGTTGTGTATTGGCTAATTCCACGGATTATGTTGTGACCTTGGTTAGTCGTGCGTGTCTCTCCTCGTGTCGTATTGTTCAGATGGTGTCTGTTCAGGGTGGGGCTTGCCTTCCGGCGGGTTTTTTCTCGGTTTCACCATGAAAAATCCTGACCGATGAGCAGTGTTGGGCCACACGTGGTTTTTAACTCTGGCTGGTTCCCCGGCGTGGAGAGGTGTCTGTGGCTCTCCAGGACTGCGTCTCTGTGGGTGCCTGGTTTCAGGCCTCCTTTAATTCCCGGCAGGATGGCTGTACCCATCCTTATATATATATATAGATATATATAAAAAACGACATTCTTGCGAACATTCGTTTTTATAGGTTTTTTCTACCTGGTTTACGACAACCACATGGAAAACCTAGCTGTTGTTTAGGCGTTCCTCCCCGGCGATCTTTTACAAAGAAGTGGGGTCAGGAACTTGTGGGGTTAACTTTTAGACTTCTCACCCGGCGGGTGCACCTGAGCAGGGTGGGATAAACGACTTAGGTCTCATATAGTTAACCAATCCATTTTAGTGATACTCTGTGTATCGCTGCCTTTACTCTTACGGCAATTGAAGGTTCAGTGAGGTTTAACCAAATCGATTCCCACACCCGGCGGGTGCTCCTAAGTGGAGGAACTAAGGAATTTATAACAAATTCAATTTCGATTAACCTTAATTTGGTGATACATTCAGTATCGCCGCCTTCTATTTTTACGACGATCGTTTGGGACAATTCGTTAAAAAATCAGATCTCGTATATTCCTGCCCTGGGCTATTCTACTAAAATATTTCAAGGGCCGGCGTCTTTATGAGGGGGCTTTGTTACAAAATTGAATCTTGAGACAGTCACCACCTCCTACAGACTATAAGTGCCATACTGGACCATTATATCAGAGGGTATTCTTCATGTTCTTTAGCAAAAAAGATTTGTTTAGCCTCTTTACACCCCGCCGCGTAGCGAGATGTGTTAGCTGTGTCTTTGCATCCCGTTACCCGGCGGGTTATTAACACTTGTATGCGAACACTTGGGTTAACCTTATGAGCATTAATTCCTGGAAATTTTTCTTTATTTTTCCAGAGCTGAGCTCCGGCAGACCAATACAGACCCGGCGGTAGTTTCCTCACACCAGTCTCTGTCATGGCTACTGTGGCCCCAGTTTTTGCCCTGTGCATTACCCCTACTTGCGCGGGTATCCCAATTTTTGCTCATACCCTTTGCATAAGGTGTGTTAAATGTCTAGACCGTTCAAGGGGTCTCTGGGTTACACTTAATTGTTCCTTTTTCTCCCAATTAGCCAATAAAGTCCTGTGTGACAATGACAAGACCGCGGCGGTAGCGTTGAGAGAGGTCAGACAACAAATGTCGGCCTACACTACCATTGTCGCACATAAGTCACTTCAATGTGACAACGTCCCACTTTGGGATAAGTTGCTGTCAGAGCACCCTCCCCCTAAACGTACCTCTAGAGTAACGGGTTTTAAGCCGACAGAGACTAGCCAGGGTTCTGTATCGTCTGTGGATACGTCTAAACGCCCGAGAGAGCCTACTCCCCCGGCAGCCACCTCCTCGTCGCAGGCGAGATCGAGGTCAAGGTCACCTCTCAGACAGCAGTCTTCAAGTCGTGCCTCTTCCCCGGCTAGTAAGAAGTGTAAGACTGAAGCTTCCACCAGTGGTCATGGTGGTGATTCTTCCAAATCTAGGTCTAGTTCGCGGTCACACCGTAGCCACAAATCCTCCAAAAAGGATTCCCATAGGAAGTCCTCTCGACATTCTCCTAAGTCTAGTGCATCTCGTCGTACCTCTACACCTGAAAATGTTTCTGTTACAGCCTCAGAGTATAGTGAAGCGCCTGTCCCTAAACAAGATTTACCTATTGATATTTTAACCCTAGAAACGGAAAGTTCAGGAAATTCAATAATTGAGAATGTTTCAGACTCTCAAGAGAGCGTAGGCCAGAGCCTCGGTGTTTGGCGGTTTGCTCAACCAGGGTCTGACCATCCACGTCCGACTCATACGAGTCACACAGTAGCCGATGTCCACAGGGACGCGGCGACCCCATCCTCTATCCCTGACTTATCTTGGAAACAAGGTGCCCCTGCCTCGGCGGGGTCTTCTCAGGAGGATCGGGAGGAACAAGATGAAGTGTCAATAATTTCAGATAGGGATGGACAAGGGTCAGGCTCAGGCCTGGACGCCGCCCATGATAATACTGATTCACCTGAAAGTTCTGCATCTAACCAGTTTGTTACAGCACAAGAAATTGATGGGTTACTTACTCATGCTCTATCTAAATTCTTTAGTCAACAACGAGAAAACCCCACAATGGACTTGGGGGCTCCCTTGACAAGTTCTGCGGTACGGCCTCTGATAACGTCAATCGATTTATCTAAGATTCCTAACCCTCCTACTCTGTCACCGGCAGGGAGCTCTAAGCCAGCTACGGCGGCATTCACTACGTCAAATGTCAGGGTCATCACGGATGTTAATCCACCCCCTCTAGACAAAGCGCCTCTTAGAAAGGTAGCTATGCCCCTGCTTTATGGGCCAGACGAGTCATGGGTTCTTTTGAACCCCTCTAAGCCAGAGCTTGCCCAGCCTACCTTGTCAGGGGAACTCCCGGTACCACGTGAGTGGTTTATCCAGGGAAATAAGTCAAAGAAATTAAGGGCATTGGATGCCTTGGGTAATGTTTTGGACGTAAATATCAAGGCTATACCTAGTTATTATCATCAGGATTATTTTGTTTATGCATCTAAGCCTGCCTCAGCTTCAAAACTTTTTTAAGACTGGTCTAAGCTGGATGGGTTTAATGATATTAAGGCTCTGTCGGCTCTTACTCCTGAACTAGATTTACAGACCGTCACAGACGAGACAGCTAATCCAGTGTTGAAGGTGGGACAGTTGGGACCAGGACCTTGGGTGGATTGGGAGGTAGAGGCTCAAAACTTTGCAACCACTTTCACTTCTAAATCTTCCCACCAGATCCCTCAGGATACACATTCATGGTTCTCCATGCCGGTAGGTTCTGCCGGCGGAGTTCCGTCAGCTTTATTTTCTTTTCTAGCTGCCCCTAAGATTAATCTTTGTGAACTAAAGGAACCATTCACTACCCCTACCCCTACTCACCTAGACAGAGAATTTAGGCTAAGGGGAAAAGCTTTCCGCCTGTTTTCACAGTACATAGTTTCTCAGCAGGTGGCTAAGTCTTTACTCAGGTCTACTCAGGCAATCGCAGACGCGGATGCTCGAAGATCAGTTGAGTTATCCCGGCGTCTGATTCTTCAGTCGTCGATTCAATCCTTAGGTGACATACGCACAGCCTTACTTGAGGCGGTGCGAGCACGACAGGATCTTAGGATGTCATTAGTTCGCAAGCTGCCTGATCGCATTGCTAACCAGGTGGTAATGTCCCCAGTACTTACTCCTTCTTTAATGTCCCCTGATGTATGGCGAACAGTGTTTAACATGGCACAGGCCGTGAAGCACAGTCCCGCACAGGCTAAGAACCCTGCATTTAACTTCCCCAAACCTAAGCCTCCTACTAAAGCTCAGCCAGGGGGTTCTAAGCCGTTTCTTCCGCCTAAGTCCTCCCAATCCCCCCTGGGTCAGTACAGGCATAGACAGAGAGGGTTTTCAGGACAGAGAGGACGCGGCCAGTATAAGCCGGGGCAGGGCCAGTCTTCGGCCCACACCAGCCAGCCGGCGAAGCGTCCAACACCACCAAACCCACCATCAAAAAACTAAAGTCTCTCTCACTCCCAGTGCCTATCTTAAAGCCGGAGGAACCGAGGGAAGTACAGCCGGCGAACCCTTGTCTGCTAACTGGGTCGTTCCGAACGTGTCACCAAGCATGGCCGTTAAAAACCTGGGCACGGATGGTGGCACGCAAAGGCATCACTTGGCAGTGGCTCCGGCGACCTCGCTTACGTCAGCCGACAACGGCAAATTGTGTTTCATTAGAGGTGGAGTCGCTGGTCCAGGAGATGATTGCCAAGAATGTCATCATCCCGGTCCCTCCAGATTACCCTGTATTCACGTCAAAACTGTTTTTGGTTCCCAAACGGGACAGTGTTCAGATGAGGCCGGTCGTAGACCTGTCTTATCTGAATCTTCACATTTACAACGAGTCTTTCAGAATGTTAACAGTTCATCAAATCAGGCTAACACTTCCGCCGGGAGGCTGGATGTGTTCCCTAGACCTGACAGACGCCTATTGGCACGTGTCGGTCAACAAAAGATTTCAAAGGTTTCTGGCCTTGAGGATCAGGCACCAAAATTTTGTTTTTCAGAGGATGCCGTTCGGTTTGAACCTAGCACCTCGACTATTCACGAAACTAGTCCGGCAAGCCCTGATGCCGTTGTTAAAACAGGGAATCAGAGTGTTGTGGTATCTAGACGACTGGCTGGTGGTGGCAGAGACACAACAATTATGCATAAAACATGTCAATATCATTTTAAATCATGTCAAAACTCTAGGCTTCAAGGTAAATCTGGTAAAGTCAAACCTTGTTCCCTCAAGAGTAATTCAGTGGATAGGGCTGGTCTGGGACACCGCCGCTCTCACTCTGAGTCAGAGTGTGGACAATCGCAACAGGTTTCGCAGGAAACTGTTCAGGTTTCTTCACAGTCTGACTACGACACGAAGAGTCTGGGAGTCTCTGGTCGGCTCTCTCAACTGGATTCAGCTAACTGTCAAGTTGGGCCGGTTGAAAGTAAAACGATTAATATTGGAAGGCAACAAATATTTCCCACTCTTACCGGCGGGAAAATTATGGCCCATACCAAAATTAATCCACACCTTACTAGCGGTCTGGGCGAAGAGGGAAACATTGCACTCAATCATGTCATGGACCTCTCCTCCTCCAACGGTATGGGTAGACACGGATGCGTCAGGCACCATAGGGTGGGGATTTCAGTCAAATCAGGGGCACCAGGGTCAGGGACTTTGGTCCCACTTAGAAATCTCTCACATAAATGTCAAAGAGTTACTAGTCCCCTTGTATTTCCTTCAGGCTCACGGCCCGGCGTTACGGGGCAAGTCGGTGGCCTTCAGAATGGACAATCTGAATGCAGTTCACTGTATTCAGAAACAAGGGTCAACGAGGTCAAGGAAGTTGCTACTCGTGTCGGAAGAGATTTTTGTTCTAGCCAGCAGTCTAGATATTTATCTTCACGCATCTTATCTCCCAGGCGTAGCGAACGTCTGGGCAGACGCTCTGTCCCGGAGACAGAGCACGACAGTAGAATGGGAGCTCAAGCAACCCATTTTCGACCTAATGATTGCGGAGCTCTCCCATCCACAAGTGGATCTTTTTGCGTCCGAGGAGACTCACAAGCTCCCTCTATACCTCACCCGCCGGGCGATAACGCCGGCAGGGGGGCCAGACGCCCTAGTGACAGACTGGAACAGATGGAGCTCCATCTATCTGTTTCCGCCGCCAGATGCGTCACTAATGTGCCACGTAGTGAACAAACTACGAGTTTATCGAGGCTTAGTCTCGCTAATCGCGCCCCTGTGGCCGGCGCAGGTGTGGTACCAGCAATTAATAATGTGGTGCCCGGACCCGGTATCGCTCCCGGTCGGGTACTTCCACTTAGACACGATTGGCAACCTAGCGACCTCGCTGACTTTTGCATTATGGACATTCAGGAGGCCAAGTGGCTAGCACCATACGGTAGGGATGTGACCAATAAATTGCTCAATCAATATACTCAGTCTACTAAGCGACAATATCAATCTCATTGGAAAGCTTTTACTTCTTGGATTGTTAGAACGGAACAAACTGTACCCTCAGTGGCATTGGTTTTTAATTACTTGAACTATCTGTTTGAGCAGAAACGTTTATCTGTGGTTACTTTGAAGAATCACTTAACTGCGATTAGAGTGCCCTTTTTCGACCTTACAGGTCTATCCATACCGGTGGCGGAGGAAACAGGATTTATGAGAGCGTGTTTTAAACTCCGCCCACCTCCCCGTCAGCTCATGCCTACTTGGTCTCTGGACAAAGCTTTGTCTTTACTTCATTCTCGTCTGTATCAAAATACTGCAGACTTTGCTTTAATCTTAAAGAAGGCAGTTTTCCTTTTGGCTTTGGCCACTGGAAACAGAGTGTCTGAGCTGGCGGCGATGAGCAACACACCTAATTGTCTTAGGTTTGGTAGACTTAATGATTCAATTTCCATTGCACCCTCCCCGGCGTTTGTAGCCAAGAATGAGCATAGTGCACACGTGTTTTCTGAGTTCACGGTGCCGGCGTTAAAAAGGGGAAAGGTGCATCATAATTTATGTCCAGTGCAAGCTCTAACCAAATATTTGAGAATAGCTCCTCAAAACCCCCAAGGTGCTTTATGGGTAGCGAGTACGGGTAAACGCTTACTTAAATGGCGATTAGCCTCTCTTCTGGTAGAAGTCATTAAAG
Source organism: Paralithodes platypus (assembly GCA_032716605.1). Classification (NCBI taxonomy): domain Eukaryota; kingdom Metazoa; phylum Arthropoda; class Malacostraca; order Decapoda; family Lithodidae; genus Paralithodes; species Paralithodes platypus. Next base: position 27,781,926 of record CM064489.1, on the reverse strand, counting down.
AGAGTAATCCCGGCGTTGTGGGTAGGGCCCACGATTTACGCAAGTGGGCGGCCTCTTTACGTTTCCTGAAAAACTTTTCAGTTGAAGATATTGCGTCCACACAGTTGTGGGCGTCTAATCATACGTTTCTCTCTAGATACTTGTCAGTTGCTCTAGACAAACCTTCCTTACCATGTATAGCTTTAAGGCAGAGGGTCTAGGTGGCCCTGCAGTCACTTATGTTTACTTTCACGGAAGGGGGGGGGGGGGGGGGGGGTGCAGTCAGTTGACATAGGACACCCTAGACCCCGCCGGAGTATGAGAGCTGTGATACAATTTAAGGTTAAAATGTGATATGAAAATTTCTCTGCGAGAATTTGTGCTAGTACAAGGTTTAGTACAAAACAACGGTGTTGTTATAGTAGTTTTAGCTGCGAAAGCAATGTAATATTAGTTCAATGGAGTTCATTGGCAATTGATCTCCACATGTATTTTGGGGTTTATGATGTGCACATATAAACTTATAACTTATTATTTTTGTCACCACTCGTTGAGTGGGGTGCCTTTTGTAACTACAGATCTGTGTTCAGAATCTTCAGGGTTACCCATTTTTGTCGGGCAGGCTTCTTTGAAGCACGCACCTGCCTGAACCCCTTTTTCTTGTATATTTCCGGCCTACGCCGTATTAAATACATTTTTCAAAAGTAAGAATACTATGTGGTTGTTTTTATTATCTGCTTTTCTAGAGTTATGATATGATTACGAATGTCCCCCTCCAGTCTTAGATATCAGGCATGTTCGTCAATGATGGAGGGGCCACTAATAAATTATAGGTTTGACTCCTGTAAGGAGATAAAGAAAACCTAATATTTAGTAGTGGCCCCGTAATCATTGACGACTGGGGCCCTCCCGACCGTCCCCTTCCCATTCGTTGATGTATTAAGGATTTTGGTTTACTTGATATGTCAGTGAAGGAGGAATGACGCCTGAATCAGCGTCTGGTCAGAAATCCACACAAGTACATCCACGATATGATGGAAAGCTTATTGGATAGTTATTCTTATTTTCTTTTTGTTTTTATTTTTTACGAAGTTTTTTCGTAGTGAGAACCCAATTCATAATGACTGAAGCCATGAGTGAGGTCGCGTGCGCTCATGATGAAGGCTCCTCAGTTTTTAAATGCTCTGCGCGGTAGATTCAAACTACGGCGGATTAGTGTTTGAAGAGGATGCCTTATGTAATAGGCATGTTCGTCAATGATTACGGGGCCACTACTAAATATTAGGTTTTCTTTATCTCCTTACAGGAGTCAAACCTATAATCTTCATAATCAACGTAAAATAGGCGCATATGGATAAGTATTAATGATATTTATGGTATGATGACGATTTGAGTGAAGGAATCAGTCTAAATACCTCCGCACAGGGAGGGGTGGCCACTACCCCACCTGCGCAGCTACGAGGTTAATATAACTCTTAGAAGCCCGGCGGAAAACCCATGCAAAATGACTAGAGGCACGTTGTTAATAAGTCCCACTTTACAAATCCCGCCGGAAGGGCCAACCCTTCATTATGTGGCATAAACAACGTGAAACATACATGACATGGTTATACCTGAATAGTAATCAATACATCAATAATAACACACCCTAACCATATATATAATAACCTACATGAGGCCAACTAGATGGGGGCAGATGGCAATGAATTAGTCACTGTAGCACAAACCTGCGAACCACTGAAGACCTCACCAACACGTAGAATCACAAAGAGTAGGTTGAAGAGCAGTATAGCTCCATGCAGGACCCCTCAGCTAAGTGAGACAGTCCACGAGCACTAGCCCAAGAGGCATACTTGTTGAACACCCAAAGAGGACCCAACAACAGGCCCCAGTTCACCCTATAAGAAGCCTCATGACTACACAGTGAACTAATAATGAGCTAGGATAATAAAAAACGCACTTAGGAGCCTCGCCTTAGCACAACGAGGACCCCTTCTAACACGTATACGATAGACCCTGAAAAACAGTCTCCAGGGCCCGCATTTAACACTTCACATCCTACACAAGTCGATAAGCTACCTGTCCTCAGCACATAACATGTAAAGATGAGCAAAGACTCAACAGAAACGAGAGGAGGTGACGAACAAGGCAAGACAGGAGCGTCAAGAAACACGTCTGTTCAATGTGGGCCCGGGAGAATTAAGGGCGAGCTAGCACTTCGATGAGTGAGGCGGAGCATACACAAACAGCAGACGTATGAGAAGCGCAATGCTAAGATCAAAATTTATTTGTTTTATTTCATTTATTTTTTACGTTTTTTCTAGTAGTGGTACCCACATCATAAGGACGAGTCCGTGAGTGGTTTTTTAACCTCTGAAGTGCGCATGGGGGGTATGAGACACCACACTCCTGTGCTGACGTATTTGAGCTGTTCCCATCACTAAAATATTTATTTTACCATAAATAGCATTAATACTTATCCATATGCGCCTATTATAGGTTGATTATAAAGGTATTAACCTGTTACAACAATAAAACAAGTGGAAACAGCGTTTGGATGGTCAAAATCGGCGATACAGGCCGGGAGTTACACAATGTATGGCTGAGGCAACCTCCCAGCCCACCACTTTCCTCCACCTCTGGAGAGAGACTGTCGATCGATACTCTCTCTCGCTCTCTTGCACTTGCTTGCTAACAGTGATGACAACGCCCTGCTACCAACTCGCTATGTTAGCACGAAAATAGACCACAGGAAAAGGGAATAACAAGGAAAATAGGTGATAACTGAAGGAGGGGAGGAAACTGGGGAAGGAGGGGAGGTGGAGGAGTGATATTTGGCATGGCCCAGGGGCAAAAAAAAAAAAAAAAAAAAAAAAAATCGGTGTTTTAAATTGATTTTTTTTCCCCCTGACTCTTAACCCGTCCAGCCCCGGCTAGTTTTGTAATGTTTGTTCACCAGAACCCGGCCGGTTTTCAAAAAATTGTTTTATTCCAGAAACAATAGCGCATGGGTTAGGAATGAAGGAAAAACCACGAAAAACCGCTCAAAAAGCTTAAAGAATGGTCCTACAGAGCCCCCGAAAACGTATTTTACAAGAATAAAAAATTGAAGGCAATTACCCCCAAAAAACAGGTTATTGCGCGCTCACGCGCACGCACGTTGACTTTGAGAGTTTTCAACCATCGGCACGGTTGCGTGGGATACGTACACAGTTCCCATACAAATCTGAGCCCTCTTGAGTGGCTACACCTGAGGTTACGGTCGGCGCAATTAGGGTGACATGCCAGGCGCGTCTCTGGGGCTGTGCGTTACATACATCGCCGACGCGTCAGGCACGTCGCTGGGTCTGTACGGGTTAAGAGTCTTCCCGCAGTCCGCCAGGGGAACTCTTAAGAGTCTTCCTGCAGTTCCCGGGTTAAGAGCATTTCGCTCACGATGTATGGCAATCGTATTTTGTTCTCTCCCGGGCGGGAAGTTTGAAAGACAAGCTTGAGTTTAAAGATTGGCCATTACCTATGTTAAGGCGCATCATCAATGATGAAGGGGCCACTAATAAATATAATATATATAATTGATAGATCGGAAGATAGGCGCTCTATGGCCCTTTTACGTGAGTTTTGGAGTGACTGCATGCTGGGTTGATGTGAAAAATAAATTGAATGGTGTAAGGTAGTCATCAGCATATGAATGGATAGAATGTGTTCCACTTCAGAAGTTTGATAGTCAAAGAATTTTAGATAGTCAGTAGAATATATATATATATATATATATATATATATATATATATATTTATTGTTATACCAGGTTTTTACTGGGGTTGTATTGACTTTATAGGTAGGTTCTTACTCGACTGGAGAAGATGAGAACACACAAGAACACAAGCACAAAGGTAATAAAGGATAATATAACACAGAGAGTACAAAATTAGGTTATTCTTATTCACACAAAATCATATGGGTAGTGGTGCAATGCTACATAAGACAGGGATAGGTTTTAAATAGCAGCACGATCGAGGATCATCTAGGTGTCTCAAGGGGAAGATATATGCAGATTCTGATGATCTCTGAAGACGCTGCTGCCTGGTATTCCCTATGACGTCCCGGTCCGTGGGGGTGGTTCTGTCGTGTGACGGTGACAGAAGGTAGGGGAAGACTTCCTTGTAGATCTTCTGACGACTGTAGAGATGAGGGTCTTACATGAAAACGAGCCGTTACACCAGTATCTTATGCTCTCGTATCATGGGATTAAAGTAAAGAGCCGTTTCACCAGTGTCTTATGCTTCCATTCATCTACCCATAGCCTATGATAGCGCAGTTGGAAAGTGTGTACATGCTTAGATTGATATGCAGGATTCGAAACTGCATAATAAATCGTAGGCTTGTGCACCATTCTTTAACTGTCTTCGTAGCACAATGGATAAATGCACTGAATTTCGGTGAGAGCATCCTAGGTTCGAATCCTTGGACTGCCACATGTATTTGTTGATTTCATTAATTGAGTTTAGGAGTAAAGTCGGTTGGTGGAGGTAACATAATAATTACAATCGAGACCTAGACTTCTATATGAGTCTCTAGTGGAACTTATATGATTAAATCTTGGTATGGTTACGAGTACGAGCCATTACACCAGTGTCTTACGCTCTCGTATCGTAAGGACTAAGTAGGGAGGTGTTACACCAGTGTCTTACACCCTCCACTACAAGTCCTGACTGAGAAGGAAGCTGTTACACCAGTGTCTTATGTTCTTCCAACCAGCCTTCCTATGTTTGTGGGTTTACTAAAACTAGAGCGCTTACCACTACTGAATACTCTAATTATAGCAATCCCGTAACAAGGCAATGTAAAGATGTCGGGTGGTCACCAGTGTGGTCCAACAAGAGTACGAGCAAATCCAAGCTACTGGTACCTTCGAGAAATGCGTCGAGTAATTCCACCAGTGTCTTACTCCCTCAAGGCAATTTCTCAGTGATAATACCAAGTCTTCCAGATATCTAGTCAGCCAGTGCAATGTAGAGTATCTTTTCAACTGTACTGCTTCTGGATTTGGTTGGAGATGTCTTACCATACAGTGATTTTGTTCAAGTACCCCCACGCAACCATGGCTATAGAGATTTAATTTAACTTTTGCCCAGCCAAACACAAGAGCCATAAATATCAAGTATATGTTACAAATATAGATATTTATAGCTCTCGTGTTTTACTGGGCGAGAATTAAATTAAATCTCTATAACCAGAGTAGTGTGGGGGTACTTGTAAAAATCCCTGTATGGTATCCTGGAATATGGAACCTACCACCCTACGACTTGTGTTGAATTAAAATACATTTTCCAAGTAGGATTTCCCTTCTCCATATTTTAAATAGGGAAAGGTTAAGTATCCTTTATCACGCCATGGTGTAGTGGATTAAAGCACGGACACTCATCCTGAATGTCGGTGGTTCGAGTCCTGCTGGGAGTATAAAACATATATATATATATATATATTTACTGTATATACAGTATACTGTATATATATAGATATATTTGTTTTCTATGTGAGTGAGGGAGACAAACGACAGAACTGCTTGTATCGAGTGCCTCCCCCAGAGTTGAAAGAGTAACAGGGCCAAAATCAAAGGACGTTCGAGCCAAAATGCCTGGACACACGGTGTTTGAAGCAATTTAAGTCATAGGAAGAGGAACAGACTGATTCTTGGAGAGAGTTCCAGAGCTCAGCAGTTGAATAGAAGAAAGATTGAGAATAACATTTCACTCTTGGGTTGGAGAGTTACACAGAATAGATGCTCGATGCTAGATGCTCGATGCTCACCAGCTAGGTTTGAGACTAGCAACTCTACCTGTGAGGCTCGATATGTCTAGTGCAGTAGAAAAGGTCTCCCCGAAGTCCCGAAAGGAGGATGGCCAAGAGTTAGTAAGATATGAAAGAAGATCACCAGTAGAGCGACCCTTTAGGAATCCATACTGGCGATCTGAGAGTAGATTATGAGAAGAGAAATGCTTAAGAAATTTGGAAGCAAGAATAGTTTAAAAAACTTTAGAGATACAAGAGATGAGAGCAATTTTAACGATGGTTGGAGTGTTGAGAGCGGTCACCCTTCTTTGAGACAGGTTGAATGAGAGCAAACTTTCAGCAAGAAGGGAAGACGTTAGAGGAGAGAGCCCCAGCACGCCTTTCTCACTCGGTACGGCCCCCCGCGCTGTCAACCTCCACCCCGAGTCTGATTGAGTCCGTCTCGCCCTCAACACTATCGACCAGAAGAACGCAGCAGAAGTGGACAATATCACAGCCGACTAGGAAGAGGTATCAGAAAAACCACCATTTGTTTGGTCAATAAACTGTGAAGCTCGATGCTCACCAGTTAGGTTAGAGACTAGCAATACCTGTGAGACTCTATGCTCATCAGTTAAGCCCGAGACTAGCAACAGCTTTACCTGTGACGCTCGATGCTCACCAGCTAGGTTTCAGACTAGCAACTCTACCTGTGAGGCTTGATGCTCACCAGCTAGGTCCGAGACTAACAAGAGAAACACCTCTACAGCACTTAAAGGATGTGGTATGAGACCATCAAACAGCAAGAGAAACAACCCTATAGTAACTAAAGTATGTGGTCAGAGACCGTCCAAAGTTCAACCCCCTTTTAGTGATCAAGTACATACCGTAAGTCCCCATCTAAAACTGTTAAAAATAAATAATAAAGTCCACCACCTACACCCGGGATATTACTTATACAAAATTAGAGTCCCTCCTTGTGCTAACGCTATCTCCTTTAGGAAAACACTGCACACGACTCTATCCTTGACATCCCCTATTCAATACTCTTATGTTGGACATTCTGGTGTCAACACAACTAAAGATATTTAATAGATGGATCTAATTGCAAAAACTCAACACCAGACGTGAGACTACGTATTAAGTGATTTTTTTTACTATAGTTACCGTCCCACGCGGTCGAAACAAGTGAATTGGGCAAGAGAAGGAAAACATATCTTCAGTAAAGACACACAGGCAAACTTAGACAAATGTGTATTAATTAGTCTAAAGAAACCAAACCTCAATGTATTCGTCAAGACCATTTCTATGCTATACAATTGTGAAACTTGATAGTAATAATATTGTTCTACATAATATAAATACTTACTAGAGTCTCAAATCTGATTCAGTGTTAATAGTTAATCAGTCAAAGCACTCACCTATTTACTTGCCCTAACTTTCTAAAGTGAATATTGCAGTATTACTTGTGATATTTATATATTATTTATGTTTTATTTTATTTTTATTTTTTTCTATATTCCAACTACTCCTTCTCGGGCATGGGCTGAGAGCCTGTACATTCAACTGCTAATTATTGAAAGGTGAAGCCTGTGAGGTATCGTTCCAGTCTAGGGGGTGAGACATGTGAAGCACTTTTATCTGTAACCAGTCCCTGCTATCTTGCCTTCTCAGGATGCATGGGGCTTAGTTGCCCACTCACGGCTCGAAGCTGCCCCATCTCTGAAGCTGCCTCGTGCCAGCGCTTCACTGTCTCACCTAGACTCACACCCTCACTCTCAGAGTGCCACCTATTGAGCAATGAACTCACTAGGCATTGCACCCCTCTAGCATATTTTGAATATGGGAATATTCATACAGTGCTATTTAATCAGGGAACAATGAGTGTATTTATTTGGTGTTTCGGTGGGCTTTGTGATAATGCACTGATACTAGGTAGCGTACAGCACTAATTCCATCCCAATAATATCTTCCCGTTGACATATCGGGATTCGAACCTGGGTCCATTGGATTACCAGTCCAGTGGCAAGACCACTCCAACACACTGAGACACCAGCTTACTCGAGAGGAAGCGGTCCACAGGCTCCAGCTGATTTCTACTTACATGGTTGAAGGTGGGAGTGAGCTATAATCTATCTCTTATTCATAATTATGTAAAGGGGACTCCAGGGATAAGGATGGTGATAAAAAACAAGTAAACTTCGGCTGGCAAGTGGGAAATTAGTGACTAATACTAGAGGGTGTGAGTGAATCATCGGAAGAGACCGCACAATATTGTTGTTTCGGCGCGGGAAGTTCTCGGCTCAGTATGGTGGGTAAAAGTATATGTCATATGTAAGTGTATTACCCAGCACAAGAGGCAAGATATTTGGTTCCAGCTACAAGAGGAAATAGGTGGGGGAGATGGTTAATGAAGGTGACGAGGGGGCTGAGGAAGAGAGGGGTGATGGATTTTTTTTTTCTGAAAGGCGGGAGTGACGAATCGGAGGGAGAGCCGGATTTTCCCGGTTTCATGAAAACATGGACAGCTGAGGACACTGGAAAATTTTGCTACATGCTATTGAACAAAATCAAGAACTTGGAGGACCGAGTGACCGGCTTGGAGATAGTTAAGAAGGAAATTGTTACAGAGAATGGGGAGTTGAAGAACAGGTTGGAGTTAGTGGAGAGAGAAAAGGCAGTGATAATGACTAGGCTAGACACCAGTATCTCTGAAGGTAAAAATGCTTGGGGCATGACTAGAGACCAAGTGGTAAAAGATTTAGACAGTGTAAGGACGGCAAACAGTGATGAATTCAGGAAGATAATGGATGAACAGAAACAGCAAGATGTTAGGATAAAGGACCAGGTAAAAAGTATGGTTAAGCAAGGCATCCACGAAAACTCTCAGGCCATCCAGGAAGAAAGTCGTAGGGCTAACTGCCTCATAATATCAGGGGTGGAAGAAAAGGAGGAACTAGACTGGACAAAACGAAGAGAGAAGGATGAAGGTCGCATCAACAAGATTCTGGAATCTATTAAGGATGAGGAGGACACCTGGAAGGAGGAAATATCAGACATGTTTAGGCTGGGAAAATATACAAAGGAATACAATAGACTGGTAAAAATAGAATTTAAGTCAAGAAGGACATGTGATGAAATAATGGCAGTAGCAGCTAGGCTAAAAGGGTTAGAGGGTAGGGACAAAATCTACATCAGGCGGGACATACCAGAAGAAGAGAGAAAGAAGGAGGCTGAACTAAGGAAAACCGCCAAAGAGGAAAATAGCAAGAGGACAGAACAAGAAAAGAATAAGTTTTTTTACGGAGTAAGAAAGGGGAAGATTATGAAACTTTCGGTAAAGAGAAACTAAAAGAAAAAGAGGGTAGGGAACAGACCGCCGCAGATAAGGCACTTGGAGCAGGTAATGGGGGACTAGAAAGTATAAGGATTCTATATAGCAATGTCGATGGGCTAGTCTCTAAGAAATTAGAACTAATAGACTTACTCAATACTAAGAAACCAGAAATAGTATGTCTCACTGAGACAAAACTAAGAGAGGAACTTGATATAAATCTGCTAGGATGGTCTGAATACAGGATTTGGAGGAGGGACAGAAAATTTCGACATGGAGGTGGAGTGTGCATCCTTACTAGGAAAGATTTGATTGTGTCTGAGATAAAACTAGAAACTTCAACAGCAGAAGTTTTAGCACTAGAAATTGGTGGAAACGAAAAAATAGTGGTGATAGTAGCGTATGTACCTCCCAAGACGAAGACATGGAGTAAGGAGCATAGCCTAATGCGTAAGGAAACAATTAGTGTGCTAGAAAATATCTTAGCTTCAAAGGATGAAATAGTCATGTGTGGGGACTTTAACTGCAAGGAAGTGAATTGGGAAGAACTTGAACCCATAACAGGAGAGGAAAGTTGGGGCTATGAATTTTTAAGTATGGCCATGGAAAATTCTATATACCAACATGTAAAAGAGTCAACAAGAGTAAGGGGAAGTGATCAACCAGCTAGATTGGACCTTCTCTTCACAAGAAGGGAGGAGGAGGTTCAAAGTATTCAGTACCTATGCCCACTAGGAAAAAGCGACCATGCAGTTCTCGACATAGACCTACTATTGAAGCATAATCTACCCAAGGAAAGGGAAAAGCACAAGGAAAATCACTGGATGCATTCCAGAACCGATTTCGCAGGACTACGGGATTTTTTCAAGTCACAAAATTGGGATCAGGTGTTATCTGAAAGTGAGGTAGACAAAAAACTCAAGGCATTCATGGAGATCTATGATACTGGTATAAAAACTTTTGTCCCAAAGTACATTAATAACAGAAAAAAAGGAAATCGCAAAGAATGGTTTAACCGCGAATGTAGGCTAGCACAGGAAGCAAAAAACAAAGCCTGGAAAAAGATGAGAAACTGGGATTCGGAAGATAACAGGCAAAAGTATAAAGAGGAGAGAAACAAATACACAGAAATGAGGAGGAGGTCAGAGGCAAACCATCAGAAAGGGATAGTGGAGAACTATGAAAAGAATCCAAAAATGTTTTTCAAGTTTGTAAACGGCAAAAGGAAGATAAAAGCCACAATCGTAAAGATTAAAAGTGGAAACAGAATCATAGAAGAGGATACAGAAATTGCGGAAGAACTAAATAGAAATTTTGCATCAGTATTTACAAAAGAAGGAGAATTCATTGCACCAGAAACCAATGAGATAGGTACAGAGGAAATGCCGGAAGTCACATTTAACAGAGCAGAGCTCATAGACATAATGAGTAAGGTGGTTCCAAACAAAGCCGCCGGACCGGACGGAGTATCAGGCTGGATTATAAAAGAAAATACCAAGGAACTGAGTATACCATTATATGACATAATGACCAAATCATTGGACACAGGGATAGTACCTACAGAATGGAAAAGAGCAAACATTATTCCTATATTTAAGGGAGGAAGCAGAGATAAACCACTGAACTATAGACCTGTATCACTATTGAGCATCCTCATGAAGATTCTGGAAGGATTAATAAGGGACAAATGGGTGAACTACCTGGAATCCAAAAGATTAATTACTGACCGACAATTTGGATTCAGAGGAGGCAGATCATGTGTAAGCAACTTGTTGAGTTTTTACTCTAGAGTAATAGAAACAGTGGACCAGAGGGAAGGATGGGTAGACTGTGCCTACCCAGACTTCAAAAAGGCATTTGACAAAGTTCCACACAAGAGATTGCTGTGGAAATTAAAAAATGAGGGAAAAGTAGGAGACAAACTGCTGAACTGGATGGAGAGCTACCTTAGCGGAAGACAGATGAGAACAACAGTAAGGGGGAAATCGTCAAACTGGACTAAAATTACGAGTGGAGTACCACAAGGATCTGTCCTAGCCCCAATCATGTTTCTAAGATTTGTAAATTACTTACCTGAGGGACTAACAAGCTACATGAGCATGTTTGCGGACGATGCTAAGCTGCTTAAAACGATCAGAACCCAGGAGGATTGCCTTGAGCTCCAAGCAGATTTGCAAAAGATCCATGAATGGAGCATCAAATGGAATATGGAGTTCAATGCAGGGAAATGTAAGACTCTAGAAATGGGTAAAAGCAAGTACAGACCTAGAAAAGATTATAAACTAGGAAACGAAGTGATTCCCAAAGCAGAAAAGGAAAAAGACTTGGGGATAGAATTTAAGGATAACATGTCTCCAGAAAGCCATGTAAATAAGATAGTGAGAGAATCACTAGCACTATTGGCAAATATCAGGATGTTTTTCAATTATCTTAATGAAAACACCATGCAACAAATAATAACGGTAATAATAAGACCCAGGATGGAATATGCATCTGTAGTGTGGTCCCCTCACATGAAGAAACATATCCACAAAATTGAGAGGGTACAGAGAGCAGCTACGAGGATGATCCCAGGTTTGGAAAATTTGGAGTACCAAGAGAGGCTCGAGAGATTGAATCTACCTACACTGGAACAGAGAAGGAAACGAGGACAGCAAATTCAGATATACAAATGTGTTAGAGGTATTGACAAAATCGACCAAGAAAACTTCATAGAGAGGGATGGAGGTGAGAGAACAAGAGGTCACAGCTACAAACTGAAAGTGCCTAATAGTAAATCTGATCTGAAAAGTAAAAGATTTCCTACCAACTCGATTAGTGGGTGGAACAAATTGCCAGCCGAAGTAGTGTCTGCACCATCAGTGCATAGTTTCAAAGCACGGTATGACAAACATATCTTAGGAGGCGGGAATTAACGAGCATGCTCACTCCCGCAAATACAACTAGTGTAAGTACACCTATTATAGGTTTGACTCCTGCAAGGAGATAAAGAAAACCTAATATTTAGTAGTGGCCCCGTAATCATTGACGATTATGCCTATTACATAAGGCACCCTCTTCAAACACTCATCCGCCGTAGTTTGAATCTACCGCGCAGAGCATAAAAAATTGAGGAGCCTTCATCATGAGCGCACGCAACCTCACTCATGGTTCAGTCATTATGAAATTGGGTTCTCACTACGAAAAAACTTCGTAACAAATAAAAAAGAAAAAGAAAATAAGAATAACTATTCATAAGCTTTCCATATAAACGTGGATGTACTTGTGTGGATCTTTGACCAGACGCTGACTCAGGCGTCATTCTTCCTTCACTGACATATCAAGTAAACCAAAATCCTTAATACATCAACGAATGGGAAGGGGATGGTCGGGAGGGCCCCAGTCGTCAATGATTACGGGGCCACTACTAAATATTAGGTTTTCTTTATCTCCTTGCAGGAGTCAAACCTATAATTTAATAGTGGCCCCTCCATCATTGACGATTATGCCTGATATCTAAGACTGGAGGGGGACATTCGTAATCATATCATAACTCTAGCAAAGGCAGATAATCAAACAACCACATAGTATTCTTACTTTGTAAAAAAGATATATTTGGCGCATAAACCTTATACAGCACATATATATATACAAATGGGGTACAAGCAGGAGCGTGCTTCAAAGAAGCCTGCTTGATAAAAAGGGATTAACTCTGAGATTCTGAGAACAGATCCGCCAGTTAACAAGGCACCCCACTTAAATTAAGGGGTGAAAAAATAAAACTTATAAGTTTACATGTGCACATATAAACCCCATAAAATTAGTGGATATATCTTGCAAAATATAACCAATGCATAAAATTAGATTGCTTCTCAGCCCAAAAACTACTTACAACAACACTGTTGTTTGTACTATAATTGTACTAGCACAATTTCCTGTAATGAATAGTACAGAGAAATTTACATATCACAACACCCTTAAACAGTATCACAGCTCTCATACTCCGGTGGGGTCTAGGGTGTCCTATGTTACACTGACTGCACCCCCCCCCCCCCCCTTTTCTTGAAATTAAACAATAAGTGACTTAGGGGCCACCTAGACCCTCTGCCTTAAAGCTATACATGGCAAGGAAGGTTTGTCTAGAGCTACTGAAAGGTATCGAGTCAAAAACGTATGATTAGAGGCCCACAACTGTGTGGACGTAATATCTTCAACAGAAAAATTCTTAAGGAAACGTAAAGAAGCTGCCCACTTGCGTAAATCGTGGGCCCTACCCACAACGCCGGGATTACTCTCTTTAATGGCCTCGACCAAGAGAGAAGCCAGTCTACGTTTCATCAAGCGTTTATCCGTACTTGCTACCCATAAAGCACCCTGGTGATTTAGAGGTGCCACTCTCAAATATTTGGTTAGAGCTTGCACTGGACATAAATTATGGTGCACCTTTCCCCTTTTCAACGCCGGCACCGTGAACTCTGAAAACACGTGTTCACTGTGCTCATTCTTGGCTATGAACCCTGGGGAAGGTGCAATGTGAATAACTGAATACACTCATTAAGCCTACCAAACCTGAGGCAATTAGGTGTGTTGCTCATCGCCGCCAGCTCAGATACTCTGTTCCCGGTAGCCAAAGCCATAAGGAATACTGCCCTTTTTAAAAGTAATGTAAAGTCTGCAGTATTTTGGTACAGACGGGAATGAAGTAACGACAATGCTTTGTCCAGAGACCAGGTAGGCATGAGCTGACAGGGAGGCGGGCGGAGTTTAAAACATGCCCTCATAAAACCTGTTTCCTCCGCGACTGGTATGGAGAGACCGGTAAGGTCCAAAAACGGCATCCTAATCGCTGTCAAGTGATTTTTTAACGTTACTACAGATAAACGTTTCTGCTCGAACAGATAATTTAAATAATTAAAAACCAAAGCCACCGAGGGCACAGTTTGTTTTGTTCTAAGAATCCAAGAAGTAAAGGCTTGCCAATGTGATTGATACTGTCGCTTAGTAGACTGGGTATATTGATTCATGAATTTATTGGTCACGTCTCTACCATATGGTGCTAGCCATTTGGCCTCCTGAATATCCATAAGGCAAAAGTCAGCGAGGTCTTTAGGTTGCCAATTGTGTCTAAGTGGAAAAACCCGACCGGGAGTGACACCGGGTGCGGGCACCACGTCTTCAATTGCTGGTACCACAACTGCGCCGGCCCCAGGGGCGCGATTAGCGAGACTACGCCCCGATAATCCTGTAGTTTGTTTACTACGTGGCACATTAGAGACGCATCTGGCGGCGGAAACAGATAAATGGAACTCCACCTGTTCCAGTCTGTCACCAGTGCATCTGGCCCGCCCGCCGGGGTTATCGTCCGGCGGGTGAGGTACAGTGGGAGTTTGTGAGTCTCCTCTGACGCAAATAAATCCACTTGTGGATGGTAAGGCTCCGCAATCATTTGGTTGAAAATGGTTTGCTTGAGCGCCCATTCTACTGTTGTGCTCTGTCTCCGAGACAGAGCGTCTGCCCAGACGTTTGCTACGCCTGGGAGATAAGATGCGTGAAGATGAATGTCCAGCCTGTTGGCTAGAATAAAAATCTTTTCTGACACGTTTAGCAACTTCCGAGATCTCGTTGACCCTTGTTTCTGAATACAGTGAACTGCATTCAGATTGTCCATTCTGAAGGCCACCGACTTGCCCCGTAAAGTAGAGCCGTGAGCCTGAAGGAAATATAAGGGGACTAGTAATTCTTTGACATTGATGTGGGAGATTTCTAAATGGGACCAAAGCCCTTGACCCTGGTGCCCTTGGTTTGACTGAAAGCCCCAACCTATCGTTCCTGACGCATCCGTGTCTACCCATACCGTCGGCGGAGGAGAGGTCCATGACATGACTGAGTGTAACGTTTCCCTCTTCGCCCAGACCGCTAGTAAGTTGTGGATTAATTTTGGTATGGGCCATAATTTTTTCGCCGGCAATAGCGGAAAATATTTGTTGCCCTCCAATATTAAACGTTTGACTCTCAACCGGCCCAACCTTACAGTTAGTTGAATCCAGTTGAGAGAGCCGACCAGAGACTCCCAGATTCTCCGTGTCGTAGTCAGACTGTGAAGGAACAGAAACAATTTCCTGCAAAATCTGTTGCGATTGTCCACACTCTGACTCAGAGTGAGAGTAGCTGTGTCCCAGACCAGCCCTATCCACTGAACTACTCGTGAGGGAAAAAGGTTTGACTTTACCAGGTTGACCTTGAATCCTAGAGTTTTGACATGATTTATGCATACTTGTTCCGTCTCTGCCACCACTAGCCAGTCGTCTAGATACCACAAAATCCTGATCCCTTGCTCTAACAAGGGCATCAGGGCTTGCCGGACTAATTTCGTGAATAAGCGAGGTGCTAGGTTCAATCCAAACGGCATCCTCTGAAAGACATAAGTCTGGTGCTTTATTCTTAAGCCCAGAAACCGTTGAAATCTTTTGTTTACCGAGACGTGCCAATACGCGTCTGTCAGGTCTAAAGAACACATCCATCCTCCCGGCGGAAGTGTTAGCCTGATCTGGTTTACTGTCAGCATCCTGAATGACACGTTGTGAATATGGAGGTTCAGATAAGACAGGTCTACGACTGGCCTCATCTGAACACTGTCCCTTTTGGGCACTAGAAATAGTTTGGATGTAAAGACTGGGTAATTTTGAGGAAACGGGATGATGACATTCTTGGTGATCATTTCCTGGATCAGTGACTCCACCTCTAAAGAAACTAAATTTGCCTTTGTCGGCTGACGTAAACGAGGTCACCGGAGCCACTGCCAGGTGATGCCCTTGCGTGCCACCATCCTCGCCCAAGTATTTACTGGCCATGCGTGGTGACACGTCCGGAATGACCCAGTTAGCAGACAAGGGTTCGCCGGCTGTACTACCCTCTGATCCGCCCGCCGTGAGACCGGCCCTGGGAGTGAGAGAGACTTAAGTTTTTTGATGGTGGTGGTGGTGGTGGTGGTGGATGCTTAGCCGACTGGCCGGCGTTGGCAGAAGACGGGCCCTGGCCCGGTCTGTTATAGTTTCGTCCTTTATGACCTGCAAACTTACCTTGTTTATACCTGTACTGACCTTGGGGGGAAGAGGACTTAGGTATATGAAAGGGCTTTGACCCACCCGGCTGAGCTATTGCGACTGGTTTGGGTTTGGGAAAGTTAAAAGCAGGTTTCTTAGAAGGGGCGGGACTGTGCTTAAAGGCTTGAGCCATGTTGAAAACAGTTCTCCACACATCAGGGGACATTAAAGAGGGGGTTAGCACCGGCGACATGACCACCTGGTTCGCAATTCTATCAGGAAGTTTCTTCACCAGGGACATCCTAAGATCCTGTCTCGCCTGCACCGCCTCGAGCAAGGCTGTACGGATATCCCCCAACGACTGAATAGAAGTCTAAAGGAGTAACCGCCGAGCTAGTTCAATCGATCTTCTGACATCCGCGTCCGCGATTGCCTGAGTAGATCTGAGCATAGATTTCGCCACCTGGTGCGTAACAATGTATTGGGAAAAAAGTCTATACGCCTTCCCCCGTAGCCTAAACTCCCGGTCTAGGTGAGCTGGGGAAGGTGTAGTGAAAGGATCTTTAAGTTCGCATAGATTGATTTTGGGGGCAGCTAAAAAGGCAAACAAAGCAGATGGCACTCCGCCGGCCGAAAAGACTGGCAGAGAGAACCAAGAATGGCTGTCCTGAGGAATCTGGTGCGAAGATTTTGAGGTGAAGGTGGTCGCAAAGTTCTGAGCCTCTACCTCCCATTCCACCCAAGGTCCTGGACCCAACTGCCCCACCTTCAACACTGGGTTAGCGGCTGTGTCTGTGACCGTTTGTAAATCTAATTCTGGAGTGAGAGCTGACAGTGCTTTTATATCATTAAAACCGTCATGCTTGGTCCAGTCAGAAAACAGTTTTCAAGCTGAGGCAGGGGGCAGTGCAGGTGTAGCTGTATACACAAAATAGTCATGGTGATAATGGTTCGGAATGGCCTTAATATTAACATCAAGAACATTACCCGCAATATCCAAAGCTCTTAACTTTCTCGATTTATTCCCTTGGATTACCCACTCACGTGGCACTGGAAGTTCCCCTGACAAAGTGGGCTGCGCCGCCTCTGGCTTAGTTGGGATCATTTGTACCCATGAATCATCTGGACCGTATAAAAGGGGCATAGCTACCTTTCTTAACGGTGCTTTATCTAAAGGGGGAGGATTCACATCCGCTACCACCCTTACACTAGAAGTAGTCAGTCCCGCCGAAGCAGGCCTAGTGACCATAGTAGGTGATATAGAGGGAGGGTGCGGAATCTTAGTTAAAGCAATGGAAGCGATCAGAGGCCGAACACTTGAACTTGTCATGGAAGCTCCCAGGTCCACTATAGGAGTCTCCGGCTGTTGGCCAATTTTTTTTGTTAGAGCAGTAGCTAATAACCCATCTATTTCCTCCGCCGTGACAAATTTAGCAGATGAAGAACTAAGAGGTGAATCATTCCTATCCTGTGAGTCGTCTAGAACTGAACCCGACTCTTGCACCTCCATGTCAGAGATTATAGACACCTCATCCTTGTCATCTGGCCCATCATGAGAGGATTCCGCCGAAGCCTGAATCCCATCGTGGTGCCATGTTAAGTCTGGAATGGATGATGGGATCACAGCGTCCCGGTGTACGTCCGCCAGTACCTGTGGCTCCTGGACCAATCGTAGGCCTTCATGCCCTGGTTGGGAATACCGCCATACACCCAGGCCTTGGCCCAAACTCCCTTGAGAGTCAGATACACCATCAACCACTGAGCCCCCACTAGACTCTTCTAAAGGGCGATCACTGCCCACAGAACTCTCTAATTCTAAATTTACAATATCCATTGGTAACCTGTCCGCCGGTAACACCCCCACCACAGTCTCTGACACCACTCCCGCCCGATCAGATTGGACACTAGATAAGTCGGGACTAGAGGCAGAAAGTCAGGCACGAGGCTCCGGCGAACGCCGGGAGGTCTTTCGTTCCTGAGAATCTTTCCTGGAAGATTTGTGGCTGCGGTGTGACTTAGATCTTCCACTAGAACTGCTCTTGGACTTCTCAGATTTATCACTAGAACTGCCCTTGGACTTTTCCTCTTTGCTCTTCTTTCTCGCAGGTGAAGAAGAGTGACTAGGCGGCTGTTGTCTGAGGGGCGACCTGGACCGCACCCGTGACGTGGAGGCTGTCACCGGGGGCGTGGGTTCACGAGGTCTCTTAGATGTGCTAGGGGCCAGAGTAAGTACTGTACCCTGCCCAGTCTCTGCTGACTTTCGTACAATTACTCTAGAGGTACGTTTAATAGGGGGGGTGCTCAATCAGTAATTTATCCCAAAGAATTACATTGTCACATTGAAGCGCTTTATGAGCCACTGAGGTAGCATAAGTGGACAACAGCTGCCTGACCTCCCGTAAAGCGACCGCCGCGGGTCTATCATTGTCTCACAATACTTTAACACTCAATTGAGTACAGAAGGTACAGTTCCCCGTCACCCACAAACCCCTTGAGCGATCTAAACATTTAACACATCTAATGCAAAGAGTGTGTGCAAAGATAGGGATACCTGAACAGGAGGGTGTAACACACAAAGCAAAAACAGGGTCTATGGTAGCCATGGCAGAGACTGGTGGAAAACGAACCCACCCCCGGGTTTACTCCAGGTTCTCTATAGACCCGCCGGAACTCAGCCCTGGAACAAAAGAAAATTTCCAGGAATTAATGCTCATAACGCTACACCAACATGATCGAACACAAGTGTTGAATAACCCGCTGGGTAACGAGACGTAATACACAACTATCACGGCTCGCTACGCGGGAGGTTCATAGTTAAAGATTTCAGAATATCTAAACTTGTCCAAAAGATTTATGAATATCCTCTGACATGATATAAAGACCAGCATGGCTTTTTATAAATGACGCAGTCTTCCCAGTGGTGTTTGTTAAGTTTACTGGAAAACCCATAAAAAGACGCCGGCCCCCGTATTATCTCGCAGATCAAAAACTGGGAAGCCTGTCTAAAATGCTAGATCTGGCTTCTCCCGAAGCGTCCTAGATCGCCGTATATTGAATGGCGGCGATACTTAACGTATCCCTCAATTGTCTGGTCAACTACACTGAATTGCAAATCAGTTAATCCCACCCTCCCCAGGTGCACCCGCCGGGTGTGAATTTAAGTATAACGTTAACCCAATTATTCCTATCCCCACTTCTTTGCAAAAGATCGCCGGGGAGGAAAGACCAATCAACAAACAGCCTAGTTTTACTGGCTTTGCAAAACCGGGAAAAACTAAACTCAACAAGTGTCCGCATGAACACTTAGTTAAATGGGGTAAAGCCATCCCGCCGGGAAACACAGTAAGCCTGAACACAGGCACCACCACAGAGACGCAGTCCTGGAGAGCCTCAAGCCACCACTCGCCGGGGGAAACAAGCCTTTTTTAACCACGCGTGATTAAAACTCGGCAACCAGCCGGGTTTTCATGGTGTAACCGAGAAAACCCGCCGGAAAAGGCAACCCACCCCGTTCAGATTCAATCTGAATGCACCAAATAGACCGTGGAATTAGCCAAAGCACAACTAACCCAGGACCAGAGCTGGGCACTTTAGCCAACACTTCCGCAAATAGCCAATTCCGCCATGGCGGAAGTGTCATTTTGTTGGCGAATTAGCGTTGGCGCCAAAATGGCTGCCTATTTGCGGGTTTGAAGCTCTGGAAAGTACCTCCATGTTGCAAACCTCGAGGCCGCAAAATAAAAATTCCAGCCGCCAGCCAGCCCTGGGCCGCTCCTGCAGCTCCAGCCAAAAAAGCCAACTACCTGTGTTCTGGAATCTAGGCCTATACATCGGCTCTTCACGTTTGTTGTTGTTGTTGTTGTTGTTCCCCAAGCTGCCTGGCCGAACAGCCCCAAGGCCCAGAGCAAGGCCAAGGCCATAACCGAGCGCCCCCACAGAACCCTCCCCGCCGACCACAATAAAGCCTGGGTGACCGAAGCCACTCCATGGCGGGGAGCTTGAGGAGGGTGCGGAAACGCCCGGGAAACCAAAGCCCCACCCAGGGCCCTGTGCCCCTCAGCAATTATGAAGAGAAAGTTGAGGGGCAAGGGAAAAGTGTGACGCTTTGGCTTCCAATCTTGGTAGATTGGGAGGTCAATCCACGTTAGAGACGCCGTCACTTGAGATCTAGAAAATATATAAGTAAAAGGAACAGTCTGAGTAAGCTATGGGTATGGCAGAGATCGCTCAGTTCTCACTCTGATAGACCAGCCCATCACCATCTTCACGTTTGTTCACTTACTTAGTAGCAAGCGTCGAGCTAACACCTACAACACAAAGCAGTCCAAGAGTTCCAACCTGCTAGCACTTCAACTTTGTTTATATTTTCGGCCTATTGAAGTGAACATGGAGTCTACCATCATGCCTACCGCAGCTGCCAACAGCATGGGGAGCAGTTCACCACCATCATCCGACAGTGATGCTGCAGAGCATGCAGAAATCGAGGACCTAAGCCACCCCTGGGCCCACCTAGAAACCTTCTATGGGCCTAGTAATTACCAAGAAAATGTTTCTGGAGAAGGGCTTTATAAATTTATAATCTAGCCTAATTTAAGATTATAAAGTTAGGCTATCGTTAATTTGATTGATAGCCTGTTAACTTTTAACCTAAACTAATGTTATTAGGCTACCCTAATCCCATCAAAATGCCTCAAAGCATGTAGGCCTAGGCTAAGTCTAACTTCTATATAGGCTAGGCTATATAGCCAGGCCTAGGTCTATAATCACTAATCCCATCAAAATGCCTCAAAGCATGTAGGCTAAATATTGCATGTTCTAACTTCTAAATATAGCCTAGGCCTATAGGCTAATTACTAATATAAGTAATTTTATTAGGCTAGGCCTAAGCTACCCTAATCCTATCAAAATGCCTCAAAGCATGTAGGCTAAATAATATTGCATTTTCTAACTTATATATATAGGCTAGCCTAGGTCTAGGCTATAATCAGTCAATCACTAATTCCATCAAAATGCCTCAAAGCATGTAGGCTAAATATTGCATGTTCTAACTTCTATATATATAGCCTAGGTCTAGGCTATAATCACTAATTCCATCAAAATGCCTCAAAGCATGTAGGCTAAATATTGCATGTTTTAACTTTAATATATAGCCTAGGCCTAGGTCTAGGCTGTAATCAGTTACTAATTCCATCAAAATGCCTCAAAACATGTAGGCCTAGGCTAAATATTGCATGTTCTAACTTCTATGTATAGGCCTAGGCCTATAATCACACTCATTTTATTAGTGTCAAGTAGAAAGTGTTAATTTTGAAAGTATCATATAGGCCTAGACTAAATTTAGCCTACAATAAAATGTTATTAAATTTTGATCTGAAGCTAGGCCTTTATTCTGAGCATTAAAATTTATAGGCCTAGGCTACTTTCTATTAAATTACTTAATCTATCTAAAGTAGACCTATCTAGGCATATATAGCCTATTGCCATTCCCAAATAAATCGCGCAAACACGAATAAATCGCCTCCTTGCACCTCTGTGATCCGGCGTACCTCCTGAATGGTGCGGAATTGCGAATACTGATTATTACTGAAGCACTCTCCCCATAAACAAGTTGCCCCAACGTTTTACTGCCCATGTGGACAAACTAAGTGGCCTATTCTATATATATTAACCCCTTCACTGCGGGTGATGTTCTGGAATGTTTTGGCAATTTACAGCAATTTCCAAGCTTTAAAAGCCTGTATGTATATCCTTGAGGTCCATGGAAGTTGGGCAACATTATATTTAAGTAAATATATATATTTATTGACATTAGAGATTGAATTTATTGATTTACCCTTGATTCTGTAGTTTAAATTTAAAATTAATAAAAAACGGTTTGCGTTTGCATATTTGCATTTGAGGACTAGAAATTTCACAAGGTTTGCACATTTGTGTTTGCTGAAGTTATGTTCTGGGTTTGCTGATTTGTGTTTGCTGACTTGACTTTTTGTTTGTGGTGCCCAGCTCTGCCCAGGACACATACTTAGTTCGTGGAAATAGCCAATACACAACTAATCCAGAACACACAAATAGTCCGTGGAAATAGCCAATACACAACTAAACCAGGACACACATGACACAGTAGTACATATTTATAACATAAATCAATAACACTTGTACATGTGGCAAAGCTACGAGAGGCTGGCTAGGCCTAGGCAGATGGAAATAAAAAGTAATCATGTCGTAATATAAACAAAAAGCACTGAATTATATCACAACAGGAACCACCGTCAACACACCACTGTAGCAAAAACTTCCCGGCAAAGGGAAGAACTGACTCGGGACCCAGATAAAACTTCACTAAGTGAAGAAAAATACGCTGGGAACGTCAGAGAAGAAAAAGCTACCTCATCAGAAAGATAAAAGGAAGCATAATAACGCGTAGTGAAAGCCGCCTACATCACAAAGCTAGCTAACCGCGAAAAAGTTCACGCGTCCACCACGGGACCACGAGGGTACACCCGAAATAGATGCCCCAAACACACGACCCAAAATACACTGCACTGCGGGCAGTGCAGGACACCCCTACTACGCATATCCTAACCTTACTCGATACATCCCAGAGTAAACAAATGAGAAAAAACTCACTAGGGACGCAACAAATGCGGAACTAGCGGAGCGTGGGGAGGCACGTCCGGGTAGGGTGAGCGCAGAGCAGAGAAGGAAGAATGACGCCTGAGTCAGCGTCTGGTCAAAGATCCACACAAGTACATCCACAATTATATGGAAAGCTTATGAATAGTTATTCTTATTTTATTTTTATTTTTTATTTGTTACAAAGTTTTTTCGTAGTGAGAACCCAATTTCATAATGACTGAACCATGAGTGAGGTTGCGTGCGCTCATGATGAAGGCTCCTCAATTTTTTATGCTCTGCGCGGTAGATTCAAACTACGGCAGATGAGTGTTTGAAGAGGGTGCCTTATGTAATAGGCATAATCGTCAATGATGGAGGGGCCACTAATAAATACTGTATGTGTAACATCTCAATTTGTGGGATATTTTTTGTGTGTGAATAAAACGTTGTCTTGTACTATTTGTACAGCTCACATTGTGTTTGTATTGTATAATTATATGTATTGAGCTCCTAGTTTCTCCCCGTTAGAAGAATCCACAATACTTGTTTTGTCTAGCATTAATAGTAACAATATAATAATGACATGTGACTGATACAGTATAAACCGTCATATGGGTACCACTGGTGTCATTAGCGTTTCCTTACACTCAAATATGCCCATACCCATCATAAACATTCGGAAATACTAATAGCTGCATGAAAACATAGGTTAGTCTTTGGTGATTAATTATACAGGATTACAAATAAATAAAATCGGACTGCTTCCAATAACTTAGCATTGTATGAATATTCCCATATTCAAAATATGCTATTGGGACAGTACCAATTGAGTGAGGAGCTCAATAAATGGCGTAAAAGAGTGTCGTCCAAGATTGATGCTCCCTCAAGAATTTGAAACTAAACCAAGCCAAGAGAAGACAACCAGGTGCCATAGGTCTGTCAAGGTACTAAAGCTCAGTTCACACATACCTGGCCTGAGCTCCCGTCCTTCCCCGACCACTTAATTCGTATGCAAACGTGCAAGGACGCCGACATAAACAGGTATGGTCGGTTCATGAACGTACAATGACGCCACAACACGGGCCGCGGCAGCGAAGGCGGCGAACATTTTTGGTATGCCAAAAACAAACCCCTCAGGACGGACCAACCGCCAAAAAACGGGATAGGACGGGACACCCACGGGACTGGTCGGCCCATAGACGCCGTCTGTTGGCGTCTATGCGCCACCTAGGCGCGAACAGACGGCGTCTATGCACGGACCAAAAAATTTGAAAGGTGAGACGGCGATGTGGCAACGTCGCGTCACGTGACCATGCCGCACGCACCCCGCCTGTTCCCGCCACTCGGCGTCCATAAAAGGGCGAGCGGCGTGTGGAGCACAGTTGTTCGTTGCACTCCCTGTACAGCTGCACTTGATTCAACAGATTGGCGTGGTCGTCCATGTTGAGGGACAATCGGCAGAAGTTACGTTGGCGAAACCTGTTTGATGACTGAGGTGTGTCTGTGCCACGCCCCTATTATATATTCATGGTGGTGGCCATCGCCGACGACACTGCGTCCATTGTATTGTGGTCGCAGTGCCATCACAGTGCCGTCGCAGTGCGTCGCAGACAGGTCGTAACCAGACTTCTTAGGTCGCCGTCCAACGGGACTGGTCGTGGCACCAAGTCACCGTCCATGCGCCGTCCATGCGCCGTCTGCCGGGGCGGTGACGTGTTGAGGTCGCCGTCCACTCCCCGTCCATGCGCCGTCTGCCGGGGCGGTGACGTGTTGAGGTCGGGCATCGTGGCCACACGTGGCCACTCGGGACACAAGGTCCTCCGTTTGATGCCGTCCAACAAATTTTGGTGGTCGAGGAAGGACGGGAGCGCAGGACGGGTATGTGTGAACCGAGCTTAACACTACAAACGAGCCAGTACCAAAGGTTTGTGTTTCGTTTCATTCGTCATCTGAAATAAGACCTCCTGAATTCATCACTTTGAGTGATGGAAAATACAGGCTTATTTTCTGTATATTGCTTATTGTCTGGAGAGTTGGAAAATAATAAACACAAAAAAACAAAAAACAAACACAAAGAAGAAACAAGAACAATACACACACAACACCAAAATGGAGTCCAAAGAAGAAGATGGCCAACCCCTCTTACTACAGGATTCATATGTTACATACCGGTGTCACATCCCTCGCCACTGTGAAGCTTCGAGAGTTTCTGCTGTGCTCGACCCCTTTCGACTCTCTATAGCTCGGCACTCAGTTGTTTTGTTGTGCCAGCCAGGGTCGACTATGACGTCTCAGTTGAGTGCGTCAATTGATTCATTTTGTATATTATTTAATGTTCTTAATAATAGATGGCGCTGTACTTGCCAATCTTCTGTTTTCTA
This sequence comes from Paralithodes platypus, assembly GCA_032716605.1. NCBI lineage: Eukaryota > Metazoa > Arthropoda > Malacostraca > Decapoda > Lithodidae > Paralithodes > Paralithodes platypus. Next base: position 27,756,826 of record CM064489.1, on the reverse strand, counting down.
GTTACCTTTCTGTACGTGTATAAGGGGTTCAGGCTGTGACGGAGGGTGTTGTAATACATCTTGAATTCATATGAAATCAGTATATACTCAACCAGCGTCTTGGATATATCGGCTCCTGGAGATTTGTGTGGAAGTGTTATCCTGTATTGTGTGCTACTAAATACCGCTAGCTGTGCTGATAACCAGGGAGTAGTGTCTTGTCTGTCATAGCCTCATTCCTATTATTACGTGTGTCATTAGTTTACATTAGTATATAAGGTTCTTTTCTGTTTTCCTTTATTTTTGTTTGTTTGTTCATAGAGATAAATTATTATAATTTATATATTAAATTCATATAAATATATTATTTTCCTTTTTAATCTAGTTACTTGCAATTCTTTATATAATATAGACTCCTTTCTTTTATAATTAATTATATATATATATATATATTAAAATTATCTTGATTTTTCTTAACCATCATATTATGTGCATTAGTTTGGTACAAAGGGGTTAGTGGTGTGGTCAAGTTTATAAGATCAAAGTGGCTTATGATATAATAACTTACATAAATAAACTGCTATATAAACTATAACTACCATCTCTAAAATAGACTACTGAGTCTTGGCATAAGTCTGTTAAACAGACTATTACTCTCCTCACTGAATTAACTTCTAATCTATTCAGTCTAGTGTGACAATTTGGGAGTTACCATACCCGTAGTGCTTACCAGGCCTAATTAAAACTCTTCATAACTTCCGGGTTGTAACACCGGTAATACTGTAGACTAATGTTAACTTACAGTAACTCTTCGGACCGGCGGCGGTCATTTACCACCACAACTGCCACATACCTGCAAACAAAAATTATACAATCAATTTACGGTATACTAGTAAATCTATAGAAATGTATTCATAAACTACCCACAAAAAAATGAGTCGAGTTATATAAATACAGTTTGTGTCAAAATATGAGTTTATATATACAGTATATACTTTACAATAACGTCATAATGGAATTAGGATTGGTCGAATAAGTCTTTTCTTTAGTGCATTATTAATATGATAAAGTAACCCAGAGTCTAACATTAAATAGAACACCTCATTTGATGTCACCTTACCTCTCTCACGTCCAGTTAAGTATCTTGAAAACTAATTACCACTACCACTCACTCTCATGCACCATTTCCGCTTCCACGAGACGATATACACATGTTATCGCTCTGTTTTAACCCACAATATTCTCTCTACATGCTATGTATATACATCCAAAGATAGAGCAAAACACATATATATATCAGAGGTAGGCACTTTCGTAATTACTTCCGTAAACCACTAATTCCGCTGAAGCGGAATCTTATCTTAACCCTTAACCAACGGCGCACGACATCTGTCGAGTTAAATAAATGTGGACTATGTGGCGGTGCACCCCATATGTCGAGTGCCATTTTCAGCACGTAATGTTGCTGAGAGAGAGAGCTGAGCGGTGGGACGAGCGTAGTAACCTTATGACCGCTCCCCACGACCACCGTGGACGTACTGAACTGTATACCACCTTCCTTCCCCCTCTCTCACTCGCTACACAGGGAATTATGTACGGAAATTACCTTATTTTAGGTTTTTTGCACTCGTGTTGCACGATCGTTGCAAGAGAACCAGTGGTCGTACAAGGATGGTTCGGGTGTCATTGGAAAGCTCTGTTTATGCCCTTTCAGGGATAGATACTTGTTTTACGCTCTGGGTCTTGTTTATGCATGAAAATGAGCACGGAAACAACCCTATTTAGGGTTAAAAAAAACGCTGGGCAGCACAGTGTAAAATACCCTACCACCCGCTCTTTGTGTGTTAATAAGCGGATTTATATAAGCGATAAATTCGGCGAATATAAACGGATTATAAAAGCGGAACTGCTTCCGCATTCGCTTACAAGCCTTTCAGTGTTACTCAACCTCTCAACCCCCCCATGCGGGTACTATTTATAGACGACAAGCTGAAACAGGAATTCCGCATGATGCTATAGGCGACGCAGCATTTAACTTATCGAGCGTCTAGGCCGGGGCCTACCTTTTGCTTACATTGAGGGAGCGAGGCCTTGGAGGAATGACTTATTTATTTGTTTAACCCCTTCTGTACCCGAGACGTCCTTTAAATTTTATTCTAGCTCTACTGCATTTAGACGATTTTATCAAATTGAAGAAGGGCCTGCAGCAATAAAGGGCTTCAAACTATCTTAATTATCCCTTTTTACTACCACAGATCCTTCATAACCCTTACTATACCAGAGACGTACGTTGGCCGACACTAAAAAAGTAACTCGCCAGTACCAGCGAAGTACGACGTACGTCCGTAATATGCGGTCCTTGTACCGAGCGGTACCTGGCACCCTGACTTGTAAACACTGCTTTGAGTAATTGGCAACACTTCTCAGAGTGTATACAAGGTCCCACAGGCGAGCTGGCTCAGTACTCGTTCAAGTTTCAGGGTGAGAGGTTGCTCTCTCTCGACTGAAGCCATTTTGGCCACAATGCGTGGTACTGGAGGTAACATTTATAGTAATACCCTCTGGTACAGTAGGGGTTAAGGTGCACAAAATTGTCTAAATATAGCTAGAATAAAATACAAAAGACGTCACCGGTACAGAAGGGGTTAATATCAATATACTCTCCCCACCCCAAGCCCAAAAAGATGTAAATGCATAAATATTGCCTGCACATAGATCGAAAACGCTGCGATTTAACCTCTAACGACTGAACTTCCTAGCCGAGCCGTATTAATTAATTTGTTTAATTATTTAATACAGCAAAAGTTATGCCCTTAAGGCCATAACATAAACAATTTGTACTAATTTATCCCGATCCAAATAATAAAAAAATATGTTAAAATAAAACGATATAAAGAGTGAGGCCTAACTTGAGGTGAAGTATGGGGTATAACACCTGTGAGGGTTAAGCATGTGATAAATAATAAGTAAAGAAACAAATTTACTACACTACCAAATTATTTACCCTCGTTTTTGGACTTTTAATTAAAAATCCCAATCCAGATTCCGTTTACGTTTAGCGTTCAGCGGGACCATATTAATTAATTAATTGACAGAAGAGCGGATGCGGAGGGCAAAGATTACGAGATGCGGTATTGCAATTACGAAAGTGGATAATCATTAGTGATTCTCACCACACATATATATATATATATTGGATAATCATTAGTGATTCTCACCACACATATATATATATATACTGTATATATACAGTATATATATATATATATATATATATATATATATATATATATATATATATATATGTGTATATATATACTCATAGCATATTGGTGCTTTTAGAAAAACCTTTCACGAATACACAAATCGAGTATTAGAGCTTTAGAGGGTATATGAACAATAAAACCAAAGTAAAAGGTGTCTTTATAAGAGAGGCAACTCTCAATAAGGCACAGCCAATTATTTATTGTACTAAGATAATATTACTTTGTATTATAATGTTCTTGGGCTGAATAAACTATTTCAATTTCAATTTCAAAATTTCAGAAGAAATTAGCCCAAATTTAATATATTCGTTTAGGTAAATAAACTACAAATGTTTTATGCTATAATGTCCAATTCTCATCTTTAACAAAGCTAGTTTTTGGTCCAAAATTACCTGTATAGTTAAAGGACTCATCTATCACATCCAAGGTGAGATCATTACCATTACAAGGGTATACAGGTAATGCAAGACCAAAGCATACTGTGATGCCAGCATCTACAAGAAGTACACCCGCTGCAACACCTACACAAGAATATTGTCAATCACAAAGTTCACCCTCTACCGTTTTCTACAAACCGGAAGGCAGTCTCACTCTCTGTCACCCAGACCTGCCTAGCTCTGATGCACCCCTTGCTGACGTGACTGAGTGACGTCACCACCCTACCTCTACCTCATCTGTCACCTGCCCAGCCACCAACACCTGATGTAGCCGGGCCAAGGTCACAAGGAAACAACTCCCCCCTTCTATATTCATGTACAAGTGACCTTCTGATACCCTACCCCAAGCCAAATAAGAAGAACAAGAATTCCACCAAGAACCGAAAGACGCAACTATTTGGCAGCTCTAGCCAAGCTCCCTGACAGCCAGTACTTTATAAGACCAGTTTGGCACTTTATAAGGCCAGTTCCACCAACTCAGGACTTTATAAGCACACACCCTCGGTATTTGATGAGACCAACAAAGACCAATACTTTATATGACCGGCTTGGCACTTTATAAGGCCAACTCAGCAGCTTCCAGCTGCCTGAGACGAGCCAGCTCGGCCACAGCCATAGCCATCCAGCAGCAGCCCCATAGACTGAGTCGACTGAAGCCGAGACATCCAGACCAGAGCCAGCTGTTGGTGATAAGAAGCACAGGAAGATGAAAACAGAAGCAGACCATCCCTTTCATCCCTCCTCTCAACCCCTGTGAGGGACCAGACTCCCTCAGCCTGTTTGGCAGTTACCGTGCAGAACCACATTGTTTTCTAATTGAAGACTTACCATAGTGTTTGTTCATTCCATGTCTTGGGATCTTTTCTATTGTAAAACCATATATTTAATAGTGGCCCCTTCGTCATTGACGAACTGCCTTAAAGGAAGGCACCCTTTCAAACTCCATGCGTTTCGCACATTTGAAATGCCCGCGCAGGTAGCTTGATGTGGCCCGCATCGTAAGTGCACACTTAATCTCTTATGGAATCGCCATAATGATCGGGTACCACTACAGAAAAAACTTTTAGAAAAAATTAAAACTAATAATAATACACTAAAGTTGTCAAAAGCAGCTTCCAACAATCGTGGATATTCTTGGTGTGCGCAGCCTGACGTCGGGACCCGCGCGTCATTTCGTCCTTCTTCTACCTGCGACGATACCGCTCGGACGTTTTTTAGTGAGCTGCTGTATTCGTCGTCCCCTTTCGTCTTCTCGTGAGTCCTTACTCATTTGTATTAACCGAGACGTTCTGTGACAGGTTTAGATTACCTAGCTTACTAGACCGAGCAGTATTATCGCAGGGAGAGTGTGTTATAAGGGTACTTTTTGAGCGTCCAAGCAGCCCGATTGGGTGGACGCCTCGCATGTCTAACTTTTCTTTTTCAGTTTCCGTGTTAACTTAAACTAGTTAGGAGGCTATTTTACTGGGTTTTTTCCTGCTGAAGATGTTCCCAGGTTCTGTGCGGTGTTTGTAGGCTCTAAAAGTTGTCACAAGTAGTTGTGGGACTTCGTGGAGCCTTGCCCTGCCCCTGAGCCAACGTGTGGTGGCGTCGTCGTCGTGGGAGCCCCTCTGCGGTTGCCCAAGGCCTCGTGGTCTGCCTCTGTTAGGGGTTTAGCTTGTTTAGGCAAACTTTATTACTTTATGATTATATATTGTGTATTATAGCCTTGCTTCCTCAGTACTTGTTGTGTTTTGGCAAGTACTGTACGAGGATGACAGGGGACGCCCTGTTTATTGTTGTGGTTGTGTTTTTCGTCGCCCACTGGTCTGGGTACTTAACACAACGGGTTGGGTGTCCTTTCCTGGCGCTCTCACTGCTTAGTGACCGCCAGGAGTCTGCTTCGGTGGACATTGGACAATTCCCAGTTCCCATAGTGGTCTATACCACTTTTTTCCCGGCGGGGGGTGTCAACCTCCTGGGGATATTCCGGCGTTGCCGGGAGGACTAGCCTGTCTCGCTAGGGTCTTGTTCCCGGCGGGACACACAAGGTTGTGACTGTTTTTTGTTTTGGTTTACTATCAAGATTAGGTAGTATACGGGCCTCTCACTACTGTGTCTTCGCCCCGGCGAGTAGGTAGGATGGACAAACAATAGTCAATGGGTTTATTGATACTACTAAAAATTATAAGTGTCATTATATGCAACCCTGTGTGTTTTTTCTTTTGGGTTACTATCAAGATTAGGTAGTATACAGACCTTATCACTACTAGTCTTCACCCCAGCGAGTAGGTAGGACGAAAAAACAATGGGCAATGGATTTATTGATACTACTAAATATCAATGTCAATTTTATTACATTTAGTCCTCACCCCTCTTTTTTGTGCAACTTCAGGCATGATTAAGAGTGTGGCCCAGTCGGGAAAATAGACTGATCCTGTTAGGACCCTCTGTTTTCTCGGCAGGGCCGGGGATATCAAATAACATATGTGAATGTTTCGGTTTATCCTTATGAGCATTGATTCCTGGAAATGATTTTCCAGATCACCACCACTTCCGGCGAGGAGCACAGACAAGGGGACAACCAATCTGGCTGGGGGGTTTGTCACTACCATGCCCTTTGTACCTCTTTGTGTTACTAAATCTTGTTATGAGTTTCCAATTTTTAATCACTCACATTGTATCCGGTGTGTGCCATGCCTGGATCGTTCTCGTAGGACCTGGTGGTCCAAGAAGTGCAAGACCTGCACTGAGCTCCGGCATGGCTTACTGGTTGACAAAGATAAATCTTGCTTAATTTCTCTGAATGCAATCAGAATTGCTTTTAAGAATTACTGTACTGAGGTCGCACATAAGTCTTTAATGTGTGACGACCTAGAATTGTGGGAATACTTAACTGTCAAAGAACCCCCTGCCCCTCTCTTGCCTAAATCTCGCAGGATTTTCACCAGTAAATCTCCCAAAGATAGTAAAACTAAACCTAAGTTTCTGTCAAAGGAACATATTAGCTCAAGTGACAGTAGTGACAGTGAAGGGAATGAACCCCCCAGCCACAGCCGCCAGCCACAGTCCAAGTCGCCGGGGACTAGCAAGACGTCCTCCGACGAGCATAGTAAGTCTTCCTCAGCTTCCACCTCCGCTAAGCCTGACTTTCAATCCGGCAGCTCGGTGGTGGGACCGGAGGATGAGGCAGCAACTCGGGGTGATGTTCTCAATGTGCTTACTACCTCTAAGTTAAACAAGCAGGACTTTGTAATCCCACAGGTTTCTAGTCATGCCAAGGTTCACGGTTTGCCACCAAAAGTGTTAGCAGACGAGTACCAGGGTTATAGGGTGGTGGACAAGTCGGATACTAGCATCTCTATAGATAATAGAGGTGAACGCCTATCTAGTGGTTGTGTGGGGCACCAACGGGTATTGTCTCAGTCAGTGTTCCCCCAAGCAATTGTTCATCCTCCAATACCTACACATGTACCTACTCCTCAGGAAATACCGATGCTTGATCTTAATCCTCAAGATATGCTTAACCATGTCACAAATCACCCCACGATACTAGGGGCCCCATGTATTTACCTAATTGTATTTACCTAATTGTAGTTTACAGGAGTTGAGCTAAGCTCGTGTTGTCCCGTCTCTCAGTCTACTTTTTATCCAATTTTTTCTTGAAAATATGGATGTTCCTTGCCCCTACCACCTCCTCCTCCAGCCCATTCCATTTGTCAATACATCTATAGGGGAAGCTAAACTTCCTGATATCGTTCTTGCAGGTAGGTCTTTTTACTTTGTAGCTGTGGCCTCTAGTTATTCCTGTATCCATAATTAATATATCCTCCCTATCCAGCCTCTCCAGCCCCCGGGTACATTTGTACATCATTATCATGTCTCTCCCCTCTCTCTCCTCTCTTTTAGACTCGGTAGATTTAATTTGTCTAGCCTCCCTTCATATGGCAGTTCTCTGAGACTTGGAACCAATCTAGTGACTGCTCTCTGGATTCTTTCTAACTTGTGAATATGCTTCTTTAGATGCGGGGACCACACCACTGCTGCATACTCCAATCTTGGTCTAATCATACTCTTCATAATTTTCGCTACCATGGTCTCATCCAAATAGTTCAGAGCAACTTTCATATTCCCGGCCATTGCATACATTCCGCTAAAGAGCTTGTTAATATGTTTCTCTGGCGACAAATTATCTTGTATAATCAACCCTAAATCTTTTTCTTTTTTCGGCCTTGCTAATTTTATTATCTCCCATCCTGTACTCCCAATTTGGTCTATTCACACTTCTTCCCATATTTAACACATGCCATTTACTTATATTAAATTTCATTTTCCACTTGGTGCTCCATTCGTATATTTTATCTAAATCCCCTTGCAGCTCCTCACAACTACTTTTATTTGTTATTTGTCTCATAATTTTTACGTCATCTGCAAACATTGACATGTAAGAGTTTATGCCTATCGGCAGGTCATTCACGTACATAAGGAACATGAGAGGTGCCAACACAGATCCCTGCGGCACACCACTCTCAACTTTCCGCCACGATGAGTAAGTTCCTCTAATGTTGGTCCTCATTTCCCTATCTGTTAAATAGCTCTCCATCCATTTCAGAAAACTCCCCCTGACACATCCTAGCGTCTCAAGCTTAGATAACAATCTCTTATGTGGTACCTTATCGAATGCTTTGGAAAGGTCTAAGTAGACGCAGTCCACCCATCCGCCTCTTTCTTGGAGTACATCTATCACCCTACTGTAATAACATAGCAAACTGGTAACACAAGATGTCCCTTCTCTGAATCCAAATTGCTTTGGGGTTATTATTTTCTTTCTCTCCAACATTTTCATCCATCTCTTCCTAATTAGCTTTTCACAAATCTTGCATACAATACTAGTAAGTGAAACTGGTCTATAGTTTAGAGGGTCCTCAGGGTTTCCATTCTTGTATATCGGAATGATATTAGCTCTTTTCCATTCAACAGGAACCTGTCCTTTATCTAAGGAAGCTTGAATTATGTCCCTCACTGGCTCCACTAATTGCTCTGCACACTCCTTTAAAACCCAGGCAGACACTTCATCCGGTCCCATAGCTTTCCTTACTTCAAGTCCTCTCATCGCAGATAACAGCTCATCTCTAGTTATTTCAATCTTACTAAGACCACTCTCCAGTACTCCCGCCTGTGGTTCGTCAAAACCTTCCTCTCTAGTAAAAACTGACCCCAATTTGTTATTCATTACCTCACACATGTCCGATACATTTTCATACGTCCTAGCATCAACTCTTAATTTAGTAATTTGTTTCTTTACCTTCAACTTACTGTTTATATATTTATAAAATAATCTAGGGTCACTTTCACATTTATTTACTATGTTCTTCTCATAGTTCATTTTAACTTGCCTAATTATGTTAACATATCTATTCCTCTCCTGTTTATATTTATTCAGATTACTCTCAGTGTTCCTTCTTCTTAATCTAGCCCAAGCTGCATCACGCCTACCCAAAGCTCTTTTGCATTTCAAATTAAACCAATCTTTCTGCTTAGTAAAATTTCCAGTTTTATATCTTGGGACAAACATATTGGTTCCTACTCTATAAATTTCGAGGAATCTACTATATTTACCTTGTACGTCCCGTTCCTTCAAAATAAGATCCCAATCTACTCCCTCTAAATATCTTTTCAAGGATACATAATCAGCTTTACTATAATTTAATCTGTCATTTATGTAGCTATTGTCTAATCTATTGGCATTACTCGAGGTCAACTTCCATTTTAGTAATAGGTGATCACTTTTACCTACAGGACATAGATAGTTTATATCACTAATTTCGTGAGGGTCTTTTGTAAAAATCAGATCGAGTTTAGAAGGTTCGTTATTACCCCTCATTCTTGTATTTTCCTTCACATGTTGTGCAAGTACATTTTCCGTAACCAACTCCACTAGCCGACTTCCCCAAGATCTCTGATTTGGCCCTGCATCTCCCGATTCCCAATCAACCTCACTACAGTTGAAATCTCCTACCAAGATCAATCGATTCTTCCTTAAAAGCAATCTTCTCAATGACTGAATCATATCCTCTACCATCTCCTCAAACTCCAACTCCCTCCATGCTCTGGTCTTTGGTGGCATGTAAGCTACTGCTATGTCTAGCTTTTTTCCTTCTATATCATTGAGTTCAACTGCCATTATTTCTGCCTTGTCATTATTTAACTCCACGTGCTTTGCTGTCATAGGGTTCTTAACTAATACTGCCACTCCACCTCCCCTTTTACCCTTTCTATCATTTCTCCATATATTATATCCTTCACTAAACACTATGTTGCTGTCAAAGTCCTGGTTCAGCTTTGTCTCTGTCAAACAGACTATCTGTGGTTGATCTTTTCTTAATATATTATCTAACTCTACCTTTTTACTGTTTATTCCATCTATATTAGTGTAGTAGCATACATTTTTTTCAAACTCTTTCTTTTCCTTTTCTCTCTCTTCCTTCTGCTCCTTCACAATTTCTTCAAGGGCTACCATCGTGGCACTCTCTACCCTAGTCCACTCATTTTTTACCTCACTAATTCCTTTTACTTCCTCACTCAGGTGGCCCTCATATTCCTTAAGCCGGCCTTGAGTGCCACATTTTCCGACGCTAACTCGTCTACTCTGGCCATCACTGCCTCTAGGCTGTCACTTACTGGCCTAGGCCTATCCACCCCGCTAGTAACGCCACACATATCGGACAAAACTTCTACTTTAGCCCCTAACTACTTCCTCCAATTTTCCATCACTCCCCTCCATCTCACAAGACCCATTAATTGTTTTTTCATACTTGCCAACTGATCATCCTTGTCCTCGGTGATAAAGCCTTCAAATTCATAATCCTCCTCATCCCCAGCTAGGCTTTCACGCCTTCCCGCCATCGCGAGGTGGTCGTCTACCAGCCTAAAAACAACAATCGCCCCACTATCCCATCTCACTCCAGGAACTGTTTTACTTAATCCATATTTTCAATTACTTGGAATATCCAATTAAATCTGAATTGCTCATAAAACACCTAATTACTTATTGAAATGTACATATAAATTTCCGGGACAACACTTAGACACTCCTATCAACTTCACACAAGGTAACTCATTATCGGAGAGCAGCTGCGAGGTGTTGACAGCTCGGAGGTCGGCGGAGGTGTTTTGTGATTTTTCCGCAGCTCCGGACTTGAACCTGGACGCTTTGGACTCTGTGCACCCCAGCGAGGTGGAAGCGGAAGGTGAGTCGGATGTTGTATATATTCCATCCGCACAACCTAATGAACACACTAGTAACCGACCTCAGAGTCACCTCAATATGTCTATTACACACAGCGGGTCAGATAGGGGGTCCATATCTTCCGAGTCTCTTTTTGTTACCAAAGATTACCTAGAGCAAGCTTTTGAGGGTATGTTAGATAGATTGATGGCTCATAACGATGCTAGTAATTCTGCTCCTAGTACTTCCCATACGTCTGTCGGTTCGGGTGTGCCAGATGCTCTCCCGCCAAAGCCAGTTCGTTCTCTTGAGCCAGCCCCTGTGCCGGTGAAACAGGAAGTTAACATAACGCTACCTCATAGTCTGTCAACAGCTAGTACCTTTGTTACGCAGTCATCACCTGTATATGTTGGGTCTGGCTGCTTCCAGACGATCCCCAGGTACTTATCAAAGAGGTGGGATAAGTCAAACACTGGGTAAAAGTTAATAGGTTCTTGTATTCAGGAGTGAAGTGGGTACAGTGTACAGGGAGACCTTTGGTAGGCTAGTCTCTCTCTCGATCTGATCATAACATACCCCTAGCGGGCAGATCATGAAATACCCATAGTTACCATGTGCAGTCAATACAGTACAATTATATAAGTGAGTGCACATGATTACTATGGTACATGTTTAATATAAGGAGGTATGCATATAGATAATATTAGTGTTACATACAGATACTTAAGAATGCTGTTGCCTCAATAAATCATATACATACACCTCCCTCCCCCCTCACGCTCGTAGTTCAATCTCGAGCGGACTCCTTTTCTCTGGGTCGTTTCGAATAACGTGGGGCAACTGGGGGGTCAGACGCTAAGGACAACTGTTTCTGGTCATTGCAAGGGGTCGCAGGGGACTGGGGGAGGGGGTCAACACTTTGGGGTACAGGGCGGAGGAAACGGCGGTTCCGCCACCACACACGACCACTAGGGAAACGCACCTCATAATCCCTGGACTTGCCAAGACTCATGACAACCCCCACCTTGTCCCAGCATTGCGATGTCGGGTCTTGAATCCGAACTTGCTGACCGACCTGCAACCTGGGGAGGGGCTGTGCGTGCGCATCGTACCGGGTCTTAACCTGCTCGGCACGGTCGGCTGCATGTCTGTCACAGTCCTCGGCCTTGCCCTGCCACTCCTGAGCGAAGGATCTGGGGTCGGCAGGTAGACATGTCTGAAGGGAATGACCATATAGGAATTGGGCAGGGGAGCAGCCAGTGAAGTTAGGAGTGTTCCGGAGTTCCATGAGACCCCGGTCAAAGTCCTCTATGTCAATGTTGCCAGAGGGTGCAGTCTGAAGAATGAGGTGCCTGATTGACCTCACTGCAGCCTCGGCATGGCCGTTCGCCTGTGGGTGATGCGGTGACGTAACCACATGGCGGACTCCCCATCGCTCTATAAAGTCCCGGAAATCCTGGTTGGTGAATTGTGGGCCTCCATCGGTCCTCAGACAGAGGGGAACACCAACTTCCCGGAAGTAGCGACAGAAGAGCCTGATTGTTGCAGAGGCAGTAGCGTCGCCTTTGCAGGGGACGACAACGGGCCACCCCGAGAGACGGTCGACCACGACCAGGAAGGACTTCCTGGCAACCATGATAAAGTCGGCCGAGACAGACTCAAAGGGCCCCGTCGGGTTCTCGTCATTCAGGAGGGGTTCCTTCTGGAGGCCAGGCTGGAGGATCTGGCACGACTCGCAAGCATGAACAGTACTGGCGATGTCGGAATCTATCCCCGGCCAGAAGACAGCCTGCCTCGCTCTGCTCTTGGTGGCCTCCACACCTCTGTGACTGTCGTGGAGTTGCTGCAGGGTGCGGCGGCGGAGAGCCGGAGGAACCACAATCCGAGCTCCGTAGAGGACGAGATCTCCATCAGCACAGAGATCATCCCGTAGCATCCAGTATGGGAGCAAGGAATCATGTAGGTTATAATGGTTGACAGGGAAGCCTGAGGTGACGCAGTCGAGTAGACAGACGTATGTAGGGTCCGCTCTTGCTGCGGCGCGAAGATCCTGTAGAGTCCTCTCGGCGTCTTGTACTGGAGATTCTCCTGGGTTGATGACATCCAAAATGGGCTTAGGAAAGTCCTGAGAGATGATGGCCAACTCCCTGCAATGGCGATAAGAAAGCAGAGGAGTCTGGACACCGTCGTGCACTTGAATCAGGGCAGGACACGATCTCTTGCCTAGGGCGAGGGTTGCCTGAAATGCACCCAGAGCAGGCGCCATCGTGGACCCATCCGCCGTGAGCGTCATGGTAGGCGAAGGGTCTTGCAGGCTGCTCCTAGAGACACCCAGAGATCCTAGATGTCGCACGCCAATCACTGTAATGTCAGAGCCTGTGTCCGGTAGCATCCGTAGGCGGGATTTGACATCGCCGTGTGACAGGGTGATAACGATGGGCTGTGGTGTCTTGTCGGCAGAGGAAGAAGTTGATCCCACACAACGACAGTTGTTGTGCTTCGCCTCGTGAGACTCGCTAGAGTCGGAGGAGGTACCACTGCTGCTTGGAGATCCCCCTTGGCGCTTGTCCTTCTTCTTCGACGCCCGACAACACTTCTCAATGTGCCCAATGCGGTGACAGAGGTGGCACTGGACCTTACTGGCGGGGCACTTGATCGTCCGCGACCAGTGGCCTTGTCGTCCGCAGGCGTCGCAGGTGCTCTGAGCAGCTGGGCACGTGTCCAACCCATGCTGGCGAGCACAACACTGGCAGAAATCTGTTGACTTTGATGAATTCTTGATGCCGTCTTGCCGTTTCCCTGAGCTTTCTTGTCCTTTTTTATACGAAGAAATTGCGCTCACTTGGTCAGGAGGAGCACTAATGGCCGTGGTCGCAGATATAGCGGCCTCATAGGAGCGGCACCTAGTCACAACATCCTTTAGTGGAGCTTTGGAGTCCAGGGAGATGAGCTTCTGTACCAGCTCCTTGTCTCTGATCCCTATGAGGATCACCATCTTGAGCTGTGTTTCCTCGCAGACAGATGAATTTCCCGGGCACACATCAACTTCCTCGGAAATGCGCTTCAGGCGGACATAAAACTCGGCAAATGACTCCCCTTCAAGCTGCTTACAACTCAACAATTCTCTTCGACGAAGTGCCTCGTTGCGAAGTCCCTTGATGTGAGCTTGCAGGGCATCCAACACCTCATCCACCGTCTTGTCAGTCGAAGGGGCGATCTGAAGGGTGTGTTCAAGTATGCGCTGCATCTCGAGGGTCAGGCACATGCGAAGCTGGATCATCTGCTTTGCCGGAGGTAGTTTGGGGAGGTCCACCATTACTGCATAGTCATCCCAGCGACGTCTCCACTCTCGAAACATCTGAAAGGTGGAGTCGGCTTTAAGTGGTGGTGAGGACTGTGCTGTAGCCTTTGGTGGTGGTGGAGGTGCTGAGGGATCTGAAGGGCTGACTCGTTGCTGTTGGGAGGGTGGGCCCTGGGCCATGGAGGGATCTGTAGATATCCTGGAAGTGGCCAACAGTTGAATCAAAGCCTGAAATCTTGCATTATCTTCCTCTCTTCTTAAAGCCTCCTCTTGTCTTCTCACTGCCTCCTCTTGTCTTCTCACTGCCTCTTCTTGCCTTCTAGATTCCTCCAGAAACTGAATAAACTGTAGGAAATCGGCCCCAGACGGAACTGAGGGTGAAGCATGTGGGTGGGAGGGTGGAGGAGGTGGAGTGAGTAAGGGGGTAGAAGTAGAGAAACCAGAAAAATCTTGGGAGATTTGTGGAGGTGGAAGTGGTCCAGAAATCCCAGGGGAGGTTTGTGTAGGAGAGCTGGGAGGTGATGTGGGGTTGTGTTGCAATCGTACATCTTCCTGGTCTGACATCCTCTTGTTAGGGCAACAGACAGACAGGTTGATAACAAAGAGTCGAAAAATTCCCCACTTGAATATTCGTCCTAGTAGATAACAGTGTTTTTGCTGCGAAAGATTGCCAGCAACAAGTAGTGTGTGTGACGGCGTGCTCAGTGCGTGTATGCGTATGTGTGTTCACCAACCGCTCGTGGCTCGGGAGGGGGAGGCGGCCGCGTTCACTCACTCAACTCAGTGTTGCTCAGGCCGTGGTAGGAGGAGGGTGTAGCGCTCCGCTCGCTGGCTGGCCCTGCTGCTCTGGAACTCGTACCCAGGGCAAGCACACATGAAATATACACAAAATAAAGCACTGGCAATACACAACACTTCACTGTTAGCACTGTATATCCAGGGGCACTGCTCACTGTAATCTTGGGTCTGGAGGCACTGTCTTACTCCCGAGTGGTGGATCTGGCTTGGTAATGGCGGCTTCACAAGGGTCCCACAGGATTGTCCAACTTCGTAACTCCGGTTTTTACTCACTGCACCATGTATATGTTGGGTCTGGCTGCTTCCAGACGATCCCCAGGTACTTAGCAAAGAGGTGGGATAAGTCAAACACTGGGTAAAAGTTAATAGGTTCTTGTATTCAGGAGTGAAGTGGGTACAGTGTACAGGGAGACCTTTGGTAGGCTAGTCTCTCTCTCGATCTGATCATAACATACCCCTAGCGGGCAGATCATGAAATACCCATAGTTACCATGAGCAGTCAATACAGTACAATTATATAAGTGAGTGCACATGATTACTATGGTACATGTTTAATATAAGGAGGTATGCATATAGATAATATTAGTGTTACATACAGATACTTAAGAATGCTGTTGCCTCAATAAATCATATACATACATCACCTATCACCACAACTAATGTACAACTGATATCTGATGTCATCCCTCCCACTTTAGACAAAATCCCTACCGATCCGGGACCTATGCCCCTTTTGTATGGTCAGGATGTCTCATGGTGTGCTCTCAATCCGGCGCTGGCAGTAACTACTTTGTCGGGAGAGCAACCGGTCCCTGCTGAGTGGGAAATACAAATTAATATGCATAAGAAATTACGAGCTCTGGACTCGTCTGGTAGGACCTTAGATATAACAGTTAAGGCAGTACCCAATCTCTTTAACCCTGATTACTTCATTTATTCCTCGGCCCCGGCCCTTCCACCTGCCTCGTCAGCTAAACTCTATGCTGATTGGTCATGCACTGATGGCATGAATGACGTCAAAGCGCTGTCCTCATTAACCCAGGAGTTGGATACAACCCCGCAGCTTGATCCTTTTGGTCACCCGGTCTTACACATAGGGCAGGCAGGGCTGGGGCCTTGGGTGGAGTGGCAGTCGGAGTTGAGACAGTATGCCTCGACAATTACTAACAAAGCCTCACATCAGAACCCCAAGGAAACTCATGCTTGGTTCTCCCTTCCGGTGGTCAAAGCCGGCGGAGTCCCAGAACCTATCCTCACTTTCATTTCTGCCCCACGTCTCCAGATTAGAGACATAGATCCCTTTTGTACTCCTCCTCAAACTCAGCTCGAAAAAGACTTTCGTTTGAGGCTGAAAGCGTTACGGCTATTGTCGCAGGCACTGTTATCTCGCCAGCTCTCCCAATCCCTGCTTAGAACCATTGCGGCGATCCGAGATGAGAATGTGTGTAAGGCTCTGGAACTATCATGTAGAATCATGCTCCAGAATGCAGTTCAATCTTTGGGAGACATCAGAGTCGCCTTGTTTGAGGCGGTTCGGGCTAGACAGGACCTAAGAGTCCATTTTGTTAAGAAATTACCGGAAGCTATTGCCCGCCGAGTTCTTATGTCTGAGGTTTTGACACCCTCATTGCTTTGCCCTGATGTCTGGCGTACGGTTTACAACCTAGCCACGTCTCGGACCGCCGCAAGTTCGGCACCTAAAGAGTTCAAGTTTCCAAAGCTTGTCTCCAAACCAAAGCAGCAATTTAAAACTCCCCATCAAGGTAATAAGTTTATTCCCCCTAAGCCACAGCACTCCAAAGGCACGGAGTCCTCTAAGAGTAAAGGTGGTACCAAACCTGGTAAGTGGACCAAGCCATACCAGCCTACTGGCATGTCCATGTGAACAAACGTTATCAGAAATTCCTAGCGATCAGGCTTCTCAATCAGACTTATGTCTTTCAAAGAATGCCATTCGGGCTCAACTTAGCACCACGAGTATTTACAAAACTTGTTCGGCAGGCTTTAGTTCCACTATTAAATCAGGGAATAAAGGTGTTGTGGTATCTGGACGACTGGTTAGTGGTAGCGGATTCGGAGGAGCTATGTCTTTCTCATGTCCACAAAGTTATGACTCATGTAGCATCCCTCGGCTTCAAGATCAACCTGGCGAAGTCCAATCTTGTGCCGACGAGGGTGATTCAGTGGATAGGGCTGGTTTGGGACACAGCACATCTCACTCTCAGTCAAAGTGTGGACAACAGAAACAGATTTCGAAAGAAACTGTTCTGTTTCCTCCACAGCTCGACTACGACGAGACGGATGTGGGAGTCCCTGGTCGGCTCTCTCAACTGGATCCAACTAACTGTAAAGTTGGGCCGGTTGAAAGTAAAGAGATTAATACTGGAAGGCAACAAACATTTCCCGCTCTTGCCGGCGGGGGAGTTATGGCCTATTCCAGGGTTAATCCTCAACTTACTAGCGGTCTGGGCGAAGCACGAGACACTCTATTCACTAACAACATGGACCTCTCCTCCACCGACGGTGTGGGTAGATACCGATGCATCAGGGAAAATAGGCTGGGGTTATCAGTCAAGCCTAGGCCATCAGGGTCAAGGTCTTTGGTCCCAATCCCTAGACTGTCACATCAATGTCCAAGAATTACTAGTCCCATTGTTTTTCCTCCAGGCACACGGCCCGGCGTTGTGGGGCAAGTCCATCGCTTTCCGAATGGACAATCTGAACGCAGTATCGTGCATTCAGAAGCAAGGGTCAACGAGGTCTCGGGCATTACTCACGCTATCAGAGGAGATTTTCACACTGGCAGACAGTTTAGAAATTCATTTACACGCCTCGTACCTCCCGGGCATAGCCAATGTCTGGGCAGACGCGCTATCCCGGCGAATGAGTACGAAGGTCGAATGGTCAATAAAGCAAACCATCTTCAATCAGGTGATTGCTCCAATGTACCATCCACAAGTGGATTTGTTCACGTCCAGGGAGACTCACAAGCTCCCTCTTTACCTGATCCGCCAGGAACCAACCCTGGCGGGGGGACCAGACGCATTGATGGTGGACTGGAACAAGTGGAGTTCCATATATCTGTTTCCGCCTCCAGACGCATCACTCATGTGTCAGGTAATTCACAAGCTACAGAGCTATCGGGGCGCAGTCTCGATGATTGCGCCTCTATGGGCGGCTCTGGTGTGGTACCACCAGTTAAAGAAGTGGTGCGGGACCCCAACATCACTCCCGATATCGTATTTCCACTTGGACACAATTGGAAACCTAGAGACCTCGCTGACTTTTGCTTTTTGGACATTCAGAGAGCCAAGTGGCTGCCCCAATATGGCCAGAGTGTAACTGCTAAATTGATAGGTCAATATACAGAGTCTACCCAGCGACAATACTCTTCTCATTGACGTGCTTTCACTACTTGGGTTGTAGAAACCTCTCAGACAGACACTTCGGTTGCATTAGTTTTCAAATACCTGGATTATTTGTTTGAACATAAGCGTCTAGCAGTTAACACTTTAAAAAACCACTTGTCAGCTATAAAGATCCCCCTTTTTGATCTAACAGGTTTATCTATACCGCCGGCAGAGGAAAAGGGTTTCATGAGAGCATGTTTCAGGCTTCGTCCACCACCCCGCCAGCTCACACCTACCTGGTCACTCGAGAAGACTTTAGCATTGCTTTATTCCCCCAAATACACCAAGAACCCACCTTTTGAATTAATTCTTAAGAAAGCCGTGTTTTTGATGGCTCTTGCCTCAGGTAATCGGGTATCTGAGTTGGCGGCGATGTGTAACACACCTAATTGCCTTAGATTTGGGTGGCGCAATGCTGATGTACAGATTGCTCCGTCTCCTTCTTTTGTTGCCAAAAATGAACATCAGGATCATGTTTTTACTTTCTTTACTGTACCTGCCCTTAAACGCGGCAATACTCACCACATTCTATATCCAGTACAAGCCTTGATTAAGTTAATCAATCAGAGCATCCCAGCCTAAGCAACCGGGAGCTCTATGGGTATCTGAGAAAGGTACACAGGTTACAAAGCGAAGGTTTGCGGCCCTCCTCGTAGAAGTTATCAGGGAAAGCAATCCCGGCTTAGTGGTAAGAGCCCATGACATTCGTAAATGGGCGGTGTCCCTACGCTTTTTACATAATTATTCGGTAGATGATATTGCCGAAACTAATTTATGGGCCTCCAATCATACCTTTCTATCTCGCTATCTGTCAGTACACCTGGAAAGACCAAAGCACACCTGTGTGGCCCTCCGGCAACGGGTGTAAGATCTTTGTGCTAGTAGATTTAAGCTGTTGTTTTCAAAACAGGGGGGGGGGGGGGGATGTGTAACTACAAAGACACTAACACCCCTTCGCCGAAAACTTGTGATATATATGCAAATATGTAAGACCAAAGGTTGTGATCTCTATTTACATTGTAAATCTTCTTTTTCTCTAGTAATTAAGAAAGATATATTTTTCTAGTCAAGAAAGATGGGATAACATAGGCTAATGTTTTGATATTATTTAAGAGTAATATGAGTGATATATACTAAAATACTATTACCTATGCAATTTTCACAGCATACCTAAGTTATGGTTGCAATATTAAGAACAAGTGTCAAATGTCACATACTTTATTTTGTACATAGTCGGAGTCACAAGCCTAGTGACATATATTATATGTTCAGTAACTCACGCTAGTCGTGATTTTGTGTACTCGGTTAAGCAGTCACCCTGTGCAGGCCTTATAATCTGAGTCAATAACGTCACACTCTTAGTGATATTATAATCTAAGTCATGTTGAGAATCAGGTATTCGCCAACAAGGTGGGTTATACATAAGCAGTATCTTTAAGCACACATCTGCTTACTCTTTCATATTTTTATATCTATAAAAGCATTTACATATTGAAGAATACACGTTATTGTAAGTATACAATACATATTTGAGTTGTCTTGGTGTTTCTGTGAAACCTTTGGATTTTGAGTTGGGAATACTTTCGAAGAGCGGGTTTTTAAGGGTCATCAGTACGAATGTCCCCCTCCAGTCTTAGAATTCTGGCAGTTCGTCAATGACGAAGGGGCCACTATTAAATTATAGGTTTGATCCCCAAGGGGAAGAGAGAAAACCTAATATTTATGAGTGGCCCCGGAGTCATTGACGAGTTCGGCCCTCCCACCATCCCCTTCCCATTCGTTGATATTTTGAGAAGTCTTGATATTATCATTGAAGGACGAAATGACGCGCGGGTCCCGACGTCAGGCTGCGCACACCAAGAATATCCACGATTGTTGGAAGCTGTTTTGGGCAACTTTAGTGTATTATTATTAGTTTTTATTTTTTCTAAAAGTTTTTTCTTTAGTGGTACCCGATCATTATGGCGATTCCATAAGAGATTAAGTGTGCACTTATGATGCGGGCCCCATCAAGCTACCTGTGCGGACATTTCAAATGTGCGAAACGCATGGAGTTTGAAAGGGTGCCTTCCTTTAAGGCAGTTCGTCAATGACTCCGGGGCCACTCATAAATATTAGGTTTTCTCTCTTCCCCTTGGGGATCAAACCTATACACATTCCACATCCACACACTTTCCCCTTGCCTTTTTGCCTAAGTTAGTTATACCTTGCATTCCCGAATATGACTCGGCCCACGACGATTGAGATATAACTATCTCATGGTTAATGTTATGCCTCCACAACACCCCACATTATACACTAACAAACACGCCCCTTAACTACCCCACTCTATCTCCTGCAGGTTCTATTATGTATATTGTATTGTTTTTTTCTCTACTGATTATGTCTTCAAAAAACTCATATTAGCTGTGCCCTGCTTATTTGTTCTAGAGTTAGTACCTCCAGTAGAGAGATAGAGAAATTGAAGAAATTGAACAAAGACTAAGAATCTCCTATGAACTACAACAAACAGAAGAGGAGGGCAAAGCTATTGCAGGTATAATAGAATATTCCCAACATTTCTTTTCATATGCCAAGCGAAAGTCTAAACCTGCATCACACATCGGCCCACTTGTGAAAGGAGAAGGGTCATTCACAGTGGACAACAAGGAAATGAGCAAACTCTTATGTCTGCAGTATGAAACGGTGTTCAGTGAGCTGACCGAAACAAGTCATCGGAGACCAAAACAAATTTTTCTTGGAAATTCTCCCTACGGAAACCTCTCACATTCTTGATAATGATTATGGGCCAAAATATGTAAAAGAGGCTATTGTGAACATTCCAACTCAATATGTAGAAGAGGCTATTGTGAACATTCCAACTCAATATGTAGAAGAGGCTATTGTGAACATTCCAACTTACTCGGCATCATAGTCATGGAATTCGATCCATATAAATAAATGTAAGAAAAACTTCTCAAACCCCCTGGCTATACTGTGGAGGAGTCTTGACACTGGAGAAATACCGGATAGTTTAAAAAACACAATAATTGCCCCTCTACATAACAGAGCAAGTAAAGCTCTTCCCAAAAATTATCGCCCGGTCACTTTTAACTTCCCACATTATTAACCCGGGAGCTGCGGGAAGACTCTTAAGAGATTTTACTGGGTGGCTGCAGGAAGACTCTTAACCCGCAGAGTGCCAGGTCCGTATATATACGGACTAGGGTCTTGTCACGCCCAGTGCCAGGTCCAGGTCCGTATATATACGGACTCGCCGAAAAAAAATTGTAGCAGCGAAACGACTGCACCTATGGCTTTCATATATCTACCACATGTACCTTACCCTTCTGGATTCTTGCCACCACCAACACAACCCCCTCCACCCACCCACTCGCTGACTATCGGTCGCCTCACAAGGAAAAAAAAGGAAAATCTGTGGCGGCGAAACGACTGCACCAATCGGTTCCATATTTGTGTGACAAGTCCCTTACCCTTCCCCCCACCACACCCCCAACCGCCTCCCACCACCCACTTCCAGCGTATCCGTACGAAGAAAAGGAAAAAAAGGAAAATCTGTGGTGGCGAAACTACCTCACCAATCGGCTTCATATTTGTAACACAAGTCAATTACGCTTCTACCTTCCCCCCATCATCCCCCAAACCACCCTCCCACCACCCTCCTACCTATATGTTCCGATACCATAAAAGTCAATGATTTACTCTGAAAATTTCAGCTACATTCGGGACCATCGGGGACCTGATTTCTGGCGAAAATGGACAAGGAGAGTGTTTTTTTTACCATTATCCTTCCTTTCTCACCCAACTTGATAGATTTAGCCAAAAAAATAAAAATAAAAAATCCTCTGGCACTGGCAGATGCATAGGGTCAATAATTGTCTGGCACTCTGCGGGTTAAGATCCAAGGCCTAACAAAAACCTTTTAAAACACCCCAGTGGCACTCAAAACAATGCAATTTGTGTTTAGGTGAGATAATTTCCCTCCATTACTTTCTACCACTCCTAAACATGTGTCCGAACCCCCCCTTTCCCCCCTTCCTCAATTATCAGGTATTTTCTCTATTATTCCTGATATTTATCGAGTATTTACATGTGAGAACGGGTGGGAGAGAGAGGGGTGATGGAGAAGTGTATCTCCGACCCTCCAAGCCAGTCTGAAAGCTCCCCTTGTCTCTCGGTACCGTCCGAGACAAGAGAGAGGGAGGGTGTTTGTCTCTCACCGCTCAAGGTCAGATTACGACCGCGGGGCTAAAATATACGATTTTCACAAGCCAATTGCTGTTACCACTTGTTTTATTGCTTTCCCATGTTCATATTTTCATATTATAAGTAAAATAGGCACATATGGATAAGTATTAATTATATATATGGTAAATTAACAATTTTAGTGAGGAATAAATCAGAATACCTTCGCATGGCAGGCACTTACAAATACCATAGCTGCGCAGTTAAGAGGTTAAGAGCGTAATACAATTATATATCCGTGAAAGAGCAAAAAACAAGCTTTCCAATGACAACTGAATCATCCTTGTACGACAACGGGTTCTCGTGCAACGATCGTGCAACTGGAAGTGAAAATACCCTAAAATTAGGTAATTTCCCCGGATTTATCCTTATTTTGAGAGCTATGTAGGTTGATAATCGATACAGTAGGTCTTAGTGCCCGTTCCGCCGCTGTCGCGAGCGGACCGAACCCGCCTGTTGTCCTTGCAATGCTCGCTCTCTCTCTCATCGCTCATAATGGCCTCAAAAAGGCACAAGTCATATGACGGGCACTGCAGGGGTGGCCAATATTCTCTCTCCCGTCATATGACGGTCACCGTCGGTTGAGGGTTAACATTTTCGAGCGAGTCCTGCGAGGCAAAATCTTGACATTTATGAAAGGAAACGACCTACACAACACCGGTCAACATGGTTTCAGAGTAGGAAGATCGTGTCTCTTACAACTATGAGAACATTATGACAGAATTTTTGAATCCCTGGAAGAATGGAAAAATGTGGATAATAATCACCCACAAACTTAAAGCAAAAGGGATAATGGGTTAAATCGGGAGGTGAATATACAACTTCCTCATAAACCGGAGGCAATCAGTAGCAGTACAAGCAACATCTAAGCTTCGGATGTCAAAAGCTCATTTCCCCAAGGAACAGCGCTAGCACCTCTCCCCTTCTTCATTATAATTAATGACATAGATGCTATCACAAAACACAGTGCAGTATCTTCCTTTGCAGATGACCCTAAACTAAGTATGAGGATAAGCTCACAAGAAGACATGGGGCGCTTCAGGATGACATAAATGTGGTGTTCCAGTGGACCAGGCAAAACAACATGTGGTTTAATGAAGAAAAGTTCCAGCCAAAAACTCATTCATCAATAACAAATGTTCTGAACTTTCCAAATCTAGCGGTTCCCAAGCTTTCTGGCGATGTTTTTGTTTTTGTTTTGTTTTTCTATGTGATTGAGGGAGGCAAAAGGCAGAACTGCCTATAGCGAGTGCCTCCCCCATAGTTGAAAGAGTGACAGGGCCAAAATCAAGGGACGTTCGAGCCAAAATGCCTGGACACACGGAGTTTGAAGCAATTTAAGTCATAGGAAGAGGGAAAGACTGATTCTGGTAGAGAGTTCCAAAGCTCAGCTGTTGATTAGAAGAAAGACTGAGAGTAACGTTTCACTCTCGGGTAGGAGAGTTGCACAGAGTAGGGGTGGGATTGAGTTGCAAGACGGGTACCACGTGCCCTACGTAAAGGAGGTGGTATACACTGGGAAAGCTCTGAGGAACACTGATTATTATAGTAGTGATAGAATAGCGAGAGATATGCAACATTGCGGCGGAGAGAGAGAGATTGCAGAGAGTTGGTGAGTGGACGGGAGTTAATGATACGAAAGGCCTTCCTTTCAACTTTGTCTAGGAGAGCAGTGTGAGAGGAACCTCCCCACACATGTGAATAATACTCTATACAAGGACGCACTATGCCCCTGAACAGAGCAAGAAGCTGTGCAGGGGAAAAGAACCCCCTAAGGCGGTTGAGCACACCCAGCTTCTGGGAGGCTGCCTTAGCAAGACTGGTAATATGGTCTTTCCAACTGAGAGCAGAAGAAAAAGAGACGCCAAGAATATTTAGAGAAGATGAAAGATTGATTTTTGTATTGTTGAAGAATAAGGGATAGTCCGCTGGGAGTTCCTTACGGGTAGATAGATGGAGAAATTGGGTTTTGGAAGCATTAAAGGTAACAAGGTTTTCTCTGCCCCAATTGGAGATAGTATTTAGATCAGAATTTAAGAGTTCTATGGCTTCATTACGTTTGTCGTTGAGGGATTGCTGGCTGGGGCGTTCTGAAAAATAATGGAGTAGTGTAAGGTTGAGTTGTCTGCGTATGAATGGATGGGAATTGAGGTACAGTTGAGGAGATAATTTATAAAAATTAGAAAGAGAATAGGAGATAGAACAGAGCCCTGAGGAACACCAGAGTTTATAGGGTGAGGAAGTGAACAATGGCCGTCCACAACCGTGGCTATGGAACGGCCGGAAAGGAAATTAGAGACAAAGGCACATATGGAGGGATAGAAACCGAAGGAGGGTAATTTAGAAATTAAAGATTTGTACCAGACTCTATCGAAGGCTTTCGATATGTCTAGTGCAATAGAAAAAGTCTCACCGAAGTCCCGAAAGGAGGATGACCAAGAGTTAGTAAGATATGAAAGAAGATCACCAGTCGAGCGACCCTTAAGGAAGCCATACTGGCGATCGGAGAGCAGATTATGAGAAGAGAAATGCTTAAGAAATTTGGAAGCAAGAATAGTTTCAAAAACTTTAGAAAGACATGAGATGAGAGCAATTGGACGATAGTTGGAGGGTTGAGAGCGGTCACCCTTCTTTGGGACAGGTTGACTGTGAGCAAACTTCCAGCATGAAGGGAAGACGTTAGAGGATAGACAGAGACGAAAGAGTTTGCCTAGGCAGGGAGTCAGCACGGAAGCACAGTTTTTGAGAACAACAGGAGGAACACCGTCCAGACCGTACGCCTTATTAGTATTAAGCCCAGAGAGGGTAGAAAGTACATCTTTAGAAGAGATTAGGATATTAGGCATAAGTAAGAGAGAGGAGGGTGGAGAGGGAGGAATAGCACCGGAATCATCCAAGGTGGAGTTTCTAGCAAAAGTTTGAGCGAAGAGTTTAGCTTTGTCAGAGGAAGAAGTGATGGTTGTGCCATCAGAATGGGAAAGACGAGGAAGAGAAATTGTTAGAGAGGTTTTTGGCTAGATGCCAGAAAGCTTGGGAAGAGCTAGAGTTGGATAGTTCAGTGTATTTATTATTGATGAAAGAGTGTTTGGCAAGTTGAAGAACAGATTTGGCTTGATTCCGGGCAGAAACATAGGAAGAATGAGAGTCTTGAGTTTTAAGGCGTCGGTACCGTTTGAATGCTTCCTCCTTATAGCGGACAGCAGTAGAACAGGCGTGAGTAAACCAAGATTTTTTAGCATTAGCCTGAGAGAAAGAGAATGGAATGTATGCTTCCATGCCCGATAGGATTACCTCAGTAATGCGTTCAGCACTCTCCGAGGGTCCCTGGCCACGGAAGCAGAAATCATTCCATGGGAAATCAAAGAAGTACTGCCGGGAGCCTCCCAGTCGGCAGCGCCGAAGTGCCACAAGCGCCGCCGGCTAGGAGGATCGGGTGGCCGTACTGGAGAGATAGGACAGTTGACAGAGATAAGTTTATGGTCGGAGGAGCCCAAAGGAGAGAAAAGATCGACAGTATAAGAAGAAGGGTTAGAAGTTAGAAACAAGTCAAGAATGTTGGGCCAATCTCCGATGCGATCCGGGATACGGGTGGGTTGCTGAACTAACTGCTCTAAGGTCATTTATGATAGAAAAGACGTAGGCTTGTTCACCAGGCGGGTCAGTACGTAGTGTGAGAGGAGAGCCATTGGCGGTGGTGAACGTTGAAATCTCCTAAGATGGAGATTTCTGAGAAAGGAGAAATGGATAGAATGTGTTCCACTGTAGAGTTTAGATAGTCAAAGAATTTGGAAAAGTTGGTAGAGTTAGGGGAAAGATAGACAGCACAGAAATATTTAGTAAGAGAATGACAGGAAAGTTTGAGCCATAAAGTAGAGAATTCAGAGGAGTCGAAATCGGGAACATGAGAGCAAGTGAGTTTGTTGCGCACATATGCACAACATCCGCCTTTGGCTTTGAAACTAGGGTAGAGAAAGTAGGAGGATACAGAGAAGGGGTTGCTGAATGTTGCTACAGACACCTGAGTTTCGGTGAGGAAGAGAAGATCAGGTTTGTAGATGTAGATGTGCTGGAAAGTGTGAAAGGAACACCTTGAGATAGTTTGGCCATGTGGAACGTATGGGAAGTGAGAGAATGACTAAGAGAGTGTACAAGAGTGAGGTGGAAGGACAAAGAAGGAGAGGTACACCGAGAGAGAGGTGGAAGGATGGAGTTAAGAAGTATATGCGTGAAAGCAGTGTTGTATGGGAGGAGGGTCGTCAAATGATTGTAGACAGAGGTGCAATGGGGCAATTCGATCGTGGCCATCCCTTCAGGGATCACGGCGTCCTGCAATAGATAGATGATAGAAGATGAGGAAGTCAAATTGTTGGAGAGGTTTTTGGCCAGAGCCTTCTTTGTCCTTCCACCTCACTCTTGTACACTCTCTTAGTCATTCTCTCGCTTCCCATACGTTCCACATGGCCGAACTATCTCAAAGTGTTCCTTTCACACTTTCCAGCACATCTACATCCATACCACATCGCTCTCGTACTTCCTCGTTCGTCTGTCTATCCCTCCATGTAACTCCGCACGCACTACTCAAGTAGCTAATTTCTACCCCTCTCACTCTTGGTTTGTGTCTCTCCAACAACGTTCATGCTTCACTCCCGTATGTCAATGTCGGGATTACCACACTATCAAACAAGGACTTCTTTACTTCCATGCTGACCACCCTATTTCTTGTTACTGTTTTCAGCGTTCCTACAACCCTCTTCCCCTGTTGCACCCTCTCCCGTACTTCTTCATCCATACTCCCATCTATACTCAACACACTGCCCAAATACTTAAATGAGCGGACATTCTCCGTAGCCTGACCGTTCAACCTCACCTCACACTCTGTGACTGCACGCCTTTCAAATACCATAACCTTACTCTTCCCCGCATTTACCTTCATATTCCGTTTTTCACACACTGTTCCAAACATATTTACCAGACTCTGCAACTCCCATTCACTATCGCTCATCAGAACTGTAACGTCGGGAAACCGCAGTACAGGCAACTTCCACTTGTTTCCTTCCCTTATCAGCGGTACACCAATATCGACTGCTCTTCCTTGTATTTCTTTCACGACTCCATCCATATATATATTGAACAACCATGGGAACATCACACACCCTTGCTTTTACACAACAATCAGATCAAAGAACTCGCTCTGTTCATTCTCCACACGTACTGACGCCTTTGCACCCTCATACATGCTCTTCACTGCATTCAGCATCTTGCCATCTACTCCGTATATTCTCAGTACTTTCCACAGATCTTCTCTATCAACTCTTTCATAGGCCTTCTCCAAGTCCATAAAGGCAGTATACAACTTTTGTCCTTTCTCAGGATATTTCTCCACAACATATTTCAAGGCAAAAATCTGCTCTACACATCCTCTTCCCTTCCTAAACCCGCCCTGCTCGTCACCTACCCATTTCTCCGTTCTCGCTCTCACTCTCTCGCCCATTACCCTACTGTACTGTATATTTTCTCTACTACGCTTAGAAGATATATCCCATGGTGATTACCACACCCTCCTCTTTCCCCTTATACAGGGGGACTATTATGCCTGTCTTCCAGTCATCAGGCGCACTTCCTTTCTCCCATGCTAGTTTACACATATTCCATACCCATTCAATCACTATCTCACCACCATACCTAAGCATTTCCGCACACATTCCATCTATTCATGATGCTTTCCCCATCTTCACTCATTTCAAGGCTTCACACACTTCTGACCTCCTGATCCCCACCTGCTCCTCCACTACTTCTCCTCTTCTCCCTCCCATACCCCATCCAACTATGTTTGCTGACGTTTCATTCCTTACGTTCAACAATTCGTTGAAGTGCTCCTTCCATCTCTCGACTCTCTTTTGCTTCTCGGCTAACATTCGCCCATTCTTATCTTTCACACCCTTACTACTTCTCTTGCTACCTCATCTTTCCCTCCTCTTTTCCACTCTGATGGCACCACCGTCCCATCTTCCTCTGACAAAGCTGAACTCTTCACTCAAAACTATACCTTAGATGATTCTAGTGCTATTCCTGCCTCTCCATCCTCTCTCACTTACTTACCCTCTCTGGGTAAGAAGGTGTACAGACCGGATGGTGTTCCTACTGTTGTACTAAAAAACTGTTCTTCCATGATGACTCCCTGCCTAGGCAAACTCTTTCGCCTCTGTCTTTCCTCTAACGTCTTCCCTTCTTGCTGGAAGTTTGCTCTCATTCAACCTTTCCCAAAGAAGGGTAACCGTTCTCAACCCTCGAATTATCGTCCAATTGCTCTCATTTCTTGCATCTCTAAAGTTTTTAAAACTATCCTTAATTCAAAAAAATTTAAGCAATTATCTTCCCACAATCTAATTTTAGATCACCAGTATGGTTTCCTTAAGAGATACTCTAATGGTGATCTCCTTGTTTATAATCTAACTCTTGGTCATCCTCCCTCTGGGACTTCGGTGAAACTTTTTCTATTGTGCTAGACATATAGAAAGCTTTCGATAGAGTCTGGCACAAATTTATAAACTACCCTCCATTGGTTTCTATCCCTCAATCTGTGCCTTTGTCTCTAATTTCCTCTCTGACCGTTCCATAGCTGCAGTTGTGGACGGCCATCGCTCACTTCCTCAACCTATCAACTCCGGTGTTCCTCAGAGTTCTGTCCTGTCTCCACCTCACTTTCTAATATTCATTAACCTGTACTGTACCGTAGAATACAATAATAAAAGTCACCAGCAGTCCCAAGCAATGTGGCAAAAATGACAGGAGAGACCACCTTTTCACCTCAAGAGATGAGGCAAGAATGGATTATAATTTTTTTTTTTTTTACAAGACTTCAATACAAAAAATACAAAAATAGCCTTGTGCAGGCAGTTACAAGACAAGTACATTACTGACGGCTATAACCGTCGCTGGGACTGGGGAGTTACTTATCTACTGACGGCTATAGCCGTCGCTGGGATTGGACGGGTTAATCATGTCCTCAACTGTACCTCCACTCATATGCTGATGACTCTACCTTACACTATTCAACCAGTTTTTCACAACAACCCAGCATGCAATCACTCCAAAAGTCACGTAACGAGGCCATAGAGCGCCTATCTTCTGATCTATCAATTATTTCTGATTGGGGCAGAGAAAATCTTGTCACTTTCAATGCCTCGAAGATTCAATTTCTCCTTCTATCCTCCGATCACAATCTGCCACAAAACTATCAAATACCCTTCAACAATACACTAATCAACCCTTCATATTCTCTCAATATTCTTGGCGTATATTTTTCACCCGATCTTTCTTGGAAAGATGTTCTCAACCGTCTCTGTGGGTTCTTCATTCCCGCACAGCTTCTTGCTCTGTATAGGGGCACAGTGCGCTCATGTATCAAGTATGGTTTGCATGCGTGGGGATACCGCACTTCTCGAAAGAGTAGTCAAAAGTATTTCGCCTCATCAACTCGCTTCCTCTTACTAGTTCCCTACAATCTCTTTCTACATGCTGCAGTGTTGCATCTCTTTCATTCTTCTATCACTATTTTAACCATCAGTATTCTTCAGAGCTCTCTCAGTCCATATTCACTCCCTTACGGCGAGTGTGAGGCACCCACCTTTCAACACAATCCCACTCCTATTCTGTCCAGCTCTCCAACCGAAGAATTAGCCATTTTTGTCTTTCTTCTACTCAACTAAGTAAACTCTGGAACTCTCTCCCTCAATCAATCTTTCCTTCATCTTATGACTTAGACTCCTTTTAACTGTGTGTCCAGGCATGTTGACCACAATGTCCCTTGAATTTGGATTTCTGTCACTCTTGGCTTTGGGGAGACACTCGTTACAGCCAGCCTGCCTTTTGTCTCCTTCATACACATAGGATTTTTTTTTTTTTTTTCCTATGTGTGTGTGTGTGTGTGACTAACGCTGCTTGATTGGCTGGGTGTGTATTATGCGTTTGTGTAACTTGATGAGTGTGTGTGGGTTAGTACCTGTATATGCACATGTGTGCGTGTTTACCTGATCAAATAGGTGTGTGTTTGTGTGTGTGTGTTAGATGTACCAGGTACTTTAATTGTTCAAAGCGAACCTACTCAAGACATTATGAAAGATATACTGTAGGCTACCCCTCCCGGTACCTGAGGATTGTGTGGGGGATAATATGGCCAAAGGTTATCTCTTACCACACCAATCGAAATCTAAAATTAATCAACATAAATAAAAATAAAGTCTGAGATCGCCTACCTTATGGTATGAACTATGGTAGCCTATCTCTCAGGATGCCCTAACTAAACATTGTATAAATGGCCATATATATCAATGACTTAGCTATAACTAGGGTCCTGGTTTAGTTCAGAGGATTCCAGCTTCGGTAGATAAGGGTTATTGGTCAGGACTCCGGGCCGGGCGTGGGAATTGTGGTGGAGGAGATCACGGGACACGTCTCTACCGTTCAGATGTTTACTAGCGTCTGATCGGAACTTCAATTTCCGACTCTTAAATAAACTATATATTAATTCGTTACCAAGGGTTCATTCCCTCTTCACGAAATCATATAAATAATTATCAGCATTTAAATTATATAATTATAAAGGTGAACATCGTTTCACAACGATTTAGTGAACATAATATCAAGATATTAACGACCCTAAAGCAAACGGTGGATCGCGTATGCGGTCGCGGGAATATTTAAACTGATCCTCTTTACAGTTCTTCTAAACTTATTTCTACAAGGTTTTATAACTAAATTAACTTGATCAAGGTAATCTTATACAGTACTAAATTACCTAACATTAATTAATATCTACAATATTATACAATCACCGGGTTCTGGTAGGAAATTGTTCACTCTAGTGAGGTTACCCTATCGGAAGGTTGTTGCCAACATTCCCCAGATACCGGTGTAGTCAATTTATTTCTCACAGATTGGGGCCCGGCGAAGTATGATGTGTCGCATCATGTTATATCACCTGCAGCTAACAAATCACGCCAATTTCTTCTAGACCCCGCAGCAGCTGCTCGTTGTGGTCTTGGGCTCCCTATTACTATGGGTTGCTGTTCTTCCTTCAGTGGGATGGCGAGTTCCATAGGTATGAGCCGATCTACAGTTCTGAGAGTGGTTTGTCCTCGAGATACAACCTTAACGGTTCTGATAACTCCTTCGGAATCAGGATAGACTTCTTGGATCCTTGCTAAGGGCCATTTAGAGTGAGGTTGGTCCATTTTCAACAAGACTATGTCTCCCACTATCGGTTTGTGACGGTTACTAGCAGAATTCGCACCATAATACCTCTCCCGTAAGCTCAAGATATACTCAGATGCCCAATGTTTGTTCCAGGCGTCCAGTATTTTGCAGAGTTTATGGTAGCTTCGTCGCAAGTGTGCATCTGCTTCATTAACGGAGGGATCCACTAATTCCTCGGTCACGTCCAAACGGGGGACTGGGTCCAATCGTCTACCATATAATAAATGAGCCTCAATTTCCAGATTGGAGTCATCTTGATACGTTAGTGGTCGATTATTTACTCTGGTTTCTATTTCGGTGACAACAGTTCTTAACTCATCCAAGGTGACCTTGGACTTGTGAAGAACCCTTTTCAGGCACGATTTTACAATACCTATCATTCTCTCTGTAAATCCATTTTGCCAAGGGGCTCTGGGAGTTGTGAATGACCAATAACAATTTCTAGAATCTAGCATTTGCTGTACTGCGTTGCTCTTTAATAGTTCAGAAACCAACGGTGATGCGCCCACAAAATTTTTCCCATTGTCACTAATCAAACGTCTGGGACAACTTCGCCGAGCGGCAAATCTTCTAAATAAATTAATAAAGGTTTCCGAGCTAATGTCCTCCGCTATTTCCAAATGGATAGCCCGAGTGCTGGTACAGGTGAATAGACATATGTAAACCTTCTTGGGTGGACCATCATCTCCTGTGAGAGTGATGGCACCAGTATAATCTATACCTGTTACCTCAAACGGTGTCCTTTGGTGAATGCGGTCTGGCGGAAGAGCTGGTGGTCCAGGGTAAGGAATAGCGATAGCTGTATACCTCTTGCAAATAATGCAATTCTTGATACAGCGTTTAACAGCTTGTCGTCCCTGGGGTATCCAATATGTTTGTCGCATATAGGCTAGAGTGTCTGCTACCCCACCGTGTTTAGTGGTTTCATGCGCTTTTAAAACCATCAATTTGGTGAGGTCGCAATCCTTGGGCAATAGGATCGGATGCCGAGTTTTGAGGGGTAGATCAGCTTTACCAATACGACCTCGACAACATATTAATTCTTGATTGTCTAGATACAGCCCAAGGTCCTTCATTCTTTTGGTTGGCTTGGGATTGGGTTTACGTAGCTGTGTTAATTCCTCATCATACTTTTCAGCTTGTATCCTTCTGATCCAGTAGGTAAGTGGGTCTAATTCATCCATCTTTACCTTCTTGCTCAGGAACTTAAACACAAATTTAGTTACAGTTAATAGTTTGTCCAAATTGGAGAACTTGGTGATGTCAATCACTGAAGGCTCTGGGATAATTATTGGGTCCATATGAACTTTATCATCATTAACCTTCTGGTATGATTTTTGTTCTGGCCAATCACTCTGACGTAGCCAAACCGGACCCTGAAACCACAGAGTTTCGTTAATCAGTTTCTTGACACCAACACCTCGGCTCACCAAGTCAGCCGGATTATCCTTGGACTTAACATGCATGAATGTATAGTTCATTTGCAGTTCCTTTATTTTGTGTACTCTGTTACACACATAAACTATGTGACTATCATCCTTAGCTATCCAGTGCAAACATATCTCACTATCTGTCCATATATATGTCTCACCTAAAAAGGGAAACATACCATTCAAATAAGTAGCTAACCTAGTTCCCAATTCAACAGCGGTCAGCTCCAACTGTGGAAGGGTACGTTGTTTTAATGGCGCTACTCGGGATTTGGACATAATCATAGTAGATCGGACTTCAGTGACACAATAAGCTACTGCACCATACGCCTTAGATGAGGCATCACAAAATATGTGCAATTGAGCACACTCATTATCAGAGGTAGGATCACATCTTCTAGGAAACTTGACTTCTCATATTCCACCTGCAATTTGTTCCACTCTTCTGTATATTTTTCAGGTAATGGAGTATCCCAACTCAGTGCTTCTCTCCAGGCCTCCTGAACTAAAATCTTCCCTTTAATTGATATGGGACTAAATATGCCCAATGGGTCGAACATCATAGAGACCGGACTTAAGAGTGTATGTTTTGTGAGTTTTACATCGGGAAACTTGAGGGGCTTTAGAGACATCTCATCAGTAGTTGTTTTCCACAGTAATCCGAGTACTGGTTGATATTCTGGTATTTGATAGTCAGGATAGTCTCTTCTTATCTGGTCCAAAAGAATATGAGAGTTTGAATTCCAACTTTGTAGTGGCATATTGGCTTTATTACATTCTTGCCTTGCCAAATTGTAGATTTCAAACACCTCTTCTCCACTGTCGGCAACGCCCTGAAGATTATCCATGTAAAACAGTTGACCCATTTCCGGTTTCTCTGTCTTCTGGAAATGATATCTCAAAGTGCTGCACAACAAGAAAGGACTAGAGCAGGAACCAAACAACACTGACCGAAAGCGGTATTCTTTTATCCGCCCACCAGGCTGAAAAGGATCTTCAGGCCAAAGGAACTTTGTGAATTTGCGGTCCTGCTCCTTTAAACCTATTCTCAAAAAGGCTTTGGAGATATCTGCCACAAACCCAAATCTCTTCGTCCTGAATTTTAATAGTACATCACCCAGTATTTCAGTCAGATTTGGTCCTACATAGAGACAATCGTTTAGACTTGCTTCATTCTTCGCTGCTCGAGAACTGCAGTTAAATACCACTCTGATGGGGGTAGTACTGGAGTCCTTACTTACAGCATGATGAGGAAGGTAATGACCCTCTTTATGGTTTATTTCACCTGGGACCTCCTCAATAAAGTCATTTTCCAACTGCTCTTGAATTATTTTATGATAAATGTCCAGTCGTTCAGTATGTTGACGCAATCTCTCCACTATTTTATTTAATTGACATCTTGAACTCTGGTAGTTAGTTGGTAATTCAGGGGCATTTATCATCCATGGAAGTCCCACCCAGTACTGGCCATCCTTATACTCAACTGTGTCTAGGTAGTGGTTATATGTTAAGATGTCTTCAGGGGTGGGAAGATCTGCTTCTATTCCCACAGTGTCCAGTTCCCAAAGTTTGTGAACAGGTTCTTGTTGCTCTTCTAGAATGTCTCCTAGTTGTGATGGTATTAATTCTGCACCAATTCTAGCCACCACCAGAGATTGTGCCGGAGTCACAAAGACTGCATCCATCCGGTTGTCTGATTCACTTGGGCCACATGTGGGTAGAGATCCCATGATTATATATCCACCTGATGAAGAAATTAACTGGATACCGTGTTTCCGAGTCATTTTTCGCAAGAAGCGACCACAATAGTCGGAGCCGATGATCAGTTGAATTGGACCTACTACGTCAGACTCTATAGTTCGGTCTGCTAGTTGAACACCCTTCTTTGTTAAGAAGTTAGATGCTTCCTTTAAACCCTTATTTACCACAGAAGTGTTCATGTCTTCCTTAACCACCGCAGTCACTTTACATTTATATTTGCCCAATTTAATCAGGGGTTTAACCACGTCAAATGTTTGTGTTTCCTTATTTGACAAAAATCCAGTTATTGCCATGTTCACTCTTCCTACTGTTGGCAAATTCATGGCTCTGACAACATTTCCGGCAATGAAGGTCTTTTGCGCTCCAGTATCAAAGAGTGCTTTGACCGGCATAACCTCTTTTCCTCTGATCAGTTGAATCTCGGCTGTAGGAGTAGCTGCCGGTGTATGCATTGGGTTCCCAGTGGTCAGGGTCATATTTACACTTGTCGGTTTGGGTTGTATTTCACTGATCTTGGGACACAACGCGGTATGATGTACACCAGTCTTGCACCGAAAACATAAATTTAATTTAGTGGCACATTCCTCAGTAGAATGTCTGGTGCTAAGGCAAACAAGACACTTACCTAGTTCGATGAGTCGTGGAAGTCTAGCCTTAAGATTGGGATAAGTCCTACAATACACTGTGGAATGTTGTTCTGAACATAACATACACACCTTCCGGTTTTCTTGGTTTATCCCTGGTGTGGGGCCAATATTTCTGGTTACTTCTTGGGTCACTGGAGAATTGAGACTGGAATTTTGTCTCTCCCAAACACCTTTTGTTTTAGATACTGTATTAGTTTGATTATTCTGCTGGACGGATGTCACATACAGTAGGTACCAACCTCTTCCTTCTTGAATGGTTTTGCTTTTTCCTTAGTCCCTGTTGTAGACACTTTTGTGTATTTAACCTTGTTGTCTCCTTCCTTGATACCGCTATCCTTCTTGGAAACCTGCATGTGTTTGCACAGCTCTCTTAAACCCTCTTCTATCTCTTGATACGTGAAGTAGTTCTTCTTATACCTGTGGTACAATTCATCACAGGTTTTCTGAGAGCGCTTTTGTTGTACAATATGGTTCAAGAGCCAAGAAGCTGAATCAAGATCTTTCTGGTTACTAAGTGATTTCAAAACACAATTCAAGCTGATCCGGAATGACTGAAGATCCTGGTACGTATGCTTTGGTCCTGATAACTCCAGCAATTTGTAAACTAGGCGCTGTAGAGTCAACTCCGTATCTTCAAAATTCTCCTTGAGTACGTCTAGAGCTGCTGTATAATTGGCATCTGTTATGGGAAGTTCCTTGATAAAGTCCAATGCAAAACCCCTAAGTTGACCCAACAAGTATGAAAATTTATTTGCTGCAGAAATATCTAACCTGTCATGAACTAAACCTTTAAATTTGTCCCAAAAGGTATTCCAATCAGATTGCCCATCAAATTCAGGTAAGGTTATAGGTGGCAACTTAAAGCTTTGTTGTCCCGGAGCTGCTGTACCATTACTGGTACCATTACTCCCTGTTTCGGTAACTGTCTCTGTCGCCAAGGATTCGAACCCAGCTAGTTGATCCAAATAATTTTCACGGGCATTTGCATAGGCTTGCTGTAATTCCTCAAACCTTTCAGATTGTTCTTGTTTAATGCAAAAGTCCTCCAATTTATTGCAAGACTCTTCATAATTAGCCCACCGGGTTTTAAGATCTTGGATTTGAGATTTTAACAGCTCCCTTGGACAGGGGTCGCGTCTTTTTACCTCCTGGCAATTATTTAATGCTCTAGTTACCCAGCCTAATTTCCCCACCATAGATTTTCTCAAGAGTGTATCAGTCATTTTGGAAAATGGGTAATTATTTTCTGGACTATTATTAATGTTTATACTGAAGACTAATTTTCAACAATCAAAATTATATTTAGATATAGCCTAACACATACTCAATTTAGCTGTTAATCTTTAGCATTATATGCGTACCATTATTTGCTACAAATTCAGATGAATAATTAGTTGAAAACATTAAGTCCACAATATAATTTACCTAATACGTGGGAACACACGCTAGTAGGGGGAGGGAATATATTTATTATTGAATTAAATGTCATATATGCTCCGTCCCGAGCATTTAGCTAGTCTACTTGGTCTTTCAGACGCAGGTGACATTAAAGGACAGAAACATAAAAATGGCCTAAATTATCAAATAATAGGGAGAATTTAGGTACAAGAATGAAGCTAAAGCTGTAAATATTTAGTTAATCATAGTTTTCTTATCCCAGATGTTAGTGGGTACCTGTGGTAGTAGCATTTTTCTAAAAGGGGGGGGGGGGGGAACACATTTATTATTTATTAAATTTGGTATATGCTCCGTCCCGAGCATTTAGCTGGTCGACCTAGTCTGCCAGACGCGGGTGACATTAAGGGCGGAGACATAAAATGGTCTAAATAAGAAAAATATGGGGGAAATTTAGGGACTGCAACGAAGCTCAAGCTCCGAGTTTCACAAACGCCAGAGAACGCAACATTGCAGGCCCTCCTACCAGTCCTCTACCACAGGATTTAAACGCCATGCCAGTGCCACTCACCCACGGCCATCACCTGGTAAACCAACCAATCTGCCCGTGAATCGACGATGTACTCGTGATAGCGGGCTACCTGCGCGGCTTGAGCTCTATGGTTCCAGTGGACGCCGTCACGACGTAAATTGCGGCGATATGGTCTGGCTCCAAACTGGAACGTTCGATAGCCGCGCAGTAGTCTCTGCAGTCGCCGATTCACGGCTTGGTATATTGTGCGGTAATGACCGCGGGTTACACCTGGCTCACCCTCAGGAATGGGGGGCAGCTCTCGTGGCTCCAGCAAGACGACTGCTACCTTAGAGCCACAGCGCTGCTCAATTAGTTGGATGATAGAGATGATGTCATCCGTAATTTCTGACACTTGGACTGTTTCGTGTATGTCGTTGCCTCCCAAATATAAGATGGTCAATTGGTGAGGCCAATCGAGTACACGATTCAGTCGCCTGTCTGTCATGAAATTACGGGCTCTACCTCCTGGGGCTCGATAGCATCTAATTTCACAGTTAGGGACCTCAAAATGGCGGGGTATCAAACTGTGTCCCACAAATGCGACCTTATACATTTATAGAAATTGGGACCCTAACTGTTAATAACAAAATTGACCTGACCTAACCTAACCCCTAGTCTACACACCGATCGGAATCCTCACTCGGGGCACCAAAATGTGGGGGATAATATGGCCAAAGGTTATCTCTTACCACACCAATCGAAATCTAAAATTAATCAACATAAATAAAAATAAAGTCTGAGATCGCCTACCTTATGGTATGAACTATGGTAGCCTATCTCTCAGGATGCCCTAACTAAACATTGTATAAATGGCCATATATATCAATGACTTAGCTATAACTAGGGTCCTGGTTTAGTTCAGAGGATTCCGGCTTCGGTAGATAAGGGTTATTGGTCAGGACTCCGGGCCGGGCGTGGGAATTGTGGTGGAGGAGATCACGGGACACGTCTCTACCGTTCAGATGTTTACTAGCGTCTGATCGGAACTTCAATTTCCGACTCTTAAATAAACTATATATTAATTCGTTACCAAGGGTTCATTCCCTCTTCACGAAATCATATAAATAATTATCAGCATTTAAATTATATAATTATAAAGGTGAACATCGTTTCACAACGATTTAGTGAACATAATATCAAGATATTAACGACCCTAAAGCAAACGGTGGATCCCGTATGCGGTCGCGGGAATATTTAAACTGATCCTCTTTACAGTTCTTCTAAACTTATTTCTACAAGGTTTTATAACTAAATTAACTTGATCAAGGTAATCTTATACAGTACTAAATTACCTAACATTAATTAATATCTACAATATATACAATCACCGGGTTCTGGTAGGAAATTGTTCACTCTAGTGAGGTTACCCTATCGGAAGGTTGTTGCCAACATTCCCCAGATACCGGTGTAGTCAATTTATTTCTCACAGATTGTGTGTTAATCTATATGGACTTACAGGTCCGAGATCCGTCCATATTTTGTCCTACTTTCAACGAAACACACACACACACACACACACACACACACGCACACACACAACACCACACACACACACACACACACCACACAACACACACACACCACACAACACAACACAACACAACACAACACACACACACACACAACACAACACCACACACACACACACACACACACACACACACACACACACACACACACACACACACACACACACACACACACACACACACACACACACACACACACACACACACCTCCGTAGGCCTCCGAGCTGTCAACACCCCGGAAATTTATATGTGCATTTCATAAGTAATTGGGTGTTTTTATGATAATTCAGATTTAATTGGATATTCCAAGTAATTGAAAATATGGATTAAGTAAGACAGTTCCTGGAGTGAGATGGGATAGTGGGGCAATTGTTGTTTTTAGGCTGGCAGACGACCACCTCGCGATGGCGGGAAGGCGTGAAAGCCTAGCTTGGGGATGAGGAGGAATATGAATTTGAAGGCTTTATCACCGAGGACAAGGATGATCAGTTGGCAAGTATGAAAAAACAATTGATGGGTCTAGTGAGATGGAGGGGAGTGATGGAAAATTGGAGGAAGGAGTTAGGGGCTAAAGTAGAAGTTTTGTCCGATATGTGTGGCGTTACTGGCGGGGTGGATAGGCCTAGGCCAGTAAGTGACAGCCTAGAGGCAGTGATGGCCAGAGTAGACGAGTTAGCGGCGGAAAATGTGACACTCAAGGTTCAGCTTAAGGAATATGAGGGCCACCTGAGTGAGGAAGTAAAAGGAATTAGTGAGGTAAAAAATGAGTGGACTAGGGTAGAGAGTGCCACGATGGTAGCCCTTGAAGAAATTGTGAAGGAGCAGAAGGAAGAGAGAGAAAAGGAAAAGAAAGAGTTTGAAAAAAATGTAGTGCAAGTTTTAAAGAAGAAAGAGAAGGTAGTGAGAGAGACAATAGATAGAGGTAAGTGTGTAGTAATCTTTGGAGATGTGGAAGAGCACCTGGCAGATATGAAGGTAAGAAAGGAAAGGGATGTTGTGAAAGTCAAGGGGATACTGGATTACTTAGACGAGGGTTATGGATGGGTAAAAGAACTGGAGGAGGTGAGAAGGTTAGGAAAATATAAGAAGAGCGAGATGAGACCACTAAGAGTGGAACTAAAGTTTAGATCAACAGCAGAAGCAGTAGCCAATGTGAGCTGGAAATTAAATTTGACAGAGCTGAATCATATAAGGGTAAAAAAGGACCTAAGTGTAGAAGAACGAGAACAGTTAAGGGAACTCCAAGCTAAGGCTGAT
The DNA here is from genome assembly GCA_032716605.1 of Paralithodes platypus. Taxonomy (NCBI): domain Eukaryota; kingdom Metazoa; phylum Arthropoda; class Malacostraca; order Decapoda; family Lithodidae; genus Paralithodes; species Paralithodes platypus. Next base: position 27,716,335 of record CM064489.1, on the reverse strand, counting down.
GAAGAGAATGGAAAGTTGTCTGAAGAGCAAAAGAAGATTTTTTTTTGGAGAATAAGGGAAGGGCAAGTAAGGAAGTGGTACATCAGGAGCCACCAAGAACCGAAAGTAAGAGGAGTGATAGGGAAAGAGACAGAGAGACAAGTACGAAGTCAAAGCAAGGAGACGGAGCGAGAGATAATGCAGGGAGCAGGGGACCGGAGAGAGAGTCAGGATGTGGTGGAGGTGGAACAGAGGGAGAGAGGGGGAGGGAGGAGAATAGAATTAGCAGGGGAGGTGGAACTGGGTCAGGGAAGGGATGGAGGAGGAGGTGAACCTGGTAGGAGGCAGAGAGGGAAGAGAAACAAGGAGGTGGATTCAAATATACTGTGCTACTACACTAATATAGATGGAATAAACAGTAAAAAGGTAGAGTTAGATGATATATTAAGAAAAGATCAACCACAGATAGTCTGTTTGACGGAGACAAAGCTGAACCAGGACTTTGACAGCAACATAGTGTTTAGTGAAGGATATAATATATGGAGATATGATAGGAAGGGTAAAAGGGGAGGTGGAGTGGCAGTATTAGTTAAGAACCCTATGACAGCAAAGCACGTGGAGTTAAATAATGATAAGGCAGAAATAATGGCAGTTGAACTCAATGATATAGAAGGAAAAAAGCTAGACATAGCAGTAGCTTACATGCCACCAAAGACCAGAGCATGGAGGGAGTTGGAGTTTGAGGAGATGGTAGAGGATATGATTCAGTCGTTGAGAAGATTGCTTTTAAGGAAAAATCGATTGATCTTGGTAGGAGATTTCAACTGTAGTGAGGTTGATTGGGAATCGGGAGATGCAGGGCCAAATCAGAGATCTTGGGGAAGTCGGCTAGTGGAGTTGGTTACGGAAAATGTACTTGCACAACATGTGAAGGAAAATACAAGAATGAGAGGTAATAACGAACCTTCTAAACTCGATCTGATTTTTACAAAAGATCCTCACGAAATTAGTGATATAAACTATCTATGTCCTGTAGGTAAAAGTGATCACCTATTACTAAAATGGAAGTTGACCTCGAGTAATGCCAATAGATTAGACAATAGCTACATAAATGACAGATTAAATTATAGTAAAGCTGATTATGTATCCTTGAAAAGATATTTAGAGGGAGTAGATTGGGATCTTATTTTTAAGGAACAGGACGTACAAGGTAAATATAGTAGATTCCTCGAAATTTATAGAGTAGGAACCAATCTGTTTGTCCCAAAATATAAAACTGGAAATTTTACTAAGCAGAAAGATTGGTTTAATTTGAAATGCAAAAGAGCTTTGGGTAGGCGTGATGCAGCTTGGGCTAGATTAAAAAGAAGGAACACTGAGAGTAATCGGAATAAATATAAACAGGAGAGGAATAGATATGTTAACATAATTAGGCAAGTTAAAATGAACTATGAGAAGAACATAGTAAATAAATGTGAAAGTGACCCTAGATTATTTTATTTATATATAAACAGTAAGTTGAAGGTAAAGAAACAAATTACTAAATTAAGAGTTGATGCTAGGACGTATGAAAATGTATCAGACATGTGTGAGGTAATGAATAACAAATTGGGGTCAGTTTTTACTAGAGAGGAAGGTTTTGACGAACCACAGGCGGGAGTACTGGAGAGTGGTCTTAGTAAGATTGAAATAACTAGAGATGAGCTGTTAACTGCGATGAGAGGACTTGAAGTAAGGAAAGCTATGGGACCGGATGAAGTGTCTGCCTGAGTTTTAAAGGAGTGTGCAGAGCAATTAGTGGAGCCAGTGAGGGACATAATTCAAGCTTCCTTAGATAAAGGACAGGTTCCTGTTGAATGGAAAAGAGCAAATATCATCCCGATATACAAGAATGGAAACCCTGAGGACCCTCTAAACTATAGACCAGTTTCACTTACTAGTATTGTATGCAAGATTTGTGAAAAGCTAATTAGGAAGAGATGGATGAAAATGTTGGAGAGAAAGAAGATAATAACCCCAAAGCAATTTGGATTCAGAGAATCTTGTGTTACCAGTTTGCTATGTTATTACAGTAGGGTGATAGATGTACTCCAAGAAAGAGGCGGATGGGTGGACTGCGTCTACTTAGACCTTTCCAAAGCATTCGATAAGGTACCACATAAGAGATTGTTATCTAAGCTTGAGACACTAGGATGTGTCAGGGGGAGTTTGCTGAAATGGATGGAGAGCTATCTAATAGATAGGGAAATGAGGACCAACATTAGAGGAACTTACTCATCGTGGCGGAAAGTTGAGAGTGGTGTGCCGCAGGGATCTGTGTTGGCACCTCTCATGTTCCTTATGTACGTGAATGACCTGCCGATAGGCATAAATTCCTACATGTCAATGTTTGCAGACGACGTAAAAATTATGAGACAAATAACAAATAAAAGTAGTTTTGAGGAGCTGCAAGGGGATTTAGATAGAATATATGAATGGAGCACCAAGTGGAAAATGAAATTTAATATAAGTAAATGCCATGTGTTAAATATGGGAAGAAGTGTGAATTGACCAAATTGGGAGTACAGGATGGGAGATAATATAATTAGCAAGGCCGAAAAAGAAAAGGATTTAGGGTTGATTATACAAGATAATTTGTCGCCAGAGAAACATATTAACAAGCTCTTTAGCGGAATGTATGCAATGGCCGGGAATATGAAAGTTGCTCTGAACTACTTGGATGAGACCATGGTAGCGAAAATTATGAAGAGTATGATTAGACCAAGATTGGAGTATGCAGCAGTGGTGTGGTCCCCGCATCTAAAGAAGCATATCCACAAGTTAGAAAGAATCCAGAGAGCAGTTACTAGATTGGTTCCAAGTCTCGGAGAACTGCCATATGAAGGGAGGCTAGACAAATTAAATCTACCAAGTTTAAAAGAGAGGAGAGAGAGGGGAGACATGATAATGATGTACAAATGCACCCGGGGGCTGGAGAGGCTGGATAGGGAGGATATGTTAATTATGGATGCAGGAATAACTAGAGACCACAGCTACAAAGTAAAAAGACCTACCTGCAAGAACGATATCAGGAAGTTTAGCTTCCCCTATAGATGTATTGACAAATGGAATGGGCTGGAGGAGGAGGTGGTAGGGGCAAGGAACATCCATATTTTCAAGAAAAAATTGGATAAAAAGTAGACTGAGAGACGGGACAACACGAGCTTAGCTCAACTCCTGTAAACTACAATTAGGTAAATACAATTAGGCAATTAGGTAAATACACACACACACACACACACACACACACACACACACACACACACACACACACACACACACACATTATAAGTTTGACTCCTGCAAGGAGATAAAGAAAACCTAATATTTAGTAGTGGCCCCGTAATCATTGACAATTATGCCTATTACATAAGGCCTCCTCTTCAAACGCTCATTTACCGTAGTTTGAATCTACCGCGCAGAGCATAAAAAATTTGAGGAGCCTTCATCATGAGCGCACGCAACCTCACTCATGGTTCTGTCATTATGAAATTGGGTTCTCACTACGAAAAAACTTCGTAACAAATAATAAATAAAAATAAAATAAGAATAACTAATCATAAGCTTTCCATATACTCGTGGATGTACTTGTGTGGATATTTGACCAGACGCTGACTTCAGGCGTCATACTTCCTTCTTCACTGACATATCAAGTAAACCAAAATCCATAATACATCAACGAATGGGAAGGGGATGGTCGGGAGGGCCCCAGTCGTCAATGATTACGGGGCCACTACTAAATATTAGGTTTTCTTTATCTCCTTGCAGGAGTCAAACCTATAATTTATTAGTGGCCCCTCCATCATTGACGATTATGCCTGATATCTAAGATTGGAGGGGGACATTCGTAATCATATCATAACTCTAGCAAAATCAGATAATCAAACAACCACATAGTATTCTTACTTTGTAAAAAAGATATATTTTTGCGCATAAACTTTATACAGCATATATATACAAAAAGGGGTACAAGCAGGAGCGTGCTTCGAAGAAGCCTGCTTGATTAAAAAGAGTTAACTCTGAGACTCTGTACACAGATCTGCTAGTTAAGAAGGCATCCCACTTAAAGTAAGTGGTGAAAAATATAAACTTATAAGTCTACATGTGCACATATAAACCCCATTAAACTAGGATATATTCCTAAAAATATACCCAAACATAAAATGAACTCTTGTACTTTCGCAGAAGTACTGAACTCTTGTACTTATGCAGAAGTACTTACATCAAAATAAAATTCGCAGTCGCAACTACTGAGATTTCTTAAAATTATATTGCTTCACAGCCAAAACTACTTACAACAAGAATTGTTGTTTTACTACTATTGTACTTTAGCACAATTTCCTGTAATGAATACTACAGAGAAATTTTATATCACAACACCTACATACAGTATCACAGCTCGTATGGTCCGTACACATACTCCGGCGGGGTCTAGGGTGTCCTATGTTACACTGACTGCACCCCCCCCCCCCCTCTTTTCTTAATCTAAACAATAAGTGACTTAGAGGCCACCTAGACCCTCTGCCTTAAAGCTACTATACATGGCATGGAAGGTCTGTCTAGAGCTACTGAAAGGTATCGAGTCAAAAACGTATGATTAGAGGACCATAGGTGCGTGGACGCTATGTCCTCAACAGAAAAATTCTTAAGGAAACGCAAAGAGGCCGCCCATTTGCGTAAATCGTGGGCTCTTCCCACGACGCCGGGATTACTCTCTTGAATGACTTCGACTAGGAGCGAAGCTATTTTACGTTTCATTACGCGTTTGCCCGTACTTGATACCCATAAAGCACCCTGTTGATTCAGAGGTGCTACTCTCAAATATTTGGTTAGCGCTTGCACTGGACATAAATTATGGTGCACTTTTCCCCTTTTCAACGCCGGCACCGTGAACTCTGAAAACATGTGTTCACTGTGTTCATTTTTGGCGATGAACCCTGGGGAAGGTGCAATGTGAATACACTCATTGAGCCAACCAAACCTTATGCAATTAGGTGTGTTGCTCATCGCCGCCAGCTCAGATACCCTGTTCCCGGTAGCCAAAGCCATAAGGAATACTGCCCTTTTTAAAAGTAAGTCAAAATCTGCAGTATTTTGGTACAGACGGGAATGAAGTAAAGACAACGCTTTGTCCAGAGACCAGGTAGGCATGAGCTGACGGGGAGGTGGACGGAGTTTAAAACATGCTCTCATGAAACCTGTTTCCTCCGCTAGTGGTATGGTTAGACCTGTAAGGTCAAAGAATGGCATCCTAATCGCTGTTAAGTGATTTTTTAACGTTACTACAGATAGACGTTTCTGCTCGAACAGATAGTTTAAATAATTAAAAACCAAAGCCACCGAAGGTACGGTTTGTTCTGTTCTAAGTATCCAAGAAGTAAAGGACTGCCAGTGCGATTGATACTGTCTCTTTGTAGATTGGGTATATTGATTCATGAATTTATCGGTCACGTTTCTACCATACGGTGTTAGCCACTTGGCCTCCTGAATGTCCATAATGCAAAAGTCAGCGAGGTCTTTAGGTTGCCAATCGTGTCTAAGTGGAAATACCCGACCGGGAGCGACACCGGGTTCGGGCACCACGTTTTCAATTGCTGGTACCACAACTGCGCCGGCCACAGGGGCGCGATTAACGAGACTACGCCCCGATAATCCTGTAGTTTGTTTACTACGTGGCACATTAGAGAAGCGTCTGGTGGCGGAAACAGATAAACGGAACTCCACATGTTCCAGGCCGTCACCAGTGCGTCGGGTCCTCCCGCCGGCGTTATTGTCCGGCGGGTGAGGTACAGCGGGAGTTTGTGAGTCTCCTCGGACGCAAACAGATCCACTTGAGGACGGTAAGGCTCCGCCATCATTTGGTCGAAAATGGTTTGCTTGAGCGCCCATTCTACTGTCGTGCTCTGTCTCCGAGACAGAGCGTCTGCCCAGGCGTTTGCTACGCCTGGGAGATAAGATGCGTGAAGATGAATGTTCAGCTTGTCGGCTAGAACAAAAATCTTTTCTGACACGTTTAGCAACTTCCGAGATCTCGTTGACCCTTGTTTCTGAATGCAGGTGAACCGCATTCAGATTGTCCATCCTGAAGGCCACCGATTTGTCCCGTAAAGTAGAGCCGTGAGCCTGAAGGAAATACAAGGGGACTAGTAACTCTTTGACATTGATGTGGGAGGTTTCTGAATGGGACCAAAGCCCTTGACCCTGATGCCCGTGGTTTGACTGAAAGCCCCAACCTATCGTTCCTGATGCATCTGTGTCTACCCATACCGTCGGCGGAGGAGAGGTCCATGACATGACCGAGTGCAATGTTTCCCTCTTCGCCCAGACCGCTAGAAAGCTGTGTATTAATTTTGGGATGGGCCATAATGTTTCCGCCGGCAATAGTGGACAAAATTTGTTGCCCTCCAATATTAAACGTTTGATTTTCAACCGGCCAAACTTTAGTTAGTTGAATCCAGTTGAGAGAGCCGACCAGAAATTCCCAGACCCTCCGTGTCGTAGTCAGACTGTGAAGAAACATAAACAGTTTCTTGCGAAACCTGTTCCGATTGTCCACACTCTGACTCAGAGTGAGAGCAGCTGTGTCCCAGACCAGCCCTATCCACTGGACCACTCGTGAGGGAACAAGGTTTGACTTTACCGGGTTTACCCTGAATCCTAGAGATTTTACATGATTTAATGTTATGTTGACATGATTGATGCATAACTGTTCCGTCTCTGCCACCACCAGCCTGTCGTCTAGATACCACAAAATCCTGATCCCTTGTTCTAACATGGGCATCAGGGCTTGCCGGACTAATTTCGTGAATAAGCGAGGTGCTAGGTTCAATCCGAACGGCATCCTCTGAAAGACATAAGTCTGATGCATTATTCGTAAGGCCAGAAATCGTTGAAACCTTTTGTTTACCGGGACGTGCCAATACGCGTCTGTCAGGTCTAAAGAACACATCCACCCTTCCGGCGGAAGTGTTAGCCTTATTTGATTCACTGTCAGCATCCGGAAGGAAACGTTGTGAATGTGGAGGTTCAGATAAGACAGGTCTACGACCGGCCTCATCTGAACACTGTCCCTTTTGGGCACTAGAAAAAGTTTGGACGTAAATACTGGGTAATTTTGAGGGACCGGGATGATGACATTCTTGGCGATCATCTCTTGGATCATTGACTCCACCTCTAATGAAACAAAATTTTCCTTTGTCGGCTGACGTAAGCGAGGTCGCCGGAGCCACTGCCAGGTGATGCCTTTGCGTGCCACCATCCTCGCCCATGTGTTTAATGGCCATGCGCGATGACACGCCCGGAATGATCCAGTTAGCAGACAAGGGTTCGCAGGCTGGACTACCCTCTGATCCACCCGCCGTAAGACTGGCCCTGGGAGTGAGAGAGACCCTAGTTTTTTGGTGGTGGTGGTGGTGTATGCTTAGATGACTGGCCGGGTTTGGCAGGAGACGGGCCCTGGCCCGGTCGTTGATACTTTTGTCCTTTATGATTACCTGAAAACTTTCCTTGCTTGTATCTGTACTGAGCCTGACCTTGGGTGGAAGAGGACTTAGGCAGATGAAAGGGCTTTGCCCCACCAGGCTGAGCTTTTGCGACTGGTTTGGGCTTGGTAAAATTGAAAGCAGGTTTCTTAGATGGGGCGGGACTGTGCTTAAAGGCCTGAGCCATGTTGAACACTGTTCTCCACACATCCGGGGACATTAAAGAGGCAGTTAGAACAGGGGACATTACTACTTGATTCGCAATCCTATCCGGGAGCTTCTTCACGAGAAACATCCTTAGATCTTGTCTTGCCCGCACCGCCTCTAGCAAGGCTGTACGGATATCTCCTAGTGACTGTATAGAAGTCTGGAGTAGCAAGCGTCTAGACAGTTCGATTGCCTTTCTGACTTCCGCGTCCGCGATTGCCTGAGCAGATCTTGGCATTGACTTCGCTACCTGTTGTGTGACAATATACTGGGAAAACAGTCTATATGCCTTCCCACGTAGCCTAAACTCCCGGTCTAGGTGAGCTGTGGAAGGTGTCGAAAAGGGATCTTTAAGCTCGCATAGATTAATTTTAGGGGCAGCTAAGAATGCAAATAAAGCAGAAGGAACTCCGCCGGCAGAGAATACCGGCATAGAGAACCAAGAATGGCTTTCTTGTGGAATTTGGTGCAAAGATTTAGAGGTAAAAGTTGTTGCAAAGTTCTGAGCCTCCACTTCCCATTCCACCCAAGGTCCCGGACCCAACTGCCCCACCTTCAAAACTGGATTTGCGGCTGTGTCTGTGAACGTCTTTAAATCTAACTCTGGTGTTAGAGCTGACAGTGCTTTTATATCATTGAAACCGTCATGCTTGGTCCAGTCCGAAAACAGTTTTGAAGCTGACGCAGGGGGAAGGGCAGGTGTAGAAGTATACACAAAATAATCATGGTGATAATAGATAGGAATGGCCTTAATATTAACATCAAGTATATTTCCCATAATATCTAAAGCATGTAACTTCCTAGATTTATTACCCTGGATCACCCACTCACGTGGTACCGGAAGCTCCCCTGACATAGTGGATTGTGCTACCTCTGGCTTTGCTGGGAACATTGTTACCCATGACTCATCCGGCCCGTATAAGAGGGGCATAGCTCCCTTTCTGATCGGTGCCTTGTCTAAAGGGGGAGGATTTACATCTGCTACTACTCTCACATTGGAAGTAGTCAGTGCCGCCGAAGTTGGCCTAGTAACAATAGTAGGTGATACAAGGGGAGGGTGCGGAATTTGTGCCAAAGCAATGGAAGTAGCCAGAGGTCGGACATTCGATGCTGTCGTGGAAGCTCCCAAACCAACTGTAGGAGTCTCCGGCTGCTGGCCAAAAAACTTAGTTAGTGCATTCGCTAGTAACCCATTAATTTCATCAGCTGTGACAAATTTAGCAGAGGATGAACTATGTGGCGAATCATTCCTACTCTGAGAGTCGTCTATCAATGAACCTGACTCTTGAACCTCCATCTCAGAAATAATAGAATCCTCATCCCTTTCCTCCGGCCTCTCATGAGAGGATTCCGCCGAAGCCAGGACCCCCTCATGCTGCCCTGTCAAGTCCGGGATGGACGATGGGATCTCAGCGTCCCGGTGGACGTCTGCCACTACCTGTGGTGCATGAACAAGACGTGAGCCTTCACTCCATGGCTGGGAGTACCTCCAAACTCCCCGGCCTTGGCCGGAACTCACTTGTGAGCTAGGTACCACATCAATTACCGAGCCCTCACTCGAGCCCTCTAGAGGGTTATATCTTCTGGCAGAACTCTCTAAGTCTAAAGCTGGTACATGTGAACTGGGAATAATATCTGGTGACAACCTGTCCGCCGGTATATCCTCCACCATAGTCTCTGACTCCACTCCCGACCTGTCAGATTGGACATTAGACATGTCGGGAGTAGAGGCAGAAAGCGAGGTACGAGGCTCCGGCGAATCCCGGCCTTGCGTATATGAGTATCCTTTTTTGAAGACTTGTGACTTCGTCTTGACTTTGATTTCACACTAGGACTGTCCTTGGTCTTCTCCTCCTTGCTCTTCTTCCTCGAAGGTGAAGTAGAGTGACTATGTGTCTGCTGTCGGAGGGGAGACCTTGACCTGGACCTCGACCCTGACTTGGAAGCTGTCGCCGGGGGTGTCGGCGCTCGAGATCTCTTAGATGTGCCGGGGGAGGGAATAAGCCCTTTACCCTGCCCAGTCTTTGCTGACTTACGCACATTTACTCTACTTTTAGAAGGGGTACGTTTAAGTGGGGGATGCTCAACACTCAATCGTTCCCACAGAACTATGTTATCGCACTGAAGAGCTTTATGAGCCACTGATGTAGCATAAGTAGTTAGGAGTTGTCTGACTTCTCGCAATGCAACCGCCGCGGCCTGATTATTGTGCTGTAAGACTTTGATACTTAACTGACTACAAAAAGCACAATTCTTAGTAACCCACAAACCCCTTGACCGGTCTAAGCATTTGACGCATCTGATGCACAGTGTATGAGCAAAGATCGGGATCCCTGAACAGGAGGGTGTTAAGCACAGAGCAAAAACAGGGTCTAGTGTAGCCATGACAGAGACTGGAGAAAAGCTAACCCACCCCCGGGCTTCGCCTGGTCCTCTGTTGACCCGCCGGAACTCGTCCTGGAAAAAAAAAAAAAATCCAGGAATTAATGCTCATAAGGTTACCCCAAAATGTTCTAACACAAGTGTTAATGAACCGCCGGGCAACGAGACGTAATACACCACTATTACCTCTTGTTACCCTGTAGGTTCATATGTAAAGATTTTAGAATATCTTTACTTATCCAAAAGATTTAAGAATATCCTCTGACATGATATAAAGACGAGCATATCTTTATAAATGACGCAGTCTTCCCAGTGGTTTTTTGTTCACCGGAAACCCATATTAAGACGCCGGCCTCCTTATTATATCGCAGTTAAAAGGGTAAGCCTATCTTAATTTCTTTTGATCTGACTTCTCTCGAAGACTTCATAGATCGCAGTATTTCGAAGGCCTTGATACCCAATTGTATCCCTCAATTGTCTGGCCAACCATACCGAATTGCAAATCCGTTAATCCCACCCTCCCAAGGTTCAACCGCCGGGTGTGAAATTAATTTAATGTTAACCCCAATTGTTCCTATCCCCACGTCTTTGCAAAAGATCGCCGGGGTGGAAAGACCAATCAAACAAAACAGCCTAGTTTTTCAATGGCTTTGCAAAAACTGGGAAAAACTAACTCAACAGGTGTCCGCATGAACACCTAGTTAAATGGGTATAGCCATCCCGCCGGGAAACACACAGTAAGCCTGAACACAGGCTCCACTACAGAGACGCAGTTCCTGGAGAGCCCTCAAGCCACCACTCGCCGGGGGAAACTAGCCTATTTTAACCACGCGTGATTAAAACTCGGCAACCAGCCGGATTTTCTCGGCGCAATCGAGAAAACCTGCCGGAAAAGGCAACCCACACTAACCAGACGCAATCTGATATACACAAATAGTCCCTGGATTAAGCCAAAACACAACTAATCCAGGACACACATGACACAGTAGTACATATTTAAACAATAAATCAATAACACTTGTACATGTAAAAAGCTACGAGTGGCTGGCTAGGCCTAAGCAGACGGAAATATCACTTAATCACGTCGTAATAAACACAAAAAGCACTGTATCATATCACAACAGGAACAGCCGCCATCACAACATCGTAGAAAAAATCCCGGGAGAGGGATGCACTGACTCGGGACCTAGAAAAAACTTCACTAAGTGAATAAAATACGCTAGGAACGTCAGTAAACAAACAAATAAGGCAACTTCATCAGAAAGATAAGAAGAAGCCTGATAACGCGTAGTAAAGCCAACTAAATAACTATGCTAGCTAGCCGCGAAAAATGTTTCACGCGTCCACCACGGGACCACGAGGGTATACCCGAAATAGGCGTCCTAAACACACGACCCAAATACACTGAACTGCGGGAAACCCGCCCATGATACTCCTGCTACGCATATCCTAACCTTACTCGATACATCCCAGAGTAAACAAATGAGAAAAACTCACGAGGGACGCAGCAAATGCGGAATCAGCGGAGCGTGGGGAGACACGTCAGGGCAGGTTGAGCGCAGAGCAGAGAAGGAAGTATGACGCCTGAAGTCAGCGTCTGGTCAAATATCCACACAAGTACATCCACGAGTATATGGAAAGCTTATGAATAGTTATTCTTATTTTCTTTTTATTTATTATTTGTTACGAAGTTTTTTCGTAGTGAGAACCCAATTTCATAATGACAGAACCATGAGTGAGGTTGCGTGCGCTCATGATAAAGGCTCCTCAAATTTTTTATGCTCTGCGCGGTAGATTCAAACTACAGTAAATGAGCGTTTGAAGAGGAGGCCTTATGTAATAGGCATAATCGTCAATGATGGAGGGACCACTAATAAATACACCACACACACACACACACATGTGAAAATAGTTGAAATTAATATAGATATATGAAAAATATAGAGATACAGTCAAACACCCACCCCAAGGCAAAATAGAGAGGCGGATGGACTTCATCAGGCCACAGCCATCCGCCGTAATCGGTTTTCTGTTATAACTGTGGCAAACCGGCTATCTCTATAATACCTGGTGTAGAGTGTTTGTCCTAAAAGAAAAAGTAGTATAGTACTGATGAAATAGTCAAAATCAGGGGGTTGATAAATTCGGGAAGTCAATTTTGTAGTCAGAAGTAGAGTAGACAAAATCAGTTAGTTTAAATTGGGGAAGTCACATTTTGTTGTCGGATATCGAAGAAGAAATCCATTAACTACGTCAAAAAGTACTGAAACATATTTAGTATGAGATAAAGTGAGGTTGAGCTTTGGGAGGCAGGGGACGCTCAACCCCCACTCTGACAGGATCAGCTCATCTCCTTGGCATCAACATTCTGGTAATAATACATCGATATATTCAGTAGATGCAGTGTGTGGTAAATCCAATGACGTCATCATTATTAGCTGAGATGTTCTTCACAAATTTACTCATATCATCTCTAGCAGTTCTAAGACGGTGGTTCTTGAAATATGTCACTTGTTATAATATTTTTTAATTTATTGTAGTTAAAATATCTAATTGGTAGTTTGTTAAATTGTCTTTTTAAGAGGTATATTTCATATCCTTGTTTCAACAATTTTCTAATAAGGATCTTACAAGCCTCTAAAAAGTCTTCATATTTCAAACAGACTCTACTATAGCGTATTATTTGGGAAGTAAAAACACCATAGCTTTGTCTTTTGGGGATATTTCCACAAAGAAAGGGAAAGTTAACTATATGAAATTGGAAATCTATTCGTTTGTCATAAAGTTTTGTTACAAATTTCTTATCAATTACTTCAATTTGTATATCGAGGAATGAAGCTTTCTTATCGGAATCATTTTCTTTATTTAAAATAAGCTCGTCAGGGTAGATGTCTGTCTTAATTTTATCAAATATGTCGCCACTGTTGAACAATATTATATCATCAATATATCTTGAACACTTGCTTATTTGTTTGCATGTTCCGTATTTAGTACGAGTGTTATCTTGCATATAAAAGAACTTGTAATAATGAAGAAATAGATTGGCAAAATCTGGCCCTGGGTCTGTTCCTATAAGTTACAACATTTTTAGCTTGTTGTTTATAATTTGTTTGCTTGATCACGTCTAGTACTGGTTGATTATTTTCAACTACCCACCATCTACTTGTACCGGTGAACTCTTCAATTACACACACACACACACACACACACACACACACACACACACACACACACACTACTGTAAAAAATAAATATAAGCCAAATAGAAATATACATAATATTCAGGACTTTTATAATATTTTATTCCTTATCTTTTTTTTTTTAATAGTATATCAAACATATAAAATCTAACCCATTCCTCTTCCTAAGAAAGTATATACCGAGTTACATTTTGCATTTGCCTTCATCTATATAATGTATATTTAATCTACATGCACTGTCCTTTTCCATAACATGACCAGTAGTGCTAATTTACCTACTGCATAATATAACAAATGCATAAAGTTTACAAGATATGTCATTCACCATCAATAGTACGGTACTAACTCTTAACCTTGGTAACCTAAAATATAACTAAGAATGATTAAGCTTCCAATTCTCCCTACCAATAAATGCCTACAGTGGCCGATAGAGGCGCTGAACGCAAGGTTTACCGCGGTGCATTGTGGGAAATGGGCGACATCGCGGAGCTATCCACCCTTCCTCTCCTTCAACAATTCTATAATATATGCAGTTAGTCGAAATTTCTGTAGCTGACACATACTTTGGTCTATGCATACTTTTGTTTTATATATTTTAAAATCACCCATATTCATAAATAACGTATATTTACAATACATAGTCAGCAGGTATTTTCACGCCAATTTTGTTATGATAATTAAAATGCCCCAGAACAAGAAGCCCGAAGGACCAGGTGACCAAGCCAACCAGTTCAGACAGGCAGAAGCCCGCAGGGCTAAGCAGCTCCAAACCACACCTGCCTATCGCTTTTAACCGCTGACCCTTCCCCCACCTCGCGTATCCACTACCCCTCGTGTCCTACACCTTGTCTTGCCAAACTAAGTTTCTGAAGACCAACCGCCCCCATAAATATATGTATGTTCTTCCATCCGAGAAGTAATATGTTAACCCCTGTCTTGCCAGACTAAGTTTCTGAAGACCAACCGCCCCCATAAATCTATGTATGTTCTTCCAGCCGAGAAGTAATATGTTAACCCCCTAAAATACCTTGTCTTGCCAGACTAAGTTTCTGAAGCCCACCCCCCCCCATAAATCTATGTATGTTCTTCCATCCGAGAAGTAATATGTTAACCCCCATGTCATAATTGATAAGAAACTATGATACCCACGGGTACACCATTGTATATATAACCATTATTCCTGTAAGACCTAGACAGAGATAATGACTGAAGATGTTAGCAACCATGCCGTAACTCTAATTCTTACCCCAACCAGAGATTGTATAGATAACCCTTTTTTACCATTGTCTCGACGCATATCTACCACGAAACAATAACGAAGCTAGCCCTACGAACTGCCGCTTTCTTTGGTATATATATTTCATAGAAAACGCAGTTCCCAGGGACAACTAGATCAGCAAGAAATCGTGTCGACTAATAATGTCCATAACCCCTCGTATTGACGAGTAATAGTACACTATGTTTTTCTCTACTTTTATCCACAGTCAAGCACACACCTACAGCTAACCTCATCTTCCCCACAGTCCACATGATTCTATAATTTCCAGACTCATATACCACCACCTATTGCTCATCCCCCGGTAGCGTTTGATTACCCTACCTTCCCTGTCGGTAACCCCAGTCTAAGATACCAACTGTAGCCTAATGCCACCCCTACGCCCAGAGACCTTAGGGTCAAACTTCCACGTAGCCCCCCTTAACCCTCTCCCTCTCGTTAACCCCCACGCTCCTCCACTCCCTCCTAACCTAGCCTCTCCACCATACCCCCTGAATATCCTTAACTTTTCCGTTACTAACATTCTCAAACCTTTTGTATATATACTCCTATCCAGCCTACCTTCCCCCAGTAGGAAGGAACACCTTTAGAACTTTACTAACCCTTTGCATGCCATCTATTCCCTCACAACCCCTTCACAACCCTGTACCAAATGATCGTCAGTGCGAGGCTAGCCGCCTCGCCAGTGACTAACTTCTATTGCCATACTTCCAGATAAATGTGGCAGAGTTAGCAACCCACTAAATACTTCCAGTATAGCCAAAATAGTACCTCTTACTAAGGCTCAGTTATATCACATTATGAAGGCTCCATACAGCCATGTGCCACAACAGTAATCACCACCTTACCTAGTTCCCGTATCCATTGAGAGCTCAAATAAGTCCATCAAAACTTGAGATCCCTATTGCCTACAGGGTCCAAAACCGAACCTATAAACCAAGCTCCAGCCCCCAGTAAAATCAGTTGAAAGATAGACACCAACCAGTGGTTGGTCACCAGAGTTGACCTCGAGCTCCATCATTGTT
Organism: Paralithodes platypus; assembly: GCA_032716605.1. Classification (NCBI taxonomy): domain Eukaryota; kingdom Metazoa; phylum Arthropoda; class Malacostraca; order Decapoda; family Lithodidae; genus Paralithodes; species Paralithodes platypus. Next base: position 27,700,746 of record CM064489.1, on the reverse strand, counting down.
TGTTGCTGAGAATTGAGTTCCAGAGCCGGCAGACTCCGTGGCAGATTTAGATAGAAGGATCTGCCCACGTACAAGAAATCTACGTGCACCTTATAACCTTCATACAGGCCGGGAAGCTGAGCGATCGACGTGAGATGCGCTTGGCGTTAATTCCGATCCAGATTGACAGGAATATCCTAATATCTGTGATTCAGGTCTAGAAACCAGTGGGTATATAAGAGTGTAGCCAGCAACGATCGTCAAGAGATCCGTCTTGAGAACTTCCTACATATGGACCATCTGGACGGCCGCGGAACCAGTCGTTAGCCCCCAACATCACGGACGCAAGATAACCAGGACCAGACCAATCAAATACTACCCAAGATTCACTCTATCAGTACTACAGTGTTACAGTGCTAGTTAGAGACTCACTTATTAATATTTCTATGAAGTGGCTATATCTTTGCCCCAGTATAATTCATATATAACCATTCCATTAGGAAGTACTAAGCGTATCAGTGTTTATTAATTAACAGGCGATATTAACTCTCGTAATTACCCATATATCCAGATATTATTACATAGAAGTGAAACCCTAGTGATATCTGAATGTTCGCCCACTGATTTGCATTTTATGTATTTCTGATATAAGAATATAAAACTTAGATCAGTACCCCCCTGAGGTTACTAGAATTCCCGTGCTCTAAAATACGCGTGTCTAATCTAGTCTGTGAACTACTACTTGTGCATCAGAGCTACAGTGATAAATCCAATAGTGAATATGAATCTATAAGTAACATTTATGGTCTCCAGTATATCAACTTGTGAATAAAGCCAGTGATCAGAAGATTAATACCTGAACGTTGGAAGTGGGAGACTAGGCTCCATCCAGATCCACTTAATGCTAGTTGTTCAATTCTATCATTTGTCTTGTACGAGTATTCATACCTTCTTATGCTTCATATTAATCATCATCAAGAAAACTACAGAAGTGTGTACATCAATAAACGTGATCGTGTGTTTATTTTGTGTTCTCTATTCCTCATACCTTGTTTTGTGCATGCAGCCTTCTATACCCAGTCAGTTAGAACTCACATTACCCAAGTTAATCCTGTAGAAAAACAGGGCATAACATTGGCGGCAGCGGTGGTTCTTGATTCGGATAAAAGGTTGCATTACATTGCAAGTTTGGAACAGCCAGAACACGATAACATCATGGCGCACCGTTCTCACGTCCCCATCCCACATTATGATGGGGAGACTTACGAGATCGAAATGTTCATGAAAATAGTGAAACCCGTACTTGACCTAGTTTATACCACGGACGCAGAAAAGATAGCCGTGACATTAACGCACCTGGGAAAAGCAGTTTCCCTGGTTGCCTACCAAGTGCACCCTGCTCTCACATGGGACGAATTTCGCACAATAGTGATAGAGGCCATTAAGCCTTCGTTGGGCGTTTTTGTGGCCCACACCCGTCTCCAAGACACTAAATTCGAAGGCGATCTAGATGCCACAGTGAATAAGATCGCCCAACATATCAAAGTGTCTTTCCCCACATTGACCAGAATCCAGCAAGAACAGCAGATTCTGGTCAACCTTGTATCAATATTGCCCTCAGCAGTAAAGGATCATTTCCGTGTGCACGATTTCGTCGGATATCAAAAAGATCTCATCACGATCCGACGTATTTTGGCCGTGCACACAGAAACACCCACCCAAATCGCTGTAATCAAGAGGTTCCCCACACACCCGCAGCACCTCGACAACCAAAACCCCAAGGCTCAAACCTTCAACTCCAAGAATGCCTACCCCTCCTCATCCTTCCACAACAAACCTACCTACCCTTCCGGCAAGCCCCAACCCAGTAGGCCCCGGTTCCAACCTACCCAGCCACGCAGAATCTTCAACCGGAACAAAACCTACAAACCCTACCAAAGTAAGAACCCTACATTAGTGATTATCAACCCCTATGATTTCCCTGCCTGTAGTGCTAAGTGTGCCCTCCATCAAATTCGTGACTCTGCCAAACCTCGCCCCTGTACTCCTCGCATTTCTGTAAATGAAGAGGAGTGGGGACAAGAGGAAGAAATGGAGGCAATGCACACCGAAGACATAGCCCCCCATATCAAGACCTCAGACGATACCGAGGAAACCCTGGAGGAGGTAGATACCGACCCCCAGGATTTTTAAAGTATCCCCCGCCCACGATGGCCTCGGCGGGGGACGCCATAACTGATCGCACTGCCCCCATTTACTACATGGCCAAAATCAAGGACATTCCTGTCCGCTTGTTAATCGACACGGGAGCTGCTAAGTCATGTTTGTTCAAGTCTTATTATGATCAACACCACCGACTATTTGGCCCCTTGTTACCTACCAAAGCAGAACTAATCTCAGCTGCTGATACCTACTTAAATCTCCTAGGAGACACTATGCCCCTGTCAGTAACTACTCCTGCCCCCCATAACCGTTGTTATCACCCGTTCACAGTATTTTCCTCCCACTGTAAACATTACGATGGTTTCCTTGGACTTGACCTCCTTCAAAAACTCCAGGCCCAGGTTGACTGCGGCCAGAGGCTGATCTCATTCAAAAAAAAAATCCAACCCAAAGCCTCTGACAAACCCATCACGCAGAAACCAGTTCACAAAAAGAAAAAACACCTCCACCCTCAACAAACTCAGAGTCAAGATTACCAAGTTGCAGCTAGCACTAAGGTAACTCCTAAACCCCCCTTGCCCCGAGTTCTCTCAAAATATCACTCATTCCGTTAAAAAAATGCCACAGCAAACGAAAGAAGACAAGTCCAAGCAACTCAATTATCTAAACCCCCCCATTTCTCCTAACTCTGTCCAGGATCAATCCTCCCATGTTTCCAGGACAGACTCTTATGTATGTAGAAACCATTCTACCAAATATTTATGTACACATGTTTCCAGGGAAAATGCCGACCTATGTACCCAACAATGTTTTCCCCATGCCCCCAGAAATGCTAAGCTATTCCCCCACCAACAAAATCTCCCTTGTGACAGCTTTCCGTCAGTAGCTCCCTTCCACCCCCACACAATTCACACCCCTAAAAAAACTTCAAAACCCCACACTTGACTCACCCCCTCATGACAGACAAACCCACCAATCCCATATAACCTCTAAACAAACCGTCACTGCCACCGACAAAAACTCCCAAATTCGTCCTTTTAACAACCACAAATCAGTACATCAGTCCACCAATAACCCATGTTCTATACCTAACTCTTCCCCCACCAATCCTCCACAGTCCCCAACAAATTCCGTTTTCTAAACTCACACCTCACCACTCTGATCCTCCCACACGCGCCGTTAAACCCCCCTCACGCGTGACCCCCACCAAAGTGATTCCCCCCCCCCCCCCCCCCCTCATGCAACAATGTTTTCCCCATGCCCCCAAAAATGCTCAGCTATTCCCCCACCAACAAAATTTCCCTTGTGACAGCTTTCCGTCAGTAGCTCCCTTCCACCCCCACACAATTCACACCCCTAAAAAACTTCAAAACCCCACACTTGACTCACCCCCTCATGACAGACAAACCCACCAATCCCATATAACCTCTAAACAAACCGTCACTGCCACCGACAAAACTCCCCAAATTCGTCCTTTTAACAACCACAAATCAGTACATCAGTCCTCCACCAATAACCCATGTTCTATGCCTAACTCTTCCCCCACCAATCCTCCACAGTCCCACCAACAAATTCCGTTTTCTAAATCACTCACACCTCACCACTCTGATCCTCCCAGACGCGCCGTTAATCCCCCCCTCACGTGTGACCCCCACCAAAGTTATTTCCCCCCCCCCACCCCCCCCCTCATGCGTACCGAGCACCTGCTCACCAGTCGGTCCCCCACCATCACTAGCCCAGCTGTAGTTCAAGATAAATATCAAATTCCCCCCCGCCATCAAAAATGGGTTAACCTTCGACCCATACCCCAAACTCACATGATATTTTCCCCCACTACCACGTCCACCGACCCCAATCGTTGCCTCCTACAACCCGCCATCATTTCCGCTCGCATAAACCACATTCTAGTGGCCAATATCTCTGAAGAATCCCTGACATTACCAAAAGGCCTCATCATAGGAGACCTCGAAACATTTGATGACATCCCCATAGATTCCAATGAAACCCCTACCAGTCTCAAATTACCCCCTCTCCCTGACACATTATCCGACCACCAAAAACACAGCATGTACGAACTATTGCTAGAGTTCAGTGACGTATTTGCCCAACAACCCACTGAAATAGGACAGACCAATGTTGAACAACACATCATTAACACCACAGGCCCCCCCATAAGACAACCATCCCATACAAAAAAATCCCATACAACGCCAGGAAGAGGAACGCCAAGTCCAAGAGATGTTAGAGGCCGGAATTGCTACCCCGTCCATCAGCCCCTGGTCTTCCCCTGTTGTCCTAGTAAAAAAGAAAGATGGTTCAACCCGTTTTTGCGTAGATTACAGGAGATTGAATGACGTAACCATTAAGGACGCTACGCCATTACCCAGGATAGAAGATTCCCTTACTCCCTATACGGATCCAGATGGTTCACTACCCTCGACTTGCAAGCAGGGTATTGGCAAGTGCCCATCAAGGCAGAGGACCAAGAAAAAACAGCATTCTCCACTAGTGGTGGCCACCACTACGAATTTAACGTCCTACCTTTTGGCCTCTGCAACGGACCCGCCACTTTTTCCCGTTTGATGGAAGCGGTATTACATGGCCTTACCTGGGAAACCTGCCTAGCGTATCTAGACGATATTATTGTATACTCACAAACCTGGGAAGAACACCTCCTCAGGTTGAAACAAGTTCTTCAAAGAATCCGAGCCGCCGGGCTGAAATTGAAACCCTCAAAATGCGAGATTGCACGAAATAAGGTAGATTTCCTCGGCCACGTAATATCTGAACATGGCATTGCACCAGACCCCAAGAAACTTCAAGCCATACAAAACCAACCCCCACCCACCACCGTTAAAGGAGTACGTTCTTTTCTAGGTTTAGCCACATACTACAGACGTTTCGTCCCCCACTTTGCCGCAATAGCCAGACCCCTCCACCAACTCACCCACAAGGACATCACATTCACCTGGACACCTGAAAGAGACCTCGCTTTTAACACTTTGAAACAAAAGCTGATCCAATCCCCTATTGTCGCTTTCCCTGATTACCATAAACCTTTCCGTCTTTATACCGACGTATCTCTGTACGCCATTGGTGCAGTTTTAGCTCAAGTAAGAGACGGAGAGGAACATGTGCTAGCGTATGCCAGCTCCACACTCAACCAAGCCCAACAGAATTATGCAGCCACCAAGAGAGAGTGCCTAGGGATCATTTGGGCACTCAACCACTTCAGGTCATTTGTGTTGGGCGCGAAACTAGATATAATAACCGACCATCAATCTTTGCAATGGTTGCGTAGGTGCGAAACCAACTCAGCCATCTTGGTACGCTGGAGAGAGACACTAGAGGACTACGATTTTACAATACAGTATCGTCCAGGTAAACTTCACACCAATGCAGACGCCCTGTCACGTTTGCCAGTACCGAAAGACCCCCCCACCAACCTAGCCGCCTTACAAAACACTGAGCTCTTACATACCCCCATCAACCAACATAATTCCCCCCCAGCCCCCTCACTAATTCAATCTTGGGAAACAAGGATCAGACCACCCTGGATACCGTTAAATATCTTCAAGAAACTGACTCGCTGGGGAGATCAACTTGCCACAGACTCCGGTCACATAGTCCTAGACCCCACCATTGCCCACGACTACATGATTGCCATCCACGAAGGAAACGGCATACACCTTGGACAAAAGAAGATGTTAAAAATCTTCGCGGATCAGTACTGGACCCCCAACCCCTCCAAGATTGCACAACGCGTGACAGAATCCTGCAAACCTTGTTTATTGGGGAAGGATAGATCACGCACCCCAGGCCCAGCTGGTACCATTTCTGCCAACAAACCGTTCCAAGTCCTATCCCTCGACATCATGGGCCCGTTTCCTTCTTACGCTGGCAACCGCTATATCGTCACATTTGTTGACGTATATTCAAAATTTGTAATAGCCTGCCCACACAGCCACCACCGTCACCACACTGCTTGCCACAGAAGTGTTCCCTATATTCGGCCTTCCCCTTGCTCTTCTATCAGACAATGCCCCCGAATTTAGCAGACACGTTTGGCACCAGTTCACCCAACAATGCGGTATTAAGATCAAACACTCATCCCCGTACTGGCCTCAAGGAAATGCTATATGCGAACGCAGCCATCGCACCATCAACAACCAGTTACGTACCAAAATGATTGCTCTTAACACCTCAGACTGGCCATCACAGATAAAAATTATACAATGGGGATGAACACCTGTCCCCGAGAAGACGGTATTTCCCCTCATGAACGTGTTTACGGCGTTACTGCCGTTACTGCCGTTCCACCATCACACTCACCTCCCCTCCAACACCTCCACAATTGACCCATTGCAACATCTGCAAAACACCCTCCATACCGCCCAAACCTGTCAAGACACCAAAGCTGATAACCCCGATGATAAAAACCCTTTCGCCATCCATGACACCGTAATGGTAGCCAACCTCCCTGTCACCAACAAATTAGGCCCTCGCTATGTCGGCCCCTACACCATCATCAAAGTCCCAAATGCCTATCAAGTCACCATTGATTATCACGGCGTGACTAGCACGTTCAGAACTAGATTCGTCCGAGCTTTTAAACCTCTAAAACCACAAGACATTACCCCACCCCACACGTCCGACCCTGAATTGAACACCCCTACTACCCCTCCCACTCAGGCTATGAATGTTCCCCTACAAACCCCTAAAGGCCTAAACCCTCCAGCACAGAACCTGCCGATCATTCCTCAACATACCCCCCAAACTAACCTCCACAAACCCCAAGCCCCCACTATCACACCTTCCTCCACCATGACCAATTCCTTCACTTCTGATAGTCAAGTACCTCCCCAAAATATCAAAGTACGAAAACCTCCACCCACAACCCCGACCACAACAGAAACCCTCCCGTCTAGCCCTGAAGTACCTCCACCAGGCACCACAGTAAGAAAACCACCACCCCCACCTAAAACCAAGTACACACCCAACCGCACCACACAACCTACCCCAATCACCTCACGCTACAACTTACGCCCACGACTGAAATCCTTTAACCCTCCAGAAAACACACCCTGATAACAAAGTTCCATAGAGCTGCCAGACCACTATCCTCCTCCTCTTCTTCTTCGTCGAATTTTCCTCCACAAAGGGAAAGAAGACGAATAATCACAAGCAGGTGTGGTGGAGTGGTCTTGCCACTGGCCTGGTAATCCAAAGGTCCCGGGTTCAAATCCCGATGTATCAATGGGAAGATATTATTGGGATGGAATTTGTGCTGTACCTGGTATCAGTGCATTACCACAAGCCCACCGAAACGTCAATAAAATACCCTCATTGTTCCCTAATTAAATAGCACTGTATGAATATTCCCATATTCAAAATATGCTATAGGGGTGCCATGCCTGGTGAGTTATCTGCTCAACAGGTGGCGTTGTGTGTGTGTAAGTGTGAGAGTCCGAGTGTAGGGGTTGAGACAGTGAAGCACGGGAACGAGGTGGCTTCAGAGATGGGGTCGTTTCGGGCCATGAGTGAGCACCGTGCCTCATGTGAAGGCAAGATGGCAGGTGCTCGTTGTACTCTACGTGCTTCACATGTCTCACTCCCTAGACTGGAACAAGACCTCACGGGCTTCACTGTTCATTGTAAAGCGGTGAATGTTAAGGCTCTCAGCCTATGCCCGAGAGGAAGTAAGTTGGAATATATAATTAAAAAAAAAATATATATAATTATATATTCCAAAAATAACCACCCCCACCCTCCCACGAGAGCAAATACCTTCCCCTTCAACCTCATCCCGTGTCCTGCTATGGGCGATAAACAATTAGCTGTGAATGAAAAAAATATTGATAGGGTTAGGAGCTATAAGTATCTAGGCATCTATATAGGATATACATCAGACAGTAAAGATGCCGAGTTACATCATATACAAACACAATGTAAGGCACGTATGGCACCCTTGAAATCCCTAGCTTGGAGTGGTACAGGTGTTGGTGTACAGGTACTGCGGATGATGTACCTCACCACTATTAGGTCAGTGGTGGAATATGCCAGCCCCGTTCTCTCTTGCCTTGGTGAAGGAAGGTTGGATAAAATAGAAACTATCCAAAATGAGGCTATGCGGGTTATATTAAACTGCCCCAAAATTGCGATGGTAGCTGCTATGAGATTAGAATTAAATTTAACAACCTTGCGACACAGAATAGAGGAAGTAAACCTAGTATCGGCAATGAGACATATACGGTCAGGTAGTGGTGAAAAATTGGCACAAGACGTCAACGATGGCATACATAAAATTCGAACCTTCAGGAGGCAAGGCAAGAGGGGATACCTAAAAGAACTAATACATAAAGTAGAGAAATTTGACCTAATAAATTTCTTTCTGGTCGAAGAGAGGGCACAAAAACCTCCACCCTGGGAAGATAAAGGCGTGGATATAAATATTATCAAGCTGGGGAAAAAGAAAAGTATGTACGAGACTGGGGAACTTAAATAATTGTTGAAGAAAAGATAAATGAATTAAAGATGATAGTTGCGCAGTATACTGCGATGGCTCTGTCACAGAAAATGGGAGAGCAGGATGGGATACTGGTGAGTGACGATGTAGGTAACGATAAATATACAGTGAATATTATTATAGAATAAGTAACAACGTGTCCTCTACGCAGGCAGAAATATGTGCTATGTTATACGGGTTAAATAAAATAAGAGGGGGAGAAGGTGATATGTGCTTTTTCGTAGACAGTCGAAGTGCTTTGGAATCTATGAACAGCAAAAAACACCCGTATGAAAAGCTGGTATCTCAGTGTAAGGTTATTATAGATGAACTACGCAATAATGGGAGAATGGTAAAATTTACGTGGATACCTTCACATGTTGGGATAATAAATAATGAAAGAGCGGACGAACTTGCTAAATTAGGAACGGAGAAAGACACAATAGATTACGAGTGCATTCAATCTTTAAGACAATAAATCAACAATTAGAAAAAACAAAAGGATGCGGAACTTTTTATGATGCAAGAAAAACACGCGAATAGTGCAACATTCTATCACTATAATAACGTTGCACGGCGCACAAGCTTCATTTTCGGAAACTTAAGAAGTGCTTGGAAGGACCTTGTGCACACGACTTAGGTTAGGATATTGTTACATGTGGGAACTTGGTGTTCCTAAAGGAGAACACGAAATATGTTGTCAACTATGTAAAAAACCAAGAAGTCATACCTTAAATCATTATATACTGCACTGCCAACACCTAGCGAAATATAGAAACAATTTCATAGATAAGGTCGATGAACAATTATGGATGTTCAATCATAATATGATTACTCAAATAATAGCCAAATGCAAAAAATACAATACATCGTAAGGTAAACATAAAACAAAGTTTAGGATTTAGTGTTATGATTATTATGTAATTGATAGCCTCATTATCATTATTGTTATAATAATAAGTGTGTATGTATATACTGTATATTGTGAAATTTGTGTGTTATTGTATGAATTATTGTGTGTATAGGTATGTATGTAGGTATATGTACATGCATGTGTGTGTGTGTATGTATATGTATGTATATGTGTATATATATATATGTATATACTGTATATGTATATATGTGTATGGGTGTATGTATGTGTGTGTATATGTAGGCATGTATTAAACTGGAGTGGGAGGGTCATTCTATGACATTAAGGAAAGTAGAAGGATTATAACAAACCCACGCTAAGCCTAAGCCCAGCTTAGCTTAAACAGTTAGGGACAACTGGTTTGCTAACAAGTATAGAGATAAAAACTTACTAAATGTTGTATTCATGTTTGTGTTTATATTGTACATGTATAAAGTGTAAAAGACCGTTTTATCACCTTTGCCCTTTTGAGACGTGTAATTATGTATTCCCATGTATTTATGCTTTCTCAATAAAGAATCAATCAATCAATCAATCATCCCCTCTCAACCCCCACCTCATCACCCCGAATGACCTTCTAGTTCTGCCCCCCCACCAAACTCCCACAAAACCACCTATTTCCACCACCATCAAATCACCAACCCCACCAAAGAACACACCCAACACACTTTCCTACCCCCAACCCTCCAAATTAAACCTCCCATCACTACCCACTCGTCCAGCCCCCACCCCCCCCCCCCCCCGCATCCACCCCTTTCCCCTCCACTATCCCTGCGACCCCACCCACGCATCAACCAACCTCATCATCTCATAAAAACCCCAACCAACCTCCCCCTAAACCCACCACGTCTACCACACAAGTAACTCACAACCAAAGCCCCTCCAAAATGACGTACCCGACCTCCACACCCCCACTTAAATCCCCCCACAAAGTCGCCCCTCCGAGAACCCCCATCAATACCCCCACCCAATCCTCTCCCCTTCCTCCTACCACCCCCACTCGACAAAAACCTCCACACGCATCTACCTCTCGCATAACCCCCTACATCACCCCCACTAAATGCCCTCCACCTGTAAAGCGTTCTTCCCCTCAATATAAAACATCGTCGAGCGACTCAAGTCCCACTACAAAAATCTACCTTCCCACCAGAACCTCCAAAGGTAGAATCATCAACAGACCCATCAGATTTGAAGACAGTTATGTAAAAACAAAACCCCTTTCTTCCACTAACAGCCCAAGCCACACAACACACACACCCGCTCTTTCTCACACACCTCCATCACGCACCTTACCTAAACCAATATTGCACATTGCCTCCCTATATTTTCCCAGCCTGCAACACCACCCAAGACAACCCCAAAAACCCCAGACTCATATCCCCCTTCACCCCCAGCTCCGCCTTCACGCGTTAGTCCCTCCCCTTCAGTTGTTAACCCCTTCACCACACTGAAGAGGCCTCCTGTCAGTCCCACACACCTCACTCAATACCTGACCTCCACCATGAACACATCCACACCATTCGTCGCTCCCGTCCATACCCCCACTGAGGACGAATACACACCGTTCATAAGACATATTAAATTAAAAACGTCCACAGGACGCTCAACCCGTCTACAACGGCCACATCAAGCCCGGGCAGCCGCCCTCCCCACAACACCGAAGACACAGTCCTACAGGTCTACATAGACCTGCACAAGAAACCTGACCCTCGCTCTCTTGCCTGGTGGGACCTTCTACACACCCTCCAAATGACCCACCATGACTATACATCTCTTTACTTCACCCTTGAGGCTCCAGGACGAGCCTACAACGAAGGAGAGGGAAGAAAAATGCCCCAGAACAAGAAGCCCGAAGGACCAGGTGACCAAGCCAACCAGTTCAGACAGGCAGAAGCCCGCAGGGCTAAGCAGCTCCAAACCACACCTGCCTATCGCTTTTAACCGCTGACCCTTCCCCCACCTCGCGTATCCACTACCTCTCGTCTCCTACACCTTGTCTTGCCAGACTAAGTTTCTGAAGACCAACCGCCCCCATAAATTATAGGTTTGACTCCTGTAAGGAGATAAAGAAAACCTAATATTTAGTAGTGGCCCCGTAATCATTGACGAACATGCCTATTACATAAGGCATCCTCTTCAAACACTAATCCGCCGTAGTTTGAATCTACCGCGCAGAGCATTTAAAAAACTGAGGAGCCTTCATCATGAGCGCACGCGACCTCACTCATGGCTTCAGTCATTATGAATTGGGTTCTCACTACGAAAAAACTTTGTAAAAAATAAAAACAAAAAGAAAATAAGAATAACTATCCAATAAGCTTTCTATCATATCGTGGATGTACTTGTGTGGATCTTTGACCAGACGCTGATTCAGGCGTCATTCTTCCTTCACTGACATATCAAGTAAACCAAAATCCTTAATACATCAACGAATGGGAAGGGGATGGTCGGGAGGGCCCCAGTCGTCAATGATTACGGGGCCACTACTAAATAATAGGTTTTCTTTATCTCCTTACAGGAGTCAAACCTATAATTTATTAGTGGCCCCTCCATCATTGACGAACATGCCTGATTTCTAAGACTGGAGGGGGACATTCGTAATCATATCATAACTCTAGAAAAGCAGATAATCAAACAACCACATAGTATTCTTACTTATGAAAAAATATATTTAACCATGGCGCAGCCCATATATATACAAAAAAGGGGTTCAAGCAGGTGCGTGCTTCAAAGAAGCCTGCTTGACAAAAAAGGGTAACTCTGGAGATTTCTGTGAACAGATCTGTAGTTACAAAGGCACCCCACTCAACGAGTGGTGACAAAAATAACAAGTTTACATGTGCACATAATAAACCCCATAATATTCGTGGAAATATTTTGCAAAAGATCTCCACTGTTTAATACTAAATTGCTTTCACAGCTAAAACTACTATAACAACCCTGTTGTTTGTACTAACATTGTACTAAAAAAAAAAAAAAAAAAAAACTAGCACAATTTCTCGCCCTGAATAGAACAGAGAAATTTTCATATCACATTATCCATAATTTGTATCACAGCTCTTACATTCCGGCGGGGTCTAGGGTGTCCTATGTTACACTGACTGCACCCCCCCCCCCTTTTTTTCCTTGAAAGTAAACAAAAGTGACTGAAGGGCCACCTAGACCCTCTGCCTTAAAGCTATACATGGTAAGGAAGGTTTGTCTAGAGCAACTGACAAGTATCTAGTCAAAAACGTATGATTAGACGCCCACAACTGTGTGGACGAAATATCTTCTACTGAAAAGTTCTTCAGGAAACGTAAAGAGGCTGCCCATTTGCGTAAATCGTGGGCCCTACCCACAACGCCGGGATTACTCTCTTTAATGACTTCGACCAGAAGAGAAGCTAATCTCCGTTTCAGTAAGCGTTTACCCGTACTCGCTACCCACAAAGCACCTTGGGGGTTTAGAGGAGCTACTCTCAAATATTTGGTTAGAGCTTGCACTGGACATAGATTATGGTGCACCTTTCCCCTCTTTAACGCCGGCACAGTGAACTCAGAAAACACGTGTGCACTGTGCTCATTCTTGGCTACAAATCCTGGGGAAGGTGCAATGTGAATACATTCATTAAGTCTACCAAACCTAAGGCAATTAAGTGTGTTGCTCATCGCCGCCAGCGAAGACACTCTGTTCCCGGTGGCCAAAGCCAAAAGGAATACAGCCTTTTTTAAGAGTAATGCAAAATCTGCAGTATTTTGGTACAGACGAGAGTGAAGTAAAGACAATGCCTTGTCCAGAGACCAAGTAGGCATGAGCTGACGGGGAGGTGGGCGGAGTTTAAAACATGCTCTCATAAAACCTGTTTCCTCCGCTACCGGTATGGAGAGACCTGTAAGGTCGAAAAAGGGCACTCTAATCGCAGTTAAGTGATTTTTTAACGTTACCACAGATAAACGTTTCTGCTCAAACAGATAATTCAAATAATTAAAAACTAATGCCACTGAGGGCACAGTCTGTTCTGTTCTAATGATCCAAGAAGTAAAGGCTTGCCAATGTGATTGATACTGTCGTTTCGTAGACTGAGTATATTGATTGATTAATTTATTGGTCACATCTCTACCATATGGTGCTTGCCACTTGGCCTCTTGAATGTCCATAATGCAAAAGTCAGCAAGGTCGCTAGGTTGCCAATCGTGTCTAAGTGGAAATACTCGACCGGGAGCGACACCGGGTGCGAGCACCACGTCTTCAATTGCTGGTACCATAACTGCGCCGGCCACAGGGGCGTGATTAGCGAGACTAAGCCTCGATAATCTCGTAGTTTGTTCACTACGTGGCACATTAGTGACGCGTCTGGCGGCGGAAACAGATAGATGGAGCTCCATCTGTTCCAGTCTGTCACTAGGGCGTCTGGCCCCCCTGCCGGCGTTTTCGTCCGGCGGGTGAGGTATAGAGGGAGTTTGTGAGTCTCCTCGGACGCAAACAGATCCACTTGTGGATGGTAGAGCTCTGCAATCATTAGGTTGAAAATGGGTTGCTTGAGCTCCCATTCTACTGTCGTGCTCTGTCTCTGGGACAGAGCGTCTGCCCAGACGTTTGCTACGCCTGGGAGATAAGATGCGTGAAGATAAATGTCTAGCCTGTTGGCTAGAGTAAAAATCTCTTCCGACACGTTTAGCAACTTCCGTGATCTCGTTGACCCCTGTTTCTGAATACAGTGAACTGCATTCAGATTGTCCATTCTGAAGGCCACCGACTTGCCCCGTAAAGTAGAGCCGTGAGCCTGAAGGAAATACAAAGGGACTAGTAATTCTTTGACATTGATGTGGGAGATTTCTAAGTGGGACCAAAGCCCCTGACCCTGGTGCCCCTGGTTTGACTGAAATCCCCAACCTATTGTGCCTGACGCATCCGTGTCTACCCATACCGTTGGCGGAGGAGAGGTCCATGACATTACTGAGTGCAACATTTCCCTCTTCGCCCAGACCGCTAGTAAGGTGTGGATTAATTTCGGGATGGGCCATAATTTTCCCGCCGGTAAGAGTGGGAAATATTTGTTGCCCTCCAATATTAAACGTTTTACTTTCAACCGGCCCAACATTACAGTTAGTTGAATCCAGTTGAGAGAGCCGACCAGAGACTCCCAGATCCTCCGTGTCGTAGTCAGACTGTGAAGAAACATGAACAGTTTCCTGCAAAATCTGTTTCGATTGTCCACACTCTGACTCAGAGTGAGAGCAGCTGTGTCCCAAACCAGCCCTATCCACTGAACTACTCGTGCGGGAACAAGGTTTGACTTTACCAGATTTACCTTGAACCCTAGAGTTTTGACATGATTTAAAATTATGTTGACATGTTTGATGCATAATTGCTCTGTCTCTGCCACCACCAGCCAGTCGTCTAGGTACCACAAAACTCTGATTCCTTGCTTTAACAACGGCATCAGGGCTTGCCGGACTAATTTCGTGAATAATCGAGGTGCCAGGTTCAAACCGAATGGCATCCTCTGAAAAATAAAATTTTGATGCCTGATCCGTAAGGCCAGAAACCTTTGAAATCTTTTGTTTACCGATACGTGCCAATAAGCGTCTGTCAGGTCTAGGGAACACATCCAACCTCCCGGCGGAAGTGTTAGCCTGATTTGGTGTACTGTTAACATTCGGAATGACTCGTTGTGAATGTGAAGGTTCAGATAAGACAGGTCTACGACCGGTCTCATCTGAACACTGTCCCTTTTGGGAACCAAAAATAGCTTGGACGTGAATACTGGGTAATTTGGGGGGACCGGGATGATGACATTCTTGGCAATCATTTCCTGGACCAGTGACTCCACCTCTAAGGAAACTAAATTCGCCGTTGTCGGCTGACGTAAGCGAGGTCGCCGGAGCCACTGCCAAGTGATGCCTTTGCGTGCCACCATCCGTGCCCAAGTGTTTAACGGCCATGCTTGGTGACACGTTCGGAACGACCCAGTTAGCAGACAAGGGTTCGCCGGCTGTACTACCCTCGGATCCACCGGCCTTAAGACTGGCACCGGGAGTGAGAGAGACTTTAGTTTTTTGATGGTGGTGGAGTTGGTGGTGGTGGACGCTTCGCCGGCTGGCTGGCGTTGGCAGAAGACGGGCCCTGACCTGGCTTATTATAGCCGCATCCTCTCTGACCTGAAAACCTACCCTGTCTATGCCTGTACTGACCTTGAGGGGAGGAGGACTTAGGTGGAAGAAAGGGCTTAGATCCCCCCGGCTGAGCCTTAGCGACTGGCCTGGGTTTGGGGAAGTTAAAGGCAGGTTTCTTAGAAGGGGTGGGACTGTGTTTAAAGGCCTGAGCCATATTAAAAACCGTTCGCCACTTCAGGGGCCATTAAAGAGGGAGTGAGCACTGGTGACATGACCACCTGATTCGCAATGCGATCAGGCAGTTTTCGGACTAAGGACATTCTGAGATCTTGTCTCGCTCGTACCGCCTCAAGCAAGGCGGTGCGTATGTCACCCAATGATTGGATTGACGACTGAAGAAGCAGTCGCCGGGACAATTCAACCGATCGTCTGGCATCCGCGTCTGCGATTGCCTGAGTGGACCGGAGCAATGACTTTGCTACCTGTTGTGACACTATGTATTGAGAGAACAGGCGAAAAGCTTTCCCCCGTAGCCTAAATTCTCGGTCTAGGTGAGTTGGGGTAGGGGTAGTGAAAGGGTCTTTTAGCTCACACAGATTAATTTTAGGGGCAGCTAAGAAAGCAAACAAAGCTGAAGGGACTCCGCCGGCAGAACACACTGGCATGGAGAACAAAGAATGAGTATCTTGAGGGATCTGGTGGGAAGTAAATGTGGTCACAAAGTTTTGAGCCTCTGTCTCCCATTCCACCCAAGGTCCTGGACCCAACTGCCCCACCTTCAAGACTGGATTAGCTGCTGCGTCTGTGACGGTTTGCAAATCAAGTTCTGGAGTGAGAGCTGACAGTGTCTTAATGTCATTAAACCCATCATGCTTAGACCAGTCAGAAAACAATTTTGAAGCTGAGGCAGAGGGTAAAGCAGGCTTAGCAGTATAAACAAAATAGTCCTGGTGATAATAACTAGGTATAGCCTTGATATTGACATCTAGTACATTCCCCAAAGTATCCAAGGCCCTTAATTTCTTAGATTTATTGCCCTGGATGACCCACTCACGCGGCACTGGGAGTTCCCCTGACAAGGTAGGTTGGGCGAGCTCTGGTTTAGTGGGGGTCAAAAGGACCCATGACTCGTCTGGTCCGTAAAGCAAGGGCATAGCTACCTTTCTGAGAGGCGCTCTGTCTAAAGGGGGTGGATTGACATCCGTTATAACCCTTACATTCGAAGTGGTCAATGCCGCCGTAACAGGCCTAGTAACCACCGATGGTGACATAGAGGGAGGGTAAGGGATCTGAGTCAAAGCAATGGAAGTCATCAGAGGCCGTACCGTAGAGCTTGTCGTGGGAGCTCCCAAGTCCACTGTGGGAGTTTCCTGCTGTTGGCCAAAAAATTTAGATAAAGCATTAACTAGTAGCCCATCAATTTCCTGTGCAGTGACAAATTGATTTGATGATGTACTCACTGGTGAATCATTAAGATCTTGTGCGGCGTCTAAGGCTGAACCTGACTCTTGCCCTTCCATATCCGATATAATTGAAACCTCGTCTTTATCATCCTGTTCCTCCTGAGAAGATCCCGCCGAAGCTGGGGTACCATCTTGTTGCCAAGATAAGTCAGGAATAGAGGATGGGATCGCCGCGTCCCGGTGGACGTCAGCCACTGTGTGAATAGTTTGAGCCGGAAGTGGGTGGTCAGGCCCCGGTCGAGAATATCGCCAAACACCTAGGCCTTGGCCTACACTCCCTTGGGAGTCCGAAACACTCTCAATCACTGAGCTCCCTGAACTCTCCAAATCCAGGGTTAAAATGTTAATGGGTAAATCATCTTTAGGTACAGGCACTACACTGGACCCTTGAGACCGAACACAAACTCTGTCTGGGGTAGAGGTATGACGAGAAGTACTAGAAACTGGCGAATGTCGGGAGGCCTTTCTATCATGGGAATCCTTTTTCGAAGATTTATGGCTGCGGTGTGACCGTGAACTACTTTTTGATTTGGAGGATTTATCGCCGTGACCACTGGTGGAACTTTCCGTCTTACTCTTCTTACTCGATGGTGAAGAGGCAAGACTGGGTGGCTGGTATCTGAGAGGTGACCTAGACCGAGATCTCTCCCGAGACGAGGAGGCTGCCGCCGGGGGTGTAGGCTCACGTTGACGTTTCGAAGTAGCAGGGGCAGGAGATGACACAGAACCCTGTCCAGTCTCCGCCAGCTTACGACTAGTTACTCGAGAGGAACGTTTAGGGGGAGGGTGCTCAAGAAGAAGCCTATCCCAAAGAGGGACGTTATCACATTGAAGTGACTTATGAGCCACAATCGTAGTATAAGCTGACATTTGTTGCCTAACTTCTCGTAAGGCGACCGCTGCAGTCTTATCATTATCTTGAAGGACTTTGACACTTAGTTGGGAGCAAAAGGAACAGTTGCGCATCACCCACAGACCCCTTGAACGGTCTAGACATTTAACACACTTGATACAAAGAGTGTGCGCAAAAAGAGGGATACCGGCACAGGTTGGAGTAATGCATAAAGCAAAAACTGGGGCAAAGGTAGCCATGACAGAGACTGGTGGGAAACTACTGCAGGTTCTGTATTGGTCCGCCGGAGCCTAGCCCTGGAAAAAAATAAAATTTCCAGGAATTAATGCTCATAAGGTTAACCCAAAATGTTTGCACACAAGTGTTAATAACCCGCTGGTGATGGGCTGGTCTATCAGAGTGAGACCTGAGCGATCTCTGCCATACCCATAGCTTACTCTGACTGTTCCTTTTACTTATATATTTTCTAGATCTCGAGTGACGGCGTCTCTTCCGTGGATTGACCTCCCAATCTACCAAGATTGGAAGCTAAAGCGTCACATTATTCCTTTGCCCCTCAACTTTCTCTTCATAATTGCTGAGGGGCACAGGGCCCTGGGTGGGGCTTTGGTTTCCCAGGCGTTTACGCACCCTCTCAGCCCCCCGCCATGGAGTGGCTTCGGTCACCCAGGCTTTATTGTGGTCGGCAGGGAGGGTTCTGTGGGGTCGCTCGTTTATGGCCTTGGCCTACTCGGGGCCTTGGGGCTGTTCGGCCAGGCAGCTTGGGGAACAACAACAACAACAACAACCCGCCGGATAACGAGATGTAATGTCACAATGATCACAGCTCGTTATGCGGCGAGGTTCTATAAAGATTTCCGAATATCTAGACATGTCTTAAGAAAGTTAAGAATACCCTCTGACATAATATAAAAGACCAGTATGGCGTTTATAAACATAGTCTTTCTGGTGGTGACTGTTTCAAGATTCAATTTTGGAAAACAAACCCCCCACAAAGACGCCGGCCCCTGAATTATCTAGCAGATTAACACAGGGCAGGCTGATACGAGATCTGACTTCTAACGAATTGTCACATAGATCGCCGTATGTTGAAGGCGGCGATACATAAACGTATCTCTCAATTAATTGGTTAACTAACTTGAATTGTAAATTCCGTATTTCCTCCTCCCAGGAGCACCCGCCGGGTGTGAAAAACTTATGAAAAAATATGTTAACCCTAATTGAGCCTTCGATCGCCGTATGTGTTAGGGCGGCGATACATATAGTATCACTAAAATGGACCGGTTAACTAAACTGAATTACCAATTCGTTCATCCCACCCTACCAAGGTGCACCCACCGGGTGAGATCTGATGTTTTAAACGTTAACCCCATAAGTTCCTATCCCCACTTCTTTGTAAAAGATCGCCGGGGAGGAAAGCCCACAACAACAGCTAGGGTTTTTCCTTTGGTTTGTAAAACCGGGTAGAAA
The DNA here is from genome assembly GCA_032716605.1 of Paralithodes platypus. Classification (NCBI taxonomy): domain Eukaryota; kingdom Metazoa; phylum Arthropoda; class Malacostraca; order Decapoda; family Lithodidae; genus Paralithodes; species Paralithodes platypus. The sequence goes on along the minus strand of CM064489.1, from coordinate 27,681,302 downwards.
AACTTCATAACATATGTCCGCATGAACAATGTTAGATGGGTACAGCCATTCCGCCGGGAATCATAGGGAGCCTGAAACAGGCACCACCACAGAGACGCAGTCCTGGGGAGCCACAGACACCTACTCGCCGGGGACACAAGCCTGTTTTGAAACCACGCGTGGCCAAACACGGCTCTCGGCCGGGGTTTTCATGGTGTAACCGAGAAAAACCCGCCGGAAAGTAACCCACCCCGTTAAGAAACCATCTGAACGCACATAGGACCCGAGAGATAGCCAAAGCACAACTAACCTAGGGTCCACAAATATAATCCGTGGAATTAGCCAATACACAACTAATCCAGGAAACATACATAGTCCGTGGAATTAGCCAATACACAACTAAACCAGGATACACATGACACAGTAGGACATATTTATAAAATAAATCAATAACACTTGTACATGTGGCAAAGCTACGAGCGGCTGGCTAGGCCTAGGCAGACGGCACAAAAAATGTTGAAATATAAACAAAAGCACTGGAAATATCACAACAGGAACCACCGCCAACACACCACTGTACCAAAAACTTCCGACAAAGGGAAGACTGACTCGGGACCCAGAAAAAACTTCACTAAGTGAAGAAAAATACGCTGGGAACGTCAGCAAAGCAACGCTACCTCATCAGAAAGATAAAAGGCAGCAAAAATAACGTGTAATGAAAGCCGCCTGCATCACAAGCTAACTCAACTGTGAAAAAGTTCACATGTCCACAACAGGACCACGAGGGTACATCCGAAATAGATGCCCCAAACACACGACCCAAAATACACTGCACTGCGGGCAACCAGCCCAGGACACTCCTGCTACGCATATCCTAACCTTACTCGATACATCCCGGAGTAAACAAATGAGAAAAAACTCACTAGGGACGCAGCAAATGCGGAACCAGCGGAGCGTGGGGAGACACGTCCGGGCAGGCTGAGCGCAGAGCAGAGAAGGAAGAATGACGCCTGAATCAGCGTCTGGTCAAAGATCCACACAAGTACATCCACGATATGATGGAAAGCTTATTGGATAGTTATTCTTATTTTCTTTTTGTTTTTATTTTTTACGAAGTTTTTTCGTAGTGAGAACCCAATTCATAATGACTGAAGCCATGAGTGAGGTCGCGTGCGCTCATGATGAAGGCTCCTCAGTTTTTTAAATGCTCTGCGCGGTAGATTCAAACTACGGCGGATTAGTGTTTGAAGAGGATGCCTTATGTAATAGGCATGTTCGTCAATGATGGAGGGGCCACTAATAAATCTATGTATGTTCTTCCATCCGAGAAGTAATATGTTAACCCCCATGTCATAATTGATAAGAAACTATGATACCCACGGGTACACCATTGTATATATAACCATTATTCCTGTAAGACCTAGACAGAGATAATGACTGAAGATGTTAGCAACCATGCCGTAACTCTAATTCTTACCCCAACCAGAGATTGTATAGATAACCCTTTTTTACCATTGTCTCGACGCATATCTACCACGAAACAATAACGAAGCTACCCCTACGAACTGCCGCTTTCTTTGGTATATATATTTCATAGAAAACGCAGTTCCCAGGGACAACTAGATCAGCAAGAAATTGTGTCGACTAAGTGTCCATAACCCCTCGTATTGACGAGTAATAGTACACTATGTTTTTCTCTACTTTTATCCACAGTCAAGCACACACCTACAGCTAACCTCATCTTCCCCACAGTCCACATGATTCTATAATTTCCTGACTCATATACCACCACCTATTGCTCATCCCCCGGTAGCGTTTGATTACCCTACCTTCCCTGTCGGTAACCCCCAGTCTAAGATACCAACTGTAGCCTAATGCCACCCTACGCCCAGAGACCTTAGGGTCAAACTTCCACGTAGCCCCCCTTAACCCTCTCCCTCTCGTTAACCCCCACGCTCCTCCACTCCCTCCTAACCTAGCCTCTCCACCATACCCCCTGAATATCCTTAACTTTTCCGTTACTAACATTCTCAAACCTTTTGTATATACTCCTATCCAGCCTACCTTCCCCCAGTAGGAAGGAACACCTTTAGAACTTTACTAACCCTTTGCATGCCATCTATTCCCTCACAACCCCTTCACAACCCTGTACCAAATGATCGTCAGTGCGAGGCTAGCCACCTCGCCAGTGACTAACTTCTATTGCCATACTTCCAGATAAATGTGGCAGAGTTAGCAACCCAGTCTCCACCACATCCAACAAACCATGCAATTAACAACCCAACCAATTAAACCAGCTGGTCAAGGCACCTTCGGTTTTGGTATTACGAACACCTACATCTGTCTCATAAACAGAGAGTTATTACAAACACTTGTAATATGGCAAGCCCCCAGCCACAGCCGCCCGGACGACCATCACAGAGAAAGGACGCGCACCTACCCCTCTCACCCCCCCGAGGAGGGAGACCCCTACCTCTGCGGAGGTATACCTGACCCCTGTTTTGACTTCCGGGTCATTGCCAGGTAGCACAGGAATTCTTCCTATCAATGAACTAACCATGTATGACTAACACCTTTACTAACCTCTCTTATCCCACAATAACCCATTAACCTTTCTTGCATACTCCGATAACCAAATTAGCACCTCAGCTATACCATAGAATGAAGACTGAGCAATCTAAGAGAGACGCTCCTATCAAAGATGTCCCAAACCGCCTCGCAAAGTAGATCCAGTCTCTCTCCCCTAAATACTTCCAGTATAGCCAAAATAGTACCTCTTACTAAGGCTCAGTTATATCACATTATGAAGGCTCCATACAGCCATGTGCCACAACAGTAATCACCACCTTACCTAGTTCCCGTATCCATTGAGAGCTCAAATAAGTCCATCAAAACTCGAGATCCCTATTGCCTACAGGGTCCAAAACCGAACCTATAAACCAAGCTCCAGCCCCCAGTAAAATCAGTTGAAAGATAGACACCAACCAGTGGTTGGTCACCAGAGTTGACCTCGAGCTCCATCATTGTTTGTTGCTGAGAATTGAGTTCCAGAGCCGGCAGACTCCGTGGCAGATTTAGATAGAAGGATCTGTCCACGTACAAGAAATCTACGTGCACCTTATAACCTTCATACAGGCCGGGAAGCTGAGCGATCGACGTGAGATGCACTTGGCGTTAATTCCGATCCAGATTGACAGGAATATCCTAATATCTGTGATTCAGGTCTAGAAACCAGTGGGTATATAAGAGTGTAGCCAGCAACGATCGCCAAGAGATCCGTCTTGAGAACTTCCTACATATGGACCATCTGGACGGCCGCGGAACCAGTCGTTAGCCCCCAACATCACGGACGCAAGATAACCAGGACCAGACCAATCAAATACTACCCAAGATTCACTATATCAGTACTACAGTGTTACAGTGCTAGTTAGAGACTCACTTATTAATATTTCTATGAAGTGGCTATATCTTTGCCCCAGTATAATTCATATATAACCATTCCATTAGGAAGTACTAAGCGTATCAGTGTTTATTAATTAACAGGCGATATTAACTCTCGTAATTACCCATATATCCAAATATTATTACATAGAAGTGAAACCCTAGTGATATCTGAATGTTCGCCCACTGATTTGCGTTCTATGTATTTCTGATACAAGAATATAAAACTTAGATCAGTACCCCCCTGAGGTTACTAGAATTCCCGTCCTCTAAAATACGCGTGTCTAATCTAGTCTGTGAACTACTACTTGTGCATCAGAGCTACCAGTGATAAATCCAATAGTGAATATGAATCTATAAGTAACATTTATGGTCTCCAGTATATCAACTTGTGAATAAAGACAGTGATCAGAAGATTAATACCTGAACGTTGGAAATGGGAGACTAGGCTCCATCCAGATCCACTTAATGCTAGTTGTTCAATTCTATCATTTGTCTTGTACGAGTATTCATACCTTCTTATGCTTCATATTAATCATCATCAAGAAAACTACAGAAGTGTGTACATCAATAAACGTGATCGTGTGTCTTGTTACCGTGTGTTTATTTTGTGTTCTCTATTCCTCATACCTTGTTTTGTGCATGCAGCCTTCTATACCCAGTCAGTTAGAACTCACATTACCCAAGTTAATCCTGTAGAAAAACAGGGCATAACAATAATTAATCAGCATATAATTATGTTTGTAGTCATTATCAGCCGCATATGGACTTTCCCTTTATTACTATACTATGTAAGCACTTAGTGTAGTCGTATACTGTATAATAAAAATGTGTAGAATCACACACAAATTGAGATAAACTGTGCATAATCCTAGGTGTTGGGTATAGTGATGTCTACCGTCGTAGATCTGGCGCTAGTTCAGAAGCGTCCACCAGAGGTCTCAAAGAAATTGTTGGTAGGGAGAATTGAGCGTGTAAAATAAAGCTACCGGTAACTATATTTTCCAATCCTTTCATCTTATTGGGTTTCTAGGAAATCTTTGAAGTATTTTTTGACATCCCAGCATGATTAGAATAACCCCAAGATGCACAATGAAGCATACAAAAACCAAACATCAATATATAGTACGGGAAAATTAGCTTTAAAGGCCTATCCATCACAGTGTGCGCTTTCTTATAAGGGCGGTTCACACGATGGTGTTTTTCCCGACTTTTGATGAAGTCAGGAGTCTGAAAACCCAAATTTCACCGAGATCTCATATTTCTCTGGAAAATGGAATTTCTCCGTTTCCTGACCTTGGCGTATTTTTCCAATCCCAAAGCTTGGTAGCCTCTCCAATGAAACAAAAAACAAAAGACGTTCAGTAATGCGCTTGTTTACATTCATCCCAAGACCCCCCCCCCATTCCATGTTAACCCGCTGAGTGCCAGGTCCGTCATAACACGGACTGTATGTGGTGTTGTCACGTCCAGTGTCAGTCGCCAGAAAAAATGTGTAGTGCCGAAACTACGTCACCCACACCTTCCATATTCATACGACTTAAGTACCCTACCAAACGACCTCGTCACACCCCTCCCCCACCCCCCTCCCACAACCCAAACACCATGTAAATGACATGTAAATATATGTGTATAATAATAAAATAAGAAAATGGGAGTCCGCAGAAAGCCGATCCCACACAAGGCAGATCCCTCTCACACCCAACCCTAATTATAGGCCCAACTCACGAACACAATGAGGACCGACCTCACCAAAACGGTCAGAGGTCAACATAAGAGAACATGAATCTGCAGAGAGCCGATTGGACCACATCCGGCAGATCCCCCTCACACCCAACCCATCTCGTCCATATGCCTATCTAATTTTATCTTAAAGCTCTCTATCGTTCTTGATCCCACTATAGCACTTGGTAGCCTATTCCACCTATCTACAACTCTGTTACCAAACCAATATTTGCCTATATCTTTTCTGAAACGAAATTGATCTAATTTGAAACCATTTATTCAAGTTCTTTCGCTATCACTGAGCTTTAGTACATCTTTCATGTCCCCTTTATTAACCCGGCAAGTGCGGAAAGACTAATATAAGGCCTACCGCTGCGCTGCGGAAAGCCTTATGGGCTTAGGCCAGGCCTAAAAAAAAAAACATTTAAACCAGCCCAGTATCAATTGATTATTATTATTATTATTTTTTTTTTTTTATTATTGCCCCTTGGCCATGCCAAATATCACTCCTCCACATCCCCTCCTTTCCCCCCCCCCCCCCTCGACCCCCCTTCAATTATCACCTATTTTCTCTGTTATTTCGTCGGTATATTTTCGTGCTATCAATAGCGAGTCATAAGCAGGCTGTGCTTGTATGTGCTACCAAGCGAAAGAAAGAGAGAGAGACACGACTATACGTCAGTGTCGCTCCAGGCGTCGTGAGTTGTGGATATTGGCCAAGCTGGCTCGCACTCAATGACTGTAACTCTCTCTCTCATTTCGTGATTTTGACCAGCCAAACACTGTTTCCACTTGTTTTATTGTTGTAACAGGTTAATATCTTCATAATCAACGTAAAATAGGCGCATATGGATAAGTATTAATTATATTTATGGTACGATAACGATTTGAGTGAAGGAAACAGTGTAAATACCTCCGCACAGGGAGAGGTGGTCACTACCCCACCTGCGCAGCTACGAGGTTAATCCCACTAACCAACTTGAACACCTATATTATATCCCCTCTAACTCTGCATCTCTCTGACGAATGTAAGCTTAATTTCTTCAACCTTTCTCCATATGGAAGATTTCTAATATTATGGATAATTTTTGTCATTCTACGTTGTACTCTCTGCAAAGAATCTATGTCCATTCTGTAATAAGGATACCAAAATGTAACAGTATAATCCATATGGGGTCTCACTAATGACAAGTAAGTTTTAAAATAACATCAGCATTTCTGTTACTCACACTCCTAGAGATGAACCTGAGAATCCTGTTTGCCTTGCATTGAACGCTTATACACTGTTTTCTAGGTTTCAAATCATTGCTAACAAACACACCCAGATCTTTCTCACAGTCTGAGTTTTCTAATTTCATATTAGCTAGTTATTATTTTGCATTCCCTATCATTAATATGCATCTTCCCTATCATTAATACCTTGCATTTGTCAATATTAAAATTCATCTGCCAATTTACTGACCATTCATGTAATGCATGATCCCTTCGGAAGCACTCTACAGTATATGTCGCTATCTGAATCTATTTTTCTCCCCATTTTGGTATTGTCTGCGAATTTACTTATCCTACTAGTTATGCCTAAATCAAGGTAATTTATGTACAGGTATATAACAAACAACAGAGGTCCTAATACAGATCCCTGGGGGACACCAATTTTGACTGCACCCCATTCTGACTTAATACCATTTACGCTGACTCTCTGCTTCCTACCAATTAGCCATGACCTTATCCATTCCAACAACGACCCACCTATTCCATGCGCCTCAACCTTTCTCATCAATCTCTCATGAGGGACTCATGTAAATATATATTATATCATATGCCTTATCATTATCTACTGCTTCATATACATCTGAGAAAAAGCTAAGCAAATTAGTAAGGTAAGAACGTCCCTGAGTGAATCCATGCTGGGAAGAATTGATTAAGTAAAATGTTTCTAGGTGGTTTCTAATTTCCCTGGCAATAATTGACTCTAGCAACTTTCCTATGATTGATGTGAGACTAATGGGACGGTAATTGGATGCTATTGATTTATCACCTTTTTTGAAGAACGGAACTACATTTGCAAGCTTCTAAGCTTCTGGAGCTTAGGCTGTTTCTAATAACTTGTAAAATGAAAATGTTAATGGGCAACTTAACTCATTTCTGCATTCTTTTAATACTCTAGCATATACCTAATCAGGACCATGCGATTTCTGAGGTTTCAGTTTGTCAATTTCCTTAAGCACATTATTTCTACTTATAGTAACCGTACTTAACATATTTTCTATACTGTCGCTATATACCTTACGGACTTCTGGAAACTGTGCCAAATTTTCATTAGTGAAAACGGAAAGAGGGTGACTATTTAATCTACTGCATATTTCTCAATCATTATCAGTAATTTCTCCAATCGAAGTTCTAAGGGGACCTATTACATCTCTAACTTTAGCTTTATATAGTTGGTAAAAAGGTTTAGGGTTATTTTTTGAGTCTTTGGCTCTCTAACTTTACCTTTATATAGTTGGTAAAAAGGTTTAGGGTTATTTGAGTCTTTGGCTATCTTGATTTCATTTCTTTTTGCTTTCCTAATTTCCTTTTTGACCTGTCTTGATAGAGTCTGATAGTAAATAAATAGGTGATTTTCGCCTTTCTTAATTTTCTATATATTCCTCTCTTTTTTCCTAAAAGATCTATTAGTTTATTATTTATCCATTTAGGTTAGTTTTTTGTCGATCTAAATAATTTTGGGATATTAATTTTGAGCATTGGGGAGTGACGCAATAAATTGTTCAGTTGTAGCTGTCAAGTTTAACTCTGGCTCTGGCTTAACTCCGGCGGGTACCCAACCCCGAAAGGGGTTGAAATAGGGGAGCTATCCCCCCGCCAAAGGCGGCTTTCTAGGGCCTTTCCTAGCTGATGCTGAGAGGATTGGGCTCTAGTCATGTGGTGATGGGCTGGTCTATCAGTGAGAACTGAGCGATCTCTGCCATACCCATAGCTTACTCTGACTGTTCCTTTTACTTATATGTTTTCTAGATCTCAAGTGACGGCGTCTCTTCCGTGGATTGACCTCCCAATCTACCAAGATTGGAGGCCAAAGCGTCACATTTTTCCTTTGCCCCTCAACTTTCTCTTCGTAATTGCTGAGGGGCACAGGGCCCTGGTGGGGCTTTGGTTTCCCGGGCGTTTCCGCACCCTCCTCAGCTCCCAGCCATGGAGTGGCTTCAGTCACCCAGGCTTTATTGTGGTCGGCAGGGAGGGTTCTGTGGGGGCGCTCGGTTATGGCCTTGGCATTGCTTGGGGCCTTGGGGCTGTTCGGCCAGGCAGCTTGGGGAACAAAAACAACAACTCTGGCTTATCCAGACTTAAGATGGGTATCTGCTATCTGAGAGGGGGTACATCCATTAGAACACCTGGATTCACTTAATTGTTTAACCGTGGGGTCCACCCTTAAGGCTCTTCTTAGCCCACCATAATCGGATTTTCTGAAATCTGGGATAAGTGTCGTATTCTCTTTAGTATTTACTGTCCATTGTGTATGGTTGCCATGTGTAGTTACAGCAACCTTGATAATCCTTTCTTGCACAAGGATGTAGAATAAAAGTCCAGGGGTAAGTTTGTAGGTACTTATATTAGCCAAAGAGATACAGGGAGCTGGGGCACTGTTAGCCGAGTGCTGACCGGTGTTTACTCAGGAAAACATGTGCAACGTTGCCGGATATATTTGGTGCAATGTTGCCGCTACTAAAGAGTACAGTACATTATCATGGCACATGAAACAATGGTAGTATTGCCCTGAAAGTACATGTGTGTATGTTGCAATATGATTAAGGCATGTGTACACTCTGTATATATGTTATGTGTGCACTTAACCTATATCAACACCTCCCTCCCCCTTCAAGCTCGCAATACGTTGTCGAGCCGACTCTTTTTCTAGGAGCCTTTCAGACCTACGTGGGGCCATGGGGGAAGTGAAGGACTCTCTTTCCGGGTCCGTGCAAGACACAGGGATCTCAGGGTTATGGGGGAGGGGGGGTCAACACCAGGGGAAGAAACTGGGCGGAGGAAGCGACGGTTCCGCCAATATATCTGACCACTGGGGAGACGAACCTCATAATCCCTGGACCTGCCGCAGACCATGACGACCCCAACCTTGTCCCAGCGGTGAGAAGTCGGGTCTTGGATCCTCACTGTGGTGCCGACTCTCAACCTGGGAAGGGGGCGTGCGTGCTGGTCATAGTTTCTCTGCACCAGCGTAGTATGGGCGGCTGCACGGCGGTCGCAGTCCTCGGCCTTGGCTTGCCACTCTGCTGCAAAGGACTGGGGATGAGCAGGGACACAAGACCATAGTGGGTGGCCATACAGGATTTGTGCCGGGGAGTGGCCTGTGAAGTTCGGGGTGTTGCGGAGCTCCAACAGTCCACGGTCAGTCTTCACAGTTGATGTTGCCTGAGGGAGCCGTCTTCAGTATGAGGTGTTTGACGGACTTGACGGCAGACTCGGCATGACCGTTGGATTGTGGGTAGTGTGGGGAAGAGACCAAGTAATTGACTCCCCAACGCTCCATGAAGTCCCGGAACTCACGGCTAGTAAACTGTGGGCCTCCATCTGTACGTAGGCGGATGGGTACACCAACTTCCCTGAAGTAGCGGCAGAAGATGCTGATGGTGTTTGAAGCGGTAGTATCGCCTTTGCAGGGGACGACAACGGGCCAGCCTGAGAGTCGGTCTGTTACAACGAGGAAGGATTTCCCCGCCACAGCGAAGAAGTCGGCTGAGACAGACTCGAAAGGCCTTGTTGGGGTGTCATCGTTGAGCATGGGTTCCTGCTGCTGACTAGGCTGTAAGACCTGACACGGCTCACAAGCTTGGACTGTGTTGGCGATGTCCGAGTTGATGCCAGGCCAAAAGACAGCCTGTCGCGCCCTATGCTTAGTGGCCTCCACACCTTTGTGGCTATCATGCAGGCGAGCCAAGGTGCGGCGACGGAGGGCTTCAGGAACCACAACCCTCGCTCCGTATAGGACGAGTTCACCATCTGCTGACAGGTAGTCTCTGAGTTTCCAGAAAGGGAGTAGAGAGTTGTGCAGGTCGTAGCGGTTGGTGGGGAAACCCGAAGTAATGCACTCACGCAAGCGGATGTACACAGGGTCCACTCTGGCTGCGTCTCGGAGTTCCTGGAGAATCCGGTCTGCGTCCTGTGAAGGAGAGTTGACGTCGGTGGCGGCGGCGTTGACAGTCACGAGGGACCTGAGGTGAACCGTGGCGTCAGCACATGCCAACTCATCCTCTGGCGTCGGGTGGCTGACAAGGGCTCGTGACAACGTATCAGGGATGCAGAGCAACCTGCCAGCGCGCCAGACGGCTGTGAAGAGGTAAGGTGCGACTTTCTCCTTCAGACGTTGGAGGCGGGGATTTTCAACCGCATCAAGGGTGTAGTTGTTGAAGATGGGGATGAGGGGGCGATGGTCCGTCATGAGGGTGAAGTGTTGCAGTCCGATGAGGTAGAACTTGCACTTGAACATGGCCCAGACCACGGCTAGCATCTCCAGCTCAATGGTGGCATAGCAAGACTCTGGGTCGCTGAGGAACCTCGAGCCACACTGAATTAAGCGGAGACGGTTGTTGCCATGATCCTGCAGGAGGGCGTATCCAATACCGTTGAGGCGGGACGCATCAGTTTGTAGAATCACTGGTAGGGAAGGGTCGAATGGGGCTAGGACGGGTGGACTGAGCAGGGCAGCCTTGACCCGGCGGAAAGCCTCATCGTGGTTAGCGGTCCACATAAACGACCTCTTCGGGCTCATCAGGGGGCACAGGGACTGAGCGGCAGTGGCGATGTCGGGGGTGAACTCCGCCAGCTGGTTCACCAAACCCATGAATGAGCGAAGGTCGGTGATGTTGGCTGGTGTCGGGAATTCCTTGATCTCTCCGACTTTGCCAGGGTCAGCCGAGAGCCCTCACCTGAGAGCGTGTACCCACAGAAGTTCACACTGGGTGCGGCGACCACAAAGTGGTCCTTGTTGAGTGTGATCCCACTGTCGCGGCACCGTATGAGCACTTCTTGGATACGCTGAAGGTGTGTGTTGAAGTCCTCGTCGTAGAGCAGCACATCGTCGACAACTTTGGCACAATTTTGCACCCCTTGGAGGGCCCTATCACCGTGAAGACAGAAGGCGTCACCTGTTGCAGCGAAACCCATTGGGCCTCTACAGTGTTGGAAACGGCCATAAGGTGTGATGAAAGTTGTGAGATGCTGGTCCTCCTCCGCAAGTTCCATCTGCCAATATCCACTCAGGGCACCTGCCGTTGTGAAGAATTTCGCCTGCGGGGCCACACTGCGGATCGCTTCGAAAGGCGTCGGTGAGGGGTGGGCTGGGCGGGAAACTTGGCAGTTGAGCTTGGTGAGGTCTACGGTGAGGCGAACTTCGGCGTTGGGCTTGGCGACGACGACGAGGGGGTGGCACCACTCCGATGGCTCATCGCCGGCCGGTTTGATGATACCTTGTGCCACTAGCGAGTCCAGCTCCTGCTTAACTTTGTCCCTGAAAGCAATGGGGATCTGCCGCAGGGTGTGGATGGCAAAAGGCACGGCATCGTCCTTGAGGTGGATCCGCATTGGGGGACCCTTCATAGGCTTGAGTGGAGCTGTCTGGAGATCCTCCTTGGAGACCAGCACGTCCTTGAACTCTCGAAGAAAGAACTCCTTGGCTTGTGCAGGTGACATGGTGGCTGTGAAGGGTAGCTCTCCTGTTGATGTGTTTAACCTGTAGAATTGGCTTGGGGAATTCCGCTGAGATGATGGCCAATTCTTGACAGTGGCGTTTGGACAGAAGCGGCGTCTGAACACCCTCACGGACTTGGATTGTGGCAGAACAGGAACGTTTGCTGATGGTGAGTTTTGCATGACACATCCCCAAAGCAGGAGCCATTGCAGAGCCATCTGCGTTGAGCGTCGTTGTTGGAGGCGGAGGTCGTAGGCTGCTGATAGGAATCCGAAGTATGTCGAGGTGTCTTCGGCCAATCACTGTGATGTCTGCACCTGTGTCTGGGAGCATGTGGAGTTTTCTGGTGGTGCCGCTGTAGGTGAGGCTCACGGATGTCAGTGTGGGTGCCTGAACAGGTGATCCCACACGTCGGCAACTTGTGGTCTTCTTTGCTGTAGACTTGTTGTGGGAGGAAGCGTCGTTGTCCTGTGTGTTGTTGTCCTGACTGGCGGGCTTCTTTGAAGATCTGCCACATTTGTCGTAGTGGCCCATATGGTTGCAGCGACGACACTGGGCGTTGGTAGCAGGGCAAGCAGGAGTCCTAGGCTTATGACCACGACGGCCGCAGTTGGTGCAGGAGTAGTCTTCAGCCGGGCACTTGTTCTTGTCGTGCCGGCGAGCACAACGCTGGCAGGCGGCAGCCGACGCCAAGGACTGTTGCGATGCGGAGAACTTGTCGTGTTGCTTAACTTGCTTGTTCTGCTTGTATGCTGACACGGCATTAACCTGGGACAGTGGGGCATGTATGGCTGATGTAGCTCTTCTAGTGGCCTCGTATGCACGGCAAGTGTTGACGATATCCTGTAATGAAGGGGTGGCGTCGAGGGAAAGCAGCTTCTGTACAAGTTCTTCGTCGTGTATGCCCATCAGAATGACCATCTTGAGTTGGGTCTCCTTGCAGGCTGAAGAGTTCCCTGGGCAGACGTCAATTTCTTCGGTGATGTGGCAGAGGCGGACGTAGAAGTTGTTGAATGACTCGCCCTGTTTTTGCTTGCAGCTGAACAGGTCCCTGCGACGGAGAGTTTCATTGCGAGAATTCTTGATGTGCTCCTGAAGTGCATCTAGGACTTCGTCTACGGTCTTGTCGGTGTCAGGGGATATGCTTAATGTGTGCTCCAAAAGCCGCTGTGTCTCCAGGGTTAAGCACATCCGCATCTGGATCAGTTGTTTCTCCCTCGGTAGTTTAGATAAGTCCACCATAATAGAGTAATCGTCCCATCGACGCCTCCATTCTCTGAAAACCTGGAAGGTGGCATCAGCACGAAGGGGCGGCGGGTTCTGGGTGATAGCCTTCTGTGGTGGTGGTGGAGATGTATGGGAGGAGGATGTTGTGGAATGGGTGTTGTCCCCGGTGAGGTGGGTGTAGGTGCGGCGGCAGGTGGGGTAATTTGGGCCAGAGCCTGAACAAGGGCGGAGAGCTTGGCATCGTCCGTCTGTCTCCTGTGGTCCTCCTCCATGCGTCTTCTTGTTTCCTCCTCCTGTCGTCGTCGGTGTTCCTGTTCCCGTCTTCTGCGGTCCCTCCTCCTGTTTTCTGGTGAAGCCGTCCCGTTGTCTGCATTGCTCCATATACTGTATGAGCTGAAGGAGGTCTGCACTTGTGGTAGGTTGTAGACTTGCAGGGTGTGGTGAAAGGGGGGGGCATTCCCCTATGGTGGCGTGGAGGTAAAGGGTGGGGAGGTGGAGTGAAATTAAGGGTGGTGGGAGGATGAGAGGGTAGAGTGAAATGAACTGACTTGTACCCCTGACCAGCAACTCCAACAGTATCTCCATCATTATCTCCACCAGTAGCTCCACCATTATCTCCATCCCCAGTATGGTCTTGTGGGGTATCTGTGGGCTCCCCATGAAGCTGCCTGTCTCCCTCCATACTTGGTTGGTAGTTGATACTCTGTAGTCTTGCAGGAACGATGAAAATGTGCAGTACAACTGGAATAGTTTATTTAAAAGTGCAATAAATTATCTGTGCTAGAGTGGGTGAGTGCGGTAGGCTTGGCAACACCGTGTTGACTTGGCAGATATGCGCGTGTGCCTGTGTGTGCGTGTGCCGGGCCCGCTGTAGGCAAGATGAGGGTTGAGAGCTTCAGTATGGCTGGAGCCGTCGGAGGGGGAGGGTGTGCCACTCCTCGCTCTTGTCCAGCTATGTTTGGCGGCTATAACCCTCACAGCAAGTCGGGAATGGGCACAAATTACATGGGACATATAATAAAGGCACTGCACTACACTCTTAAGCACTTCACTGCACTAAAAGGCATTGCACAATAATAAATCCAGGGTAGGAGGTGAGGGATCTTGCAAGATGGCTGGCTGGGTACCCGGTCTTTACTCGTATCTCCTGGCTTAATTAACACACTGCGCCATGTATGGTTGCCATGTGTAGCTACAGCAACCTTGATAATCCTTTCTTGCACAAAGATGTAGAATAAAAGTCCAGGGGTAAGTTTGTAGGTACTTATGTTAGCTAAAGAGATACAGGGAGCTGGGGCACTGTTAGCTGAGAGCTGACCGGTGTTTACTCAGGGAAACGTGTGCAATGTTGCCGGATATATTTGGTGCAACGTTGCCGCTACTAAAGAGTACGGTACATTATCATGGCACATGAAAAAATTGTAGTATTGCCCTGAAAGTACATGTGTGTATGTTGCAATATGATTAAGGCATGTGTACACTCTGTATATATGGTTTGTGTGCACTTAACCTATATCAACCATTGTATATTCAAATTAGATTTATGATTGCTATTTCATAGTTGGTCCCCTATCTCTACATTATTTTATCATTATTAAATGATTGAAAATCATGAAAGTCTGTGGAGAGAGGCTTTGGGTTTTTAAAAAGCATCTCCACTGATGATATGCAGTTTGGTTTTATGCCAGGAACGTGGTACAACCGATGCTATCTTCATAGTCAGGCAGATACAGGAAAGATACCTACTAAAAGGCAGGGATCTTTACTTTGTGTTTGTAGTCCTGGAGAAGGCCTTTTAACAGGGTAGAAGATGTTGTGTGGGCTATGAGGAAACTTGGTGTGGAAGAGTGGCTGGTGCGTGTGATAATGAAGATGTACGAGGATTCGCGAACTGCGGTGAGGGTGAAAGGTGTACTGAGTGATGAGTTCACAGACCCTGTTGGAGTTCATCAGGGTTCAGTGTTAAGCCCCCTCCTCTTTATTATGGTCCTGGAGGCACTGTCTAGAGTTTTTAGAGGCAGACTCGTTGGAACTGTTTTATGCAGACGACTTTTTTTTTTTTTTTTTTTCTATGTGATTGAGGGAGGCAAAAGGCATAACTGCCTATAGCGAGTGCCTCCCCCATAGTTGAAAGAGTGACAGGGCCAAAATCAAGGGACGTTCGAGCCAAAATGCCTGGACACACGGAGTTTGAAGCAATTTAAGTCATAGGAAGAGGGAAAGACTGATTCTGGGAGAGAGTTCCAGAGCTCAGCTGTTGAGTAGAAGAAAGTTTGAGAGTAACGTTTCACTCTTGGGTTGGAGAGTTGCACAGAGTAGGGGTGGGATTGAGTTGCAAGACGGGTACCACGTGCCCTACGTAAAGGAGGTGGTATGCACTGGGATAGCTCTGAGGAACACTGATTATTATAGTAGCGATAGAATAGCGAGAGAGATGCAACATTGCGGCGGAGAGAGAGAGATTGCAGAGAGTTGGTGAGTGGACGGGAGTTAATGATACGAAAGGCCTTCCTTTCAACTTTGTCTAGGAGAGCGGTGTGAGAGGAACCTCCCCACACATGTGAACAATACTCAATACAAGGGCGCACTATGCCCCCGTACAGAGCAAGAAGCTGTGCAGGGGAAAAGAACCCCCTAAGGCGGTTGAGCACACCCAGCTTCTGGGAGGCTGCCTTAGCAAGACTGGTAATATGGTCCTTCCAAATGAGAGCAGAAGAAAAAGAGACACCAAGAATATTGAGAGAAGATGAAGGGTTGATTTTTGTATTGTTGAAGAATAAGGGATAGTCCGCTGGGAGATCCTGACGGGTAGATAGATGGAGAAATTGGGTTTTGGAAGCATTAAAGTTAACAAGGTTTTCTCTGCCCCAATTGGAAATAGTATTTAGATCAGAATTTAAGAGTTCTATGGCTTCATTACGTTTGTCGTTGAGGGATTGCTGGCTGGGGCGTTCTGAAAAACTAATGGAGTAGTGTAAGGTTGAGTCGTCTGCGTATGAATGGATGGGAATTAAGGTACAGTTAAGGAGATCATTTATAAAAATTAGAAAGAGAATAGGAGATAGGACAGAGCCCTGAGGAACACCGGAGTTTATAGGGTGAGGAAGTGAACAATGGCCGTCCACAACCGCGGCTATGGAACGGCCGGAAAGGAAATTAGAGACAAAGGCACAGATGGAGGGATAGAAACCGAAGGAGGGTAGTTTAGAAATTAAAGATTTATGCCAGACTCTATCGAAGGCTTTCGATATGTCTAGTGCAATAGAAAAAGTCTCACCGAAGTCCCGGAAGGAGGATGACCAAGAGTTAGTAAGATATGAAAGAAGATCACCAGTAGAGCGACCCTTAAGGAAGCCATACTGGCGATCTGAGAGCAGATTATGAGAAGAGAAATGCTTAAGAAATTTGGAAGCAAGAATAGTTTCAAAAACTTTAGAAAGACAAGAGATAAGAGCAATTGGACGATAGTTGGAGGGTTGAGAGCAGTCACCCTTCTTTGGGACAGGTTGAATGTGAGCAAACTTCCAGCATGAAGGGAAGACGTTAGAGGATAGACAGAGACGAAAGAGTTTGCCTAGGCAGGGAGTCAGCACGGAAGCACAGTTTTTGAGAACAACAGGAGGAAACACCGTCCGGACCGTACGCCTTATTAGTGTTAAGCCCAGAGAGGGTAGAAAGTACATCTTTAGAAGAGATTAGGATATTAGGCATAAGTAAGAGAGAGGAGGGCGGAGAGGGAGGAATAGCACCGGAATCATCCAAGGTGGAGTTTCTAGCAAAAGTTTGAGCGAAGAGTTTAGCTTTGTCAGAGGAAGAAGTGATGGTTGTGCCATCAGAGTGGGAAAGGGGAGGGAAAGACGAGGAAGAGAAATTGTTGGAGAGGTTTTTGGCTAGATGCCAGAAAGCTTGGGAAGAGCTAGAGTTGGATAGTTCAGTGCATTTATTATTGATGAAAGAGTGTTTGGCAAGTCGAAGAACAGATTTGGCTTGATTCCGGGCAGAAACATATGAAGAATGAGAGTCTTGAGTTTTAAGGCGTCGGTACCGTTTGAATGCTTCCTCCTTATTGCGGACAGCAGTAGAACAGGCGTGAGTAAACCAAGATTTTTTAGCATTAGTCTGAGAGAAAGAGAATGGAATGTATGCTTCCATGCCCGATAGGATTACCTCGGTAATGCGTTCAGCACTCTCCGAGGGTCCTCGGCCATGGAAGCAGAAATCATTCCATGGGAAATCAAAGAAAGTACTGCCGAAGAGCCTCCCAGTCGGCAGCGCCAAAGTGCCACAAGCGCCGCCGGCTAGGAGGATCGGGTGGCTGTACTGGAGAGATAGGACAGGTGACAGAGATAAGTTTATGGTCGGAGGAGCCATAGAGAGAAAAGATCGACAGTATAAGAAGAAGGGTTAGAAGTTAGAAACAAGTCAAGAATGTTGGGCCGATCTCCGATGCGATCCGGGATACGGGTGGGTTGCTGAACTAACTGCTCTAGGTCATTTAGGATAGAAAAGACGTAGGCTTGTTCACCAGGTGGATCAGTAGTGTGAGAGGAGAGCCAATGGCGGTGGTGAACGTTGAAATCTCCTAAGATGGAGATTTCTGAGAAAGGAGAAATGGATAGAATGTGTTGCACTGGTTGCACTGTAGAGTTTAGATAGTCAAAGAATTTGGGAAAGTTGGTAGAGTTAGGGGAAAGATAGACAGCACAGTAATATTTAGTAAGAGAATGACAGGAAAGTTTGAGCCATAAAGTTGAGAATTCAGAGGAGTCGAAATCGGGAACACGAGAGCAAGTGAGTTTGTTGTGCACATATGCACAACATCCGCCTTTGGCTTTGAAACTAGGATAGAGAAAGTAGGAGGATACAGAGAAGGGGTTGCTGGAAGTTGCTACAGACACCTGAGTTTCGGTGAGGAAGAGAAGATCAGGTTTGTAGGAGGAGAGATGGTGCTCAACAGAGTGAAAGTTAGAGGAAAGTCCGCGAATGTTGCAGAAATTAATAGAAAGAGTAACAGGCCGAGGTCCAGGTAATTGTGTGGGGTCGTCAGGGGATGGTCGGTCGGATGAGGGGGCATTTATGGTCCCCCCCCCCTGGGGACTCCGAAGCTGGGCTACAATTCATCATTTTTATTTTTTTTTTTTTTTTTTTTTAAATTTTGGTGTGGAGGAATGAAGTGTGGTGTGCATGTTTGGTGTAGTGAAGTGGATAGGAGGAGGAGGTGTTTGTGAGAGCTAGCTGGATTGCTCTCAGTGTAAATGAGGCACAAAGAAAATCAGTAAGAGAGGCCAAGCAAATGAAACAGGAGTTCCAGCGACTCTTTATCACATGCCTATAACCTCACCTGGGTCTAGCCCTGATCGATTGGTGCCTACAATCTCCCCACAGACTTAGTCCTAATAGCTGACAATATGCAAGATGCTGAGGCCAAATTCAGAAGAGGGAGAGAGGGCATGGCATGCAAAGGTTTAAGAGTCAATATTAACAAAACCAAGGTCATGCATTGTAGATTGAGACGAGGCAATGTGGAAAAGAGCGCATCCCCTTTTCCTTTGTATATATTTACTATTGCACTTTTGGGCCAATCCTCGGGGATTTTCTCATCTTTAATAATGGTGTTTATCATCTCAGTAACTAAGCTGACACCAGTCTCCCCTGAGGCTTTTATCATCTCAGCGACAATGTCAGAGCACCCTGGAGCTTTACCGTCCTTCATTTTATTGATTGCGTCGCTCATTACAGCTGGTGCTATCAAAGGAGGGGGTCCAGATATTGGTTTTTCGATATTAAGCTGTTCCTTATCCCATTCAAACTCTCATTTAGCAATCGTTCATAGTGTGCCTTCCATGCTTCTCTGATTTCATCTTCTGCATACACAATCTTCTCATTATCGTTTCTAGCACACTGTTCACCTATAATATCCCTACTGTCATTTTTAACTTGCCTAGCTAGGTTGAAGATCCCATTGGGATTGTCAGTGTTACACACTTGTTCGAAGACCAGGGGCGGGATTCACTAACGATCGTAGCGTGCGATGTCGTATAGAAACGTACGATCACCACGGAAGGTGTATTCACGAACGCATCGTTGGGCTCCCTTTCGGCTCCCTTACGCTAAGGCGCCTCTTGACCAATCAGGCGCTTGGCCACTCACTGAGCTTAAGTCATTTTGTAAATAAACAATACTCATCCACATGACCGAAGCGCCAAGAAGAACCTAATATAATTTAATTTAGGAGCCTTTTATTGTTTAGCATGGCTAATTCGAGCCACCACAGCCAACAGGAAGAGGAATAGAGTGTCTTGTGAATTGATGATAAGAAATTAGCCTAGCTAGGCTACAGGGAAGCCTGTTAGTAGCCCAAGTTAAAGGATTTCCGACGGATTGATCATTGATAATCATCTGTTAGGCTAGTTGGGAAATTAGTGTATTATTTATACCTTAACCACAGTATACTGGAACAAGACCTCACGGGCTTCACTGTTCATTGTAAAGCGGTGAATGTTAAGGCTCTCAGCCTATGCCCGAGAGGAAGTAAGTTGGAATATAGAAAAAAAAAAAAAAAAATGCTACTTTACCATGTCTACACCTAGACAGGGCTAGCCAAACCATGCCAGACTTTACTATGTCTAGGCCTATGCCTACACAGGCAGTTCTAGCTAGTGACCCTTTAGATATTAATAGTTGGCCAGTCTCTTCTCACTATAGGGTCTCTAGTTCTAGCCAAGCCAAAATTGCACACTTAGCCTAGGCCTAATTTTCAAAATAGGCCTAGGGTAATATTTTTTGTAATCACAATACCTCAAGGCCTAGCCTACCTACATTTCCAAAAATTTAGGCCTTGGCCTAGGCTATATATATTTTATTTTTTGGCTATAGCCTAGGCTAGTCTAGGGTAATTAATTTTTTATTCATAACCCCTCCATTTTTGTATCCCACGGTTGGTAACAAAATTTACCCAACATCTGGCCATGGGATACAATAATGGGTTGAGGGGGGCTTAGACCCCCCCTACCCCTCACGACATTGTCATTATCATATATTTTACCAGCAGGGGCAAATAATAGCAGTCAAATTAGATGCGAATATAACAGAGTGTGCGACTATGTAAACAAAGCGGACGGTACACCCGCTAACACAACTCTTACCTTGGTAAGCGGGCGTACTGTCCTCCTGTTTAGATGAAGTTGCAGGCTCGGTTATGTTCGCGTCTAATTTGACTGCATTTAATTACAAAATTATCCCACGGCCAGCTGTTATTTGCCCCCCTGCTGGAAATATATATGGTGATGACAATAAGTCATGGGGGATGAGGGGGGTAAAGCCCCCTTCAACCTATTACCCAATAGTTGGCCATGGGATATAATGATAGGTTGACGGGTCTTTGTCCCCCTCACCTCTCATGACTTATTGCCATCATCAATATATTACCAGCATGGGACTAATAACAGCTAGTTAACAATGAGGACGGTATGCAGCAAACACCATCTTTACCTTCTAGGCTTCTACTTTACCATGCTTGGGCTACACCAAGCTAGGCATTGCTAGCCTAACCAAAATACCATACGTAGGCCTAACTTTTCTAGCATAAATAGCCCTAACTTTTTGAAAATAAACCTAGATTATAGCCTAGGCTAGGCTAAACCAAAATATTCACAACACCATAAAGGCTTGCATATTATTTTTTTTTTTTTAGGCTAGGCCTAGGGTAATTCTTTTCATAAATTTTGTCCTGTGATACTTTCAAATTTGTTGAGCAAATAGGCTACCCTAGTCTAACCCAGCTAGGCATTGCTAGCCTAACCAAAATACCATACATAGGCCTAACTTTTTCAAAATAAACCTAGGTTATAGCCTACTGTAGGCCTAGGCTAGGCTAAACAAAATTATTCACACCATTTATTATTTATTTATTTTTAGGCTAGGCCTCGGGTAATTCTTTTCATCATTTTGTTCCTGTGATACTTTCAAATGTGTTGAGGAATAGGCTACCCTAATCTAACTCAGAGGTGGTGGGGAGTTGGAATAAAACATTTCCGCAATAAATGAGGGTTAAAATCTACTAATGGTAGGCTACGTGTTGTCGCAGAACATGAATTTGTGCATCAATTAACCTTGACTAGGTCTAGGCTGGCATAAGTAGGCTTCATAGCTTAATTCGGCCTGTCATAAGACATTAATTAAGGATACAAATATATTCATACTTTGTATTAAATGCCTTAATGGTGTTGTAAACACAAGTTAACAATCATATTGCGCTATTATTGCCTCAATAATGACTTAGTGTGTCATAAAGAGCTATACTGCAGACGAATTTGTTATGGTCGCGGGTTGTGTTATCGATATTTGTGTACCTATATCCGGGTCAAATTCATGTAAGGGTGGTCCGGACCACCCTTTGCGAAAGGGGCTTCCTACGATCAAAGATGGCCGCTACGACGCTTCGTGAATACCAGCGTTGAGTCGAAAGGGAACGGTAAGGGAGTTTTCGGATTGTATGACCGTTAGTGAATCCACCTCCAGGTCCTTTATGCCTCTTTTAGCATTGTAAATAACTCTTCTGGAAGTTTGTTTAGCTGCCTGGTTTCCTCCTTACTGCCTCCCTTCTTCCATGCTTTGAAATAATCTCCTTTTCTCTTTCACAGCATGTTCTACCTCATCATTCCACCACCAGGAGGTCTTATACCTGGGGTGACCCTTTGTTTTCCAACAGACTTTTTCAGTGGCAGCAAAAAGGCTATGCTTAAGGAAATTCCATCGACTAGTTACATCGCTAGGCCTAGCTTCCTTATTTCTATTAATTTCCTCCAGTTTACTATGAAAACCTATCCCTAACTTCCTTGTTCTTCAGCAGCCACACTCTCCTTTTGGGCATATATACCTTCTTGGCGCTCAGGATCTCTGTATAAGCTCATGTCGCACACAAGTAGCTTAAGCTGGGGGATACATTCTTCGCTCGGGATGACCTTTACATCCTGAACCAGTTTCCAGTCTTTCCTGTTAACCAAGAAGTAATCTATCTGGTTACTGGAGACCCCAGAGTAATATGTGACCATATGGCTCTGTCTTTTCTTGAACTTCGTGTTACACACGTGCAACGCAGGACTCCAGTATCGCCTTCCAGATTCCTCCTTCCGTAACCATTTCCTCAATGTACTCCTTCGTACCCATCTGTAGATGCTCCCACGTGACCATTCAGGTCCCCTCCCAGGAGGCCTGAAATGACACTGACGGTGTAATTCCAGAAGTTATCTTTTATCTCTTTCTGTAGGCCAGCCTGTGGGGCATATGCAGATATCACATTCAGAATTCTTTCACCAACTTTCAACTTTAAAATAATCAGCATTTCACTAACTCTCGTAATCTGAAGCACATTTTCCACCCACTCTTCAGCCACCAGAACACCCACTCCTCCTTTCGCTTTATCAGTCTCAACCCCAGTAGATCCTATATATTTTCTTTCTTCCAACAATCCACTGTGCCCCATACCCTTTCCAGAGTATTTCCTGGGCCCTGTTAAAGCGCTGTCATATGAAAACAATGCCAGCGCCAATAACAAGACTTCATTGTATAGTAATGGCTGTTGGTCCGCAAGTCTAACGCCATCCCCCCTATTAGTCGCCTTGTACGACATGCAGTAGGATGCGTGGGGCATATTCTTTTTTTTCCGCCATAAGTGAAGGTCCCCCTTACCCCTGGGGGTATAAGCTATCGTTACAGTAGTAAAGGCTCCAGTTATCTATGAATGGTAATGACAGCTCTTTGCACAGCTT